>SJYT01033158.1:0-117980 GCA_006410635.1 Cephalophus harveyi
TATATATATATATATACACATATATATGGCTAGGATGGCTGCAACCCCCAGTCTGACTAAGCCCTTGAGTTTGGCCAAGGTAGGGTATCTGATTGGCACTTCTGGGAAAAACTTTCCTCTCTGAAAAACAAGTAATTGGATTCTCTGTTATCCCAAACATCTTCACTAATAGAGTCAGTCTTCAAATATAACCTGCAGAAGAGCATGTCTAGATTTCTTTTCCCTCAGATTATTCTTGAGTACCTGAGACTAAAAGCACATTTGACCCAGAAAAACAAAGGTTTGGACCTTACCGAGGTCCAACAACAACATAGGTCCAAAAACAAAGGTCTCTCCTTACCTAGGCATACAGGCCCAAAGCTTTCAAGTGAGAAAGGGATTAAGATGCATTTCACTTTGGGGTCAAGGGCAAGTTTTGCAGTAGGGTAGGGAATGGGGAAAGTAGCGGTTGTAGGCACTGTTTCCTCCCCTTGGGTGATATGAATCAGTCCTTTCCTGTCAAAACAACAAACCATAAATGCCCTTCCTTGGCCCTGTGGCCCTCCTCCACCCTTCAGTGAGCTCTCTCCTCCCTTGCGCACTCAGATCGTCTTCATGCCCCCCCTTCACCTCCCAAAGGCTGGGTGAAACTGATCAAACTGTACCCTGCTCTCAGTGAAAAAGCAAAAAATGGAAAAAAGCCAAAGACATAGCCTTGGGCTGGCTAAGCCCAGTGAGTGAGTCATAATCTGGCACACCTTCCCCCTGGCCAGGCCCAGCTCTCACCTCCACGTGCCACCTTCCACTGTCACTCTGCAGTCCCTGAGGGTTCAGCTTGTGACGGTCTCTGCCCATGATGATATCTCAGCCTGGATCATCTTGCCCTTTCTTTCCGTAATTCGCACTCACCCTGTACACCTCACTTCTCTGTGGCATCACCAATTGTGAAAAGGAATATTACTTGAATGAGAAGACTAAGCCATACTCTCAGGGAACTTGATATGAACTTGCAGAGCAGAACATGAAAAAAATACTACCAAATAAAAATACAAGTCAAGGGCAAGTGAATGGTCTGGGATTTGTGGGAAGAGAAACTGTTAGGAGATTGTTGAAGTTGTCTGGGTGAAATAGGATGAAGGGCTAGGTAATGGGAATGCAAAGACGACACTGGGGAGATTCCATTCAGTCAGTCACTCAACAACCATTTCTGGAGCATCGACCGTGTACCACAGGCTCTGAGGATCCTGCAGTGAGCAAAACAGCCCCGAATCTCAGCCTAGGGGAGCTGACATTTATTGTTGGGAGAAAAACACCATGGGTAAATAAAATGGACAGGATGGCAGATGGTGTCAAGTGCCATGGAGAAAATGAGGCAGGAGGGAAGCGGGATGGCCCGGAGCACAAGTCTTAAGCTCATGATATTTCAGGTCTAGCAAGCTGCCCACCTGCCTGGCTTTCTCCAAATTTTTTCTGACTTCTTTTGCTTGTGGTGATTTCCTCTCACTTGAAGAGACTCCAGGGCATCGAAGGCCCTTATCCTCTGCTGGGCAACTGGCACATTCTCTTCTGAGTTTTCATGAAGCCCCTCGTGAGGCGGAAGCTCCCTGCAGACAGGGACTGCATACTAAACTTGTTTCTTGCTCTTCTGCAGCATTGTACTCAGCTCTATTAGATATTCAAAAAATACTTGTTAATTTGATTGATTGTACAATTCATAAATAAAATTGCAAGTGAAACCTCCAGTTAAAGTCTCCTAAGGAGTTTTTCAAGGCACTGATTACTAAACACTTTACAAAAGGGAAAACATCTTTAGATGAGAAATTAGGATACTAGCTCTTCTGGCTGTGATGATAAAAACCAGAAGTCTGAATATATCACCTTCTCCCTGAGAAAACTATCATCCAGAGAGGAGAACAGTGTGCCCAAGATCCTGCAGTTGGGCTTTCCTCTGACTCAGTTTTCTTATCTGTACAATGGAGTGAAAGTGAAAAGTGAAGTCGCTCGGTCGTGTCCGACTCTTTGCGACCCCATGGACTGTAGCCCACCAAGCTCCTCTGTCCATGGTATTCTCCAGGCAAGATTACTGGAGTGGGTTGCCATTTCCTTCTCCAGGGTATCTTCCCAACCCAGGGATCGAACTCAAGTCTCCGGCACTGCAGGCAGACACTTTAACCTCTGAGCCACCAGGGAAGCTGGTGGTGAACTGCCACCTAAATCACTTATTCAAAAAGAAGTTAAGGATCAGATGAGATATGGAGGAAGTTTTGAAAGACTAATGTTCATAAAATCATTCATTTACCATTTATTACTCCTCCCTTTCCTGCCAGCAGACTCCTCAACTGATGGTACATTCACTAACGCTCAGCTGCCTCCTTTCCTGTTGGAAGATAAAGCATTGTCTCATTTACAAAGCCAGGAAGTTCCTGCCTGTCAGGGTTGGGAAGCAAGGCTGGGGGAGCAGGGGTGTGCCCTTGAACCAGCTCTGTCTGCCTAACAGCTTGCCTACTTTTAATTTAATCTTGTGCCGCCCTCGTTAGCATCTGGTTATTATTAGGCCATAACCACAATAATAAGCATTCCAGTTTTATCTTCTATTTGCAGAGTGCTTTGTGATCATTTTTATTAGTCGGTTGCAGCCTGGTTGTCCTAGAGACCAGTATACACACAAAGAGGAAGAAAAATGGGGAGGGTGCCCGGGTAAAGTGTCTACCAAGTAGCTCAATTTGTCTTTGACCAGCAGGATGCCAATTCCCTTGGGGGCAATTGGAGAAGTTAGACTAAGGTAACCCTTCAGCAGAAAGGAACTGAAACTGAGCTCGGCACTGTTATTCAGTGGGAACCTCCGATGTACCTGTGGGTGACCTGGCCACTGCTGCCCCGCCAGTCAGCGGCAGAGCTAGCCTTGCAGTTTAGGGCTCCGAGAGAGCTTGCTCTTTGTCTTGCATCTGCGGCGACATCTGAAGAAATCGCCTTGTACATAAGCAAATGTACGACTCTCTCTCTGGGAGATCAGTCAATTACAGCAAATTGAGCTATTTCATTTCGGCTTGCAAATGGCTTTCAGTTACACAAGTAGACACATTAATCTAATAACTAATGATCATATATTTCACTAATCATACAGCCCTGCATGTGGTATAATATCTAATTATATTTAATATTAAGACATCTTCACGTGCATTTTTACCAACTGTCTGGCTCAGGGAGCCATGCAAGAGCAGAGTGGTGAAGAGCAGGGAACGGCTCCAGGTGGAGGGCCAGCAGGCAGGGGATGGGCACGATCCAGGAGCCAAGGGCTACCCACTGGAGGAGGGGCCTTCTTCAGAGGGTGTGCAGGAGGTTTGTGGCAAATCAGGACCACGGCTAACTCGTGGGGAGCCTTTGTGATAAAAGAACCCTCTGGAGCTGCCCACTGGAAAAGGCACCTTTGCTTGGAGCTGGTTGGAGCTTGGAGCTGATTTCAGCCCCCATTTCCTCCTCATAGTAGGATTCTGGGCATCATCTCCATAGCCCTAAGCAGCTGCCCTGGAAGAGCTTGGAGTCAGGGCAGGGAAACTGAACACAAACCCCCCTGCAGGGTCAACTCTGGCACCTCTTACTTTATCTCTTCTGAAAACAAACTCTGCAAATAACAAAGGACCTGGGATGGGGGGCTGAGATTACTGGGTGGGGTAGAGAAGGAGGTGAGACTGAGGAAGGCCTGAGAGCTCTGGTTTGAGTGAGTGTATGTTTCTGAGCTCTGGGTCCTTTGGTATCAAACTCCAGCTGTTATCTCCTCTACTTTTGGCCACATCCCTGAGACACTTGCGATGAATGTTTTCATCCTCCCCCCAGATTCCTCTGTCAGAGCCCCAACTTCTGATGTGATGGTATTTGGAATTGGAACCATTGGGAGGTGATTGGCTTTAGATGAGGTCAGGAGAGTGGGGCCCTGTTGATGGGATTAGCGCTCTCATAAGAAGAGGAAGATGGGCTTCTCAGGTGGCTCTAGTGGGAAAGAACCCACCTGAAAATGCAGGAGACATAAAGTAAGATGTGGATAGATCCCTGGGTTGGGAAGATCTCCTGGAGGAGGGCATGGCAACCCACTCCAGTATTCTTGCCTGGAGAATCCCCATGGACAGAGGAGCCTGGCGGGCTACAGTCCACGGGGCCGCACAGAGCTGCACATGACTGAACCGACTTAGCACGCAGAAGGCACCAGCAGACAAAGTCCCTGTACGTCTGCCTGGTCCCTGCAGTGGCTCTGGGGTCGTCCTGAGGGCAGCTCCTGAGGTCGCCTGCGTCGCTGTTTCTTCAGGAATGACTGTGGTCCCCTTCCAGTCCAAACTCTTTTTAAAAAGAGTCTGCAACCCCTGCTCAGTGTTTGAGAGCCATGTGGACCTGGAACCTCCCCTGTCTGCACCTTCAGGTGCCCACTGCTGGGGGGCAGTGCCAACCTCCTCCTGGGCTCACATTTTCCCCATGTTTCCTCTGCTGGAACCTTGGGAGTTAGGAGATTTTCCCAGGGGCAAATGCTTTTGTTTCTGGCCCTAGTTTTCTTAAGCGCTTTTATTGTTTGCTACAATTCCTAGTCAAAACCTGGCAGGAACTGGGGAGGAGGCGGAATCTAAGAATACAGCGGGAAGTGGGAAGATGAGGACCTGGGTGCATAAAGAGCCAAAACCCCCAGCGAGTCCTGACTTGGGGGGTGATGGGCAGAGTCTACGGGAGAAGGAAGTTCCTGTCTTTGAGGGCACAAGCCCAAGGGTGGGGGCTGCCCCTGACCAGAGAAACAGGGTTCATTGGAATGTTAGCTCTTTTTTGAATCTTCAGCCAGGATTTGAGCACCAGTGTTTGACTTTTGCTTTATACCAAATCTTTCTGTATGACCTTGGACACATCACATGATGCCTTTCAACCTTCAGTTCAGTTCAGTTCAGTCGCTCAGTCGTGTCCGACTCTTTGCGATTCCATGAATCGCAGCACGCCAGGCCTCTCTGTTCATCACCATCTCTCGGAGTTCACTCAGACTCACATCCATCGAGTCCATGATGCCATCCAGCCATCTCATCCTCGGTCGTCCCCTTCTCCTCCTGCCCCCAATCCCTCCCAGCATCAGAGTCTTTTCCAATGAGTCAACTCTTCGCATGAGGTGGCCAAAGTACTGGAGTTTCAGCTTTAGCATCATTCCTTCCAGAGATCCCAGGGTTGATCTCCTTCAGAATGGACTGGTTGGATCTCCTTGCAGTCCAAGGGACTCTCAAGAGTCTTCTCCAACCTTAGTTTTCTTTATTTCAAAAGGAGAGGGTTGTTCTTGTTCAGCCACCAACTCGTGTCCGACTCTTTACAACCCCATAGACTGCAGCACACCAGGCTTCCCTGTCCCCCACCACCTCCCGGAGTTTGCCCGTCTTCATGTCCACTGAACTGCTGATGCCATCCAGCCATCTCATCCTCCATTGTCCCCTTCTTCTCCTGCCCTCAATCTTTCCCAGCATCAGGGTCTTTTCCAATGAGTTGACTATTAGCATCAAGTGGTCAAAATATTGGAGCTTCAGCTTCAGCATCAGTCTTTCCAAAGAGGATTCAGGGTTGATTTCCTTTAAGACTGACTGGTTTGATCTCCTTGCTGTCCAAGGGACTCTCAAGAGTCTTCTCCAGCACCACAGTTTGAAAGCATCAATTCTTCAGCACTCTGCTTTCTTTATGGTCCAGTTCTCATATCCGTACATGATGCCGTTCATGGATCACAGCCTTGTCATGGCGATGGGGCTTGGGTAGCTCAGCAAAGCTATGAGCCACTCAATGCAGGGCCACCCAAGACGGACGGGTCATGGTGGAGAGTTCTGACAAAACACGATCCACTGGAGGAGGGAATAGCTGACTACTTCAGTACAGAGAATGGGCAAAGAGAATGGCAGCAGGGCACAGGTAAAAGCAAATGGTTAGCATGAGCCAGTCTGGAAGTCAGGCGTCTGAGATACTAGCCCTAACTCTAATGTTACTCTTGGCTGCCAGGCCTTGGATGGATCTGGGAATCAGCCGTGTGTAAACGTCGAGTTGGACGGGGTCAGCGGTTTTCACACTGTGTTCACTGGCAGCCCCAGGGGCCATCACAGGTGGGAGGTATGGGACAGAGAAAGGCCCGCTGATCCCAGAACAGCCCTCCTTGTCTCTGTTGTGTGTCGGGCGCCACATGAGAGACACTTTGGCAGGAGGGTTCCACTATCCACACAGGTTTGGACGCCTCCCTAATGGAGATTCTCTCGGCTCCAATCTGCTTAACCCTCTGGATTTGGGGAAAGTTCTGACCAAGGAAACCTCACAGTCTGATACCCAAGAAAACTGAGCCCCAGGAGGTGAGAAGGTTGCTAGAGAAGGTGAGAGCTCAGAGGAGAGGCAGAAGAGAAGGTTGAGACAGGCAGGGCCAGCCTGGGCCGGGCTGTGGAGTTGCGCTCTCGCCCTGCCCAGAAGTCTCTGAAGTGTTCTAAGCAGAGAGGCCAAGTCATACTCAGAATGAAGAGAGATCCAGGCTGAGATAGTGGTCCCATGACCCAGGACACCCTGAAACAGCACCTCCAAGAGGCGACTGGAACAAACCTTACCTGGACCTCCCCCAACGTCTGGTGCTCCCTTTTGGGAAGGAGCAAGCTGGAGCAAGGTTCAGAGGAGGCAGAAGTGACAGGTAAACAATGAGGCTCAGGTCCCCCCCAGACTCTCAGCTCTCTGATGACACCCTCCCCACTTTCCCCTGAGCTTCCTTCAATGAGGACAAGGAGACCACCCCTTGGGGGCTTCCCTCCTGCGCCAATCAATTCTCCTCAATTACCAACAAATCTAAATGTGATTTATCTGCGCAAGAATCATTCCAATATCAGGCGAGAATCTATCAATAAAACCCCCTAAGGCAATCTTGCTTGGAGTTGTCAATAGAGGCTCTAAAGCACAAAGACATAGCAGCTAGCAATCAGAGGATTTTTGCCTCCCTCCCCCCTTTTTGGGGAGCACTTAATTAAGTCGACCAGAAGCTGTCAAAGATAATTTTCAAAGCGCATGACCTCAGCAGCTGACATTTGATAATATTACATTCCACGTTGATTGAAATTGATTTTCCCCTTTTTGGGGGGATGGGGAGAAGGTGGGAGGATGAGACTGCAGAAGAGGGAGGCTTGGATCCCCTTGGCTGTGGTGCTCTGCCCAGGGCCAGCAGCCTGTGGGCTTGCCACACAGCACTCTGTTGGGTTCTCTGCCTTCAGCTGGTCCAGGGTTGGGAAGCCGTCATCCAGAGCTGGTGGGGTGAAAGCCACCTGGGGAGGAAAGATTCTGGTGTGCAGAAACTGGAAGCTAACATGCAAGAAGGAGATGATGAGGCTGATGGTGTCCAAGGGCCTGCGTTTGTTAGAAAGCGAGGTGTGCTGAGTGGTAAAGAAGAATGGGAGGCACTGACTGGCTGGTCTCGTTGGGTCTGTACTCCCCATTGGCCTCTTAGTCTTTAATGGATGTATAAGGGGTTTCATCATGGAGGTCAGATTCCCTTGACTTGACTGCTCTTAGGGAAGCTCCCTCCTGAGTCCGCCAACCCTCTGTCCTGCTGTGGCTCCCGAGGCCCCGTGAGGGCTCGTCTGCACGCCGTCCTCTTCTTACTCAATCAGCTCTAGCCTCTAAAGCCCCCATTACATCCACGCAGCACACCCAGCCCTCATCCAGACAATTTGCATCTTGGGATTAGCCTCAGGGTCAGGCTTTCCGTGTCATCACAGGTGTGAGATGCTGCCCATGCGACTCCTTGGTCTTGGAATCTTTGTCTGGCATTGATTCCTTCCATTGACCAGCTTGTGTCTTACCTGTGGTTCTAGGTAAGCAAGAGTCTTGACCTCTGCTTCGAGTTCTTGTTTCAGATGGTTTTCCAGCTTTGACTCACTTTCTAAGGCCAGAAGTTTGACCTCCAGGCAAAGCATTTCAAAAATCTTTGTAGGAGTCCAGATCCTTACGGAAAATCTATGAGTGACTTTTCACGCCTGACCATAGGCCCTCCTCCTTCCTTCTTCCTGAGCCACCGGGTCCGTGAGATGGCCAGAGTCTCTATCTGGGCCCCCCTCAACAGAGAGATGGCCTCCATGTCTGTGCTGATCTGCCTGATTCTGGACCATTCCACTGTTCCACAGGAGAAAACGGAACAGGTGAGTTGGTATTTTTCTAACTTCAGCTTCTTGCTTATATTATCCCAGTAATTGGTTAAAGCCTTAGCTTTTTCATTTCTGGCTTGTTGCTCTCTGAGCTCATGGCAGCTTTCATTGGTGAGTTAGTATTGAACAGATGGAGGTGATGGAGAAAGAAGGGTGCACAGTGAGAGAGTTAACAGAGGTGCAAACAGGTCAAGGGCTCTTCCTGGTGGTCCTGGCTGGAGGAGCTAAGCCCTGAGGGCATGTGATTCGAGGAGTTTAGACTTAATGTGGTAGGAGACAAGTCTGTATCATATTCATCTTGTTTTAAGGAGGGAAAACTAAGTCAGATTAGAGTGAACAATGTGGTATTAGATATTTGAAAGTTGCTAAGAGAGTAGACCTTAAAAGTCTTCATCATACAGATAAAAAAAATATTTCTAACTATGTGAGGTGATTGGTGCTAACTCAACATCAATCATTTAATGATATATATATGTATTAAATCATGCTGTACATCTTAAACTTAGACAATGTGATATTGTCAATTGTATGTCAATAAAACAGGAACAAAAACAACTAGACAACTATTAAAAATTGGGGCTCTGGAAGTTCCTTGCTGGCCCAGTGCTTAAGACTCCGTGCTTCTAATTCCGGGTGCATGAATTCGATCCCTGGTCAAGGAACTAAGATCCCACATGCCATGTGGCACAGCCAAAAATAAATAAAATCATTGATCGCTAATAAAATAGAACTCTGGGGCCTGGTGATATGGCAATACAGGCATTGTGGTACAGCAGACAACTGGCCGTGTTGTTGTGGGCAAGCTCTGTCACCTCTAAACCTGCATTTCCTCATCTGCACAAAGGGCCTTCAGGGGTGCTTAGGTGGACTAAAGGAGAAATACATCAACAAAATGCAATATCATGGTAACAAAGCTTTTTTCTCTTCTTCTCAGGGGCAAGATTGACATGTAACTTTAAATGTGCCATGTCCTTTCCCTGGACATTGCTTCCCTAGGGGTAAGGATGAAGGTAGATACACTTAAGGTAATGGAGGAAAAGAGTGGCTCAAATGATCCATACAGCAGATCAAATAACTTAGTTAACTTTCATAGCATAATGTGATTTTCATTTTACTGAAATTGGTTGACTTTTCTAAATGTACTTTTATCCTGAATAATTCCCACTCTATCTATAAGCATCTTAGTCCTAAATTATACATGAGGTGAGCTCTGTATATGTTGTTTCTAGGCAGGGACTATATTAGGATAAGCTTGGTGATACTACAGTAAGAAACAGCCCTTCAAATACATAGTTAATCTCCTGCTTGGCTATATGTCCATCAGGCAGCAATAAGAGGTGACCAGCCTGCTGGTCATGCAGGATTTATGAAGTCATCGTTTCAGCATATGTGGGATTGCAGAATCAGGGGAAGGAGAGCTAATGGATCACATGTGCCAGGCCAAGTTGCTTCAGTCATGTCCAGCTCTTTGCAACCTTATGGACTAAAGCCCACCAGGCTCCTCTGTCCATGGGATTCTCCAGGCTAGAATACTGGAGTGGGTTGCCATTTCCTTCTCCAAGGGATTTCTTCACCCAGGGATCAAATCCCAGCCTCTTACATCTCCTGCATTGGCAGGCAGTTCTTTACCACTAGCACCACCTGGGAAATGTAGTGAATCACATACTGGATTTAAATCTACTGCCCAGAAGTGACACGTATTACTCACTCTTCATTTCATTGGTCAAAGGCATATGATCATGCCCAAGTTCAGTTGGCACAGAAGTGCTATCCTACTGTGTACCAAAGACAAAACATACAAACATCTGATAAAAGACCAAATGATAAAGACAGGAACAGAAAGTATTAAATGGTTATACTTTAGAGCATATTTCAATCTTGTTGAGTTTCTGAAGTCTTGGTGGGAGCCTCTGAAGAAGTGTGAACTGTGATTAAACATTTTCCTTTTGACTTTAAACAAATGGAGCTCTTATTATAAGCAGCAGATGATTTTGGTAGTACTTGTCAGGTCCTGTTCGGATCGCCCCATAGCTCAGATGGTAAATCCGCCTGCAGTGCAGGAGACCTGGGTTCGATCCCTGGGTTGGGAAGATACCCCAGAGGAGGGCATGGTGACCCACTCCAGTATTCTTGCCTGGAGAATCCCCATGGACAGAGGAGCCTGGCAGGCTACAGTCCATGGGGTCGCAAAGGGTTGGGCACGACTGAATGACAGCACGGTCAGGTCCTGTTCACTCACCAATACTGGCTATAACCATGAAGGGTAGTTCCAGAGGAGCTTACGAACGTGCTGACCTACTTTCATTCCAACGGCACACTGATTTCTACCCCATGACCTTCTCCAGGAGGAACTTTCTCACGCTCTGAGTTAGTGCATCCCAGAAATGCATGGGCATTGTTACCCCTTAGGGTGATCCTCTTCCAGTGGGGGATAGAACCAGTGGACAAATATTCCAACCTCTCATCCTTTAGAAGGACAACTTCACAGGACATTCCTTCTAATTCTCAGAAGTCCTGAGGACTAGGGCACTGCCTGTCACAGCAACCGTGACAATGTCTTTAAATTGGCTTTTTTCTCCTTCCCTCTCCCATTCTTCCTGATCCTTCACCCCTTCCTGGGATTCCCTCTCAAATGAATGACCTGCAACCACATCCTGGTCTCAAAATCTACTACTGGGAGGATACCACTTAAGACACCAATTCTTCAGAGAGGAGAGCATTATATATGTATACACATCTGCTCAAAAATTTGGGAAGATAAAGGACTGTTGTAGGAAGGCAGAAAACAACAGCAAAATCAGCTTAGGTCTGTATTAAAATAAGTTTGCATTCTCCAATGCTGGGGTCAAGGAAAAGATGGCAAAAGGGAAGTGGGGATTGTCTGATTAGATTAAACTTGGCAAGGAAAATTCAGCTATATACAAGCAGTTATTTGGGAGGTTGTTGAAACCAACTTCCTGATTCACCTCAATGTTATAAGAAAAGTTTGGGATCAACCCATCCTTTCCCATCCCCTGAAGACTATGAAAGAGGAAGGTGTTAGTCTAGGCACTTAGCTGCCTTAGCTCTTATAGATGACCCTTTCCAGGCTTCAAAGATGCAAAGAAAGCCTGGGACAGAGTATAGGTAACAAAAGAGAACAGAACTGTTCTGCATGACAAAACTGGAGAAACGGATTTTTTTTTGTCCATAGAGGAAAGGGCAAGAGACTTCTGACAAGGTGAGAAGGCAGAGACCACAGACTAGTTTGGAACCCAAGCTGTAGAATGGCTTACGTCCTTTCATATTCATTATTATATTCTTAGTGAAGAATGTTTTCTTATTTTCTTAATGATATCAATCACTGAATATCTTTGTTCTGGTAGCAATCGCTCCACCTCTTCAAGCATTCAGTAACGTCTACCACATACCCAAGTGCCTTGTGCATATGCTATGTCCAGAAATTAATGGGAAATTTTAGTCCAGGTTCTGAGCCAGGTAAATGCTGTGTGCAATGGAGAGAGTGAGTTCAGGGAAGTAAGATATTCTCCAAATGCAACTAACTCTGGGGCCTGGAGCTCAGAGATGGGGTGTGCAGAAATCTTGGAAAAGAGATTCTCAAAACTATGGAAAGAAAGCTTCAGTCTATCTTAGCTAAAGGCTAAGGGGTATGAGGACCCCAACTGATTTCTCAGTTACTGAACACATGAGGACAGAAATCATTAACCATTAATTAATTAATCATTAATTTTGATGGAGAGAAATGAGGCTCAGTGCAGTCGCATGAATTCAACACATTCATTCAATTAAAAACGCTTCTTCATTCACCTGAAAAAATAGTCTGTTGAGTGCCTGTCGGATGTAAGGCTAAAATGGTGGGTGACATGTTAGAAACATTTATGCCCTGATCCCTTCCCTCGAGGAATTTCTAAATGAGCTAGGGCAAAGCCAAAGATGGACTCTCCATTTGGGGAGCTCCCCTCCTCCAGCCTGCTGTCTCCACCTACCCTTGCGCTCTCCAAGGATCAGGCATCACATCCCAAGGGCAGGGGGAGGTCCTCTGCGACACTGCACGAGTGAAGTTGGTGGGTTTTCATCACTGCACTGGGTTCAGTGACTTGCTGACATGGCCAATGCTGGCTTAAAGTGATCCATCAGGCAGGATGTAGATAAAGATATTTGAGAAGTTGAGACTGATGGGGACTGACTTCTGGAATACTGATAACTGCCGTGAAAATACATTAACTCTTCAACAACTGTTTCCTTCTTTAGTCAACCTATCAATCAGCAACTATTTGTTGGGTTCCTCCAGCACAAGCTGGACACTCTGTTGTCCGCCCTGAAGAGGAGGTGAGACTGTGTTAATAGCTATGAGTCAAACAGGGCATGAGAATGGAAATAATGAAGAGGAGAGAACCCTCTTCTGGCAAAGCTGTGGTTTCAAATCTCTCTTCCGTTTGACCAGTGCTGCTTTTTCACATGGAGTGTCTTCCTACCCTTCTTTCTTCCTATTAAACTCTTGCTCATTCCTCAAGTCCTAATGCATGCCCCCTCCCTCAGGAAGCCTTCCTTGACCCTCTGGCCCTTATTATTTGCTGTGTGTGTAGCTTAGTCAACTGTTACTTCAGTGATATCAGCATTGATCCTGGGAGATGCTAACAGATGTTAATGTAAAAAAAATCATTCCATTCTCAGATGCGTTTGGGAAACACCAGGCTTAACATAGTTAAATGGGCTTCTTTCAAGCAGGATGACTCAGACCCTTTAATATGCTCATGTAATTGTAACTAGGGTGACCATACAATTTACAATCCAACAGAGAACACTTAGGAAGTGAAAGGGGTGCCATTATTAATGATGCAAAGACAATTGGTGCAAACTGGAACTGTCCCCAGCAAACCAGGGCATACAGTTAAAACCTAATTAACAGGTAGAGACAGCAGGCTGCAGGAGGGGAGCTCCCCAAATCGAAAGTCCATCTTTGGCTTTGCCCTAGCTCATTTAGAAATTCCTTGAGGGAAGGGATCAGGGCATAAATGTTTCTAACATGTCACCCACCATTTTAGCCTTACATCCGACAGGCACTCAACAGAGTATTTTTTCAGGTGAATGAATAATTAGGACACATAGTAAAACCTAATTAAAATCTCTCCAAATATTGTTTCCAAACCTTCTCAGACCAAAGAATCCTTTGGTTAAGTAGCATACCTTGGGTCAGCATTATGTGGATCACACTTTGGGAAATGCTGCTGCTGTGTGATCCAACCTGCATGTGAGTTCCTTAAGAGTGGGGTCTGGTCATGTTCATATTTGTTCCCCTTTGACATCTAATGCAATTCCCTGCAATAATGGAGGCTTGATAAAATGCCGATTGAAAATTAAAGTAGGAAGAAAATTGCTTTTATTTTCCTTGGGCATCTCAAGTTAGAGGTTATTTTATAGTCTTGATACATGTATTAGTCAAGGTTTCCAGAGAAACAGAACCAGAGTGTATGTGTTTGTGTGTTTAGATAGAGATAGATAGATAGATAGATGGATAGATAGGCAGATACTGATTTATTTTAAGGAGTTGGCTCATGCTACTGTGGAGACTTAGTAAGCCCCCAATCCACAGGGCAAGCCAGGAGGCTGGAGACCCAGAGAAGAGTGGCAGTCCAGGTCTAAAGGCAGTTTGCTGGCAGAATTCCTTCCCTCCTGGGGGGTGGGGGGGTCAGTCTTTGTCCTAGTAAGACCTTCGGCTGATTAGAGGAAGTCAAACCCACATTATAGACGGTAATCTGTTTTACTCGAAGTCCATCATTTTAAGTGTTAAACTGCATCCAAAAATGTCTCACAGAAACATTCAGAATAATATTTGATCAAATATCTGGGCACTGTGGCCCAGCCAAATTGACCCACAAGATTAACTATCATAATGCATAAGGGAGGCTCACTCACGTTTCACTGGAGATGTGTTTGCAGCAGGGAACCAGCTTGAGCCTCCAAAGAGTCACAGGGGCTGAGCCTACGGGATGGACTGGGATAGGGCTGGGAGGACTGGAACTGAGTGGGAAGAGCTGTGGGAAAGGCTGGAATGGGGAGGCAAGAACAGCCGCTCTCCATGGGTTCATGTCTGAGCTTTGCAAAGGGAAGAAAACAAAAGTACTGTGAGCAAAGGGCTCTTGAGAAGGCTCAGGGCCCTTGGGGTGCTGCTGTGTCCCAGGTGAGAAACTGTGTCACAGAGTAGGGGACAGCTGCACTCTATCACTTCAGTGCGAAACATGAATTGACCCTGAGAAGGCCAGGTCTTGGGGGCTGTGACACTGGGTCCATATCGCGTATAATTTTTAACAGAATCCTTTCTGCAAGGTAGCTGTTATCTCCATAAACACATGCACACACACACACATACACCTGCACACACTCCTCCACACACTCAACTTCACAGACTCTTTTGCAGAGAAGGGTAGCCATGTGACAAAGTTCGAACTGAGGAGATCTGAGATGAAACAAGAAGTTTCTGGTGGGGCTTTCAGGAAAACAGGGCTGACTCAGCTGGCATAGGCCCATTCATTAATTTTGCCCTGTTCTCTCGCCCCTTCTCCTGGCCTGAAACATGGATGCGATGCCCATAGGTCAGGTAACCACGCTGCCATCTAAAGAACCAAAGTCACATGCCAAGGATGGTCAACCTGGAAGGAAGAAGACGCCTTTTCCTTGAGCACTGCACCAGCGTTGCCCACCCCTGGACTCTGCCATATCAGAAAAGGAAACTCTTATTTGGTTAACTACTTGTTCAGGTTTTCTAATCTTTAATAAGGGACTTCTCTGGTGGCTCATTGTTAAAAAAAAAAAAAGAAATCCACCTGCCAATGCAGGAGGCACAGGCTCGGTTCCTGGGTCGGGAAGATCCCCTGGAGCAGGAAGCGGCAACCCACTCCGGTATTCTTGCCTGGGAAGTCCCAAGGACAGAGGAGCCTGGCGGGCTACAGTCCATAGTGTCACAAAAGAGGGGACATGACTTAGCTACTAAACGGCAATGATGATTTGTAATAAACCACTCCATAATTCTGTGGTTTAAAACCACAGCAGCCATTTGGCTGGGCAGGTGATCACCTGCTGTGATCTGGGCAGGTGAGGACAGTCTATTTCTGGTCTACCTGGAGTCAGTTTAGACAACTGGAAGGATGCAGGTTTGTACTTATCTGAAGTTTTGCTTACTCACAGGTCTGGTGGTTGATGGTGACTGGTGGTTGATGCTGACACCTGGGCTGAGGCTTCAGCTACAATACTTGAATGTGGCTCCCTTGTGCCTGAGTTTCCTTGCAACATGGCACCTAGGCACTAATGTCAGGCAACCCAAGAGAAGGAGAGCCAGGCCGAGGCCAGGCGATCTTTGATCACCTAGCCTAGGGCATTAGGCAGTACTGATTCCATTGTGCTCCACTCACTGAGGTAGCCACAGAAGCCAGTCCAATTGCAAGGAGAAGGGAAACAGACTCCACCTCTTTATGAGGCAGAAACACGTGGAACTGGAAGTGTGGCTGTGGCCATTTTTGTAAAATATACTCTGCTGCAGCATTCTTATCAGTTTTCTGTTACATGCAGCCAGTTGCCACTCCAGCTGATGGAGGAGGATCCCTGACACATGTTCTCGTGATCATTTCCTCCTTCCCCACCTGGCTATGGGCTGTCTCATGAGGTCTCATAATGTGATGAGATGGTCAGACCACTACTAGTGGATTGCTGATCTTGAGGGACAAGAAGCTTCCCAAATCCTATTCAGCCAATGGGCATCTTAACATACTGCTTGATCACCTATAGAAAATATTTTGTGACAGATGTAAAAGAAGTATGACTCAAAATATCTTCAGTCTTATTAGAGTATTAATATTTATAAACATGACCTGAAGAGTAATCAATATGCAAGGGTCAGTAATATGACTCTAGAAGGGGAGATGCGGACTAAGTGTCATAGATGATGAAGCAGTGTGGCCTGAGACTGATCAGGGATGGCTCCATGGAAGGCGTGGGACGTGGAAAGGAGTAGAAGGCTTTTCACATAAGAGGCTCAATAAGAAGCCCTTACAGAAATGGGAATGAACTTGGTGTGTTTATAAATCTGGAGGCAACTGGGCTGATTGGACAATGGAATCTTAGAGGCGAGTAGGGAGACAGGGCTGGGGGTGGTGTCGGGGAGAGAAGGAGAGCAGGGTTACAGGTGGTAGATTTCTGGGGCATCATGCTGGCCAAAACCCGCCTCTCCGGGTCCCTCTAATGGGATAAGGCAGGCTAGCTTGTTATCTCAAAGCACAAGGAGTGAGAAAGAAGAGTTCCTCTCTTCCTTGTGACAAGAGCAACCGTGCCTCACGGATTCAGTCAAGTCACATTTATAGTACTTCTAGTATGTTCCAAGTCCTAAGAACATTGTAATGAGTGTAAAACACCCCTGATCTTAATTTGCTTCCAGTCTGCTGGGGGTACACAACAAAAAATGGGCTCCTGGCATGATGTAATAGTGGGAGACATATAACGATGAGGCAGATACAAGGTGGAGATGGAAGAAGGTAAAACCAGCAGTCACTGTAGCCTGCACTGCGGTGGGGGGCCAAGGAAGGTGTCCCCAAAAGGGGGGTTTCTAAGTTAGTGTCTGAGGGACTAGGCCATTCGTGGATAAGAAGTTGGCAGAGGAGTAGGCAGGAAGATAAGCGTAGAAAGACTCCTGCTAGATCAAGAATTGAGAGGTCCAGGGCTTTGGTTACACTTTTTTCTCTATTAGCTGTGTGACCTTAGAAAAATATCTTTCTATAGGCTTTAAATGTCCTCATCCATGCAATGAGAGTGGCTCATGACCTCTCTCCCAGCTCAAAACCTCTCTGATTGTCAGAAGTTTCTTCTGAAAGGGATTTATATGGAGGTGCTTAAGGAATGCATATGTTTAGTTAATTTAGCAGTTTAGCTTCCTGTGTACAAATTACGGCTACCTCCAGAAAGAGATGGTTCTATTCAAAGCCTGGCATTCGTTTTGATCACGCCTAGAAATACTGCAGGAAATCATCAACATCGCGCACGAAACCTCCTCTCACTCACACCCCAGACAGATGACAAAGTGATAAGCAGAGCTAATTCCCTGGGGCAATATTTCTTCCCAAAGCATAGATATGGGTGAATTATTGCCATTCTTAATTGCCTAATGATTTTTTTCCCTATCATGTAATCTTTTCGGGGGGTTGTATTTTTACCATCTTGCAAATTCATATTGGCAGAGTGATATACATTGTCGAATAAAACACAGTGGCCAATCCATCAAAAATCAGGCGGCAGTTTGCCTTGAGTTTTTTGGAGAGAGACTGGAGGCGGGGAGGAGGAGGGATGGGAGGGAAGGTGCTGCGGTGGCGGAGGTGGTGGCTTCCTCACTGGTGGGTCAGTCGTTCTCCAGGCTGACCCAGAGACAGCTGAGCATCCCAAGCTACTCCAGGTTCTTTTGCTTCTGGGTCCGAGTTTTGGCCCTTTGGGGTGTTCGCCTTATTAGCCACAGCTGTCTGGGGAACTCAGAAGGCAATTAGACCAGGGAGTGAGCCATTTAGGGGATTGATAATGGAATGTGGATTCTTTTCTCCCCAACTTAATTGTTTGCATCTGACCAGAAATCATTACCAGCTGATGGCTGCTTGGTGGCATCTGTGAACGGAAGCAGTGATCCCGTGGAGTTCCCAACACATGATGGGAGAGGATTCTTGGGAGAAACCTAATGAAGAGCGGGTTCTTAGCAGCTTTGATGGTGAGGGGGGATTTCTCCTAGACTTGCGGGTCCTTTGAGAGGAGATTTTGCTACTGCGTTGCCTGCTTTCCTCTTTCAGGAATGTAAGGACCCTTGACAATGGCTAGAAGACTTGCTGATGCTGCGCCCGCAAATTCTCTACGTGGTTCTGCACGTGAGGATTAGCTGAGGATCTTTGCACCCTTCCTTTGCTTCAGGATCAACCCCAGACCAATTATATCTGAATCTCTGGGGGCAGAACCTGGACATTATTTTTAAAACCAGGTGTTTCTAATGTGCAGCTAAAGTTGAGAGCCACCCAAAAGGCAAGAGTCTCATCATCCCTTACTCAGAAATAATTATCTTGAACATCTTGATTGAGGCAGGTGCAGGTGAAGGCAATAAGGAAGAAAAGTTGGGAGCATGGGGGCCCTGCAAGCAATTTCCTCAAGAAGTCCTTACTGAGACCTACTATGTGCGGGTCCCTTAGTCAAAAGTAACAGCTGTTACTCGGGGCAGTTGGGGCCTCACTCACTCTGAACTTCGTGTGTTTATAAACACTGAGTTAACTGGGCTGAGTGGACCATGGAATCTTAGAGGCGAGTAGGGAGACAGGGCTGGGGTGGTGTGGGGGTCAGAAGGAGAGTAGGGTTACAGATGATGGATTTCTGTGATACCACGGTGGCCAAAGCCCTCCTCTCCAGGTCCCTGTAATGGGATGGGGCAGGCTAGCTCCAACCACACCACTGGTGCCTAGTGGCACCCAAAGTAGCTGATCCCCAGTAAAAGTGAACGGGGGAGCCCAGATGTGAGCAGCTGCTTAAAACCCAGACTGTCACTCTGTGGAGTATGCAAAGTCTAAAAGAACAGGGAACAAGCAGGAAACTTGCACGAAGCCTTTGTATGAGTCTTTGTAGTTGACTGACGGTTAAGGGAGATGGAAGGATGGGCGCTGCAGTCCGCGACTGACTACTTGAGACAGAAGAAAAGACCTCCTCCTCCTGTGAGGCCTTGACCAAGTCAGCCGCCGGGCACCTTCCACCATCCTTTCCATTTCTCCCCCTGTGGTTCCAGCTTTGTAGTCTTTTCCTTTTCAGGAGCAAAAGGCAAATTCACCTCATTTCCTCACAGTTGCTGCCAAATAAGTTCCAGGCTTGCTCTGCCACAGACTTGTCCAGGGTGACCAACTGTCCGGGTGTGGGGCTTCAGTTTAAAAACTGGGACAATCATGGGTACACCAGGCCACATTAGTCACCATTCAGAAGCACTTAGACCTGTATGAAGGCTAATTTCCTCCTTGGGTTCTGAATTCTTTTTTTTTTTTTTCAGTTATAAATCAAAGAATGACATTTGATTTGAAGGGTGAGGACCTCCAGGTAGAGAGGGAAGAAACAAGAAATAAACAAGACAAGCCCTAGGAGCGACATAATGTGTCTCCAACCAGAGGATTAAGGGGGATTGGAGCTTTGATACACCTCAGTTTCTTTTCTATTCTTTTATTCTTTTCTATTCACATACTTTAGGTTCTTTAGCTTTCCTTCAGTTACATCAAACTCTGGCTTACATTTCAGGAGATTATCTTGACTGCACAGAAAAACAGACTGTAATTTCTCTTTTCTGAATCAATTAGTTATTAGGGGAACCACAGTGAGAAAGGCACCAGGCCATGCTCTGGGGAACACAACACTCCCTTAAAGCATTTATGATCTGGTTAAGATGACATCCTGAGCATGTGGAAGAAAAAAAGAAAACTAAATATAAATAAAATGGAACAGAGGGTCATTTTATCTGCAACAGTGTGGTGCTTAGGTAGAAGTTCAGAGAAGATGGAGGTTAACGTGGGTTGGGGATTCTTCATTCAGGTGACACCTGGGAGGAAGGTGACTTGGTTAAACGGAGAAGAGGAAGGAGGGCATTGTGCACTGAAGGGTTAAGGGCGCCTCATGAGGGAAAACAGCCCTGAACGGGGTGGGTGCTGGGAATGATGGGGAGAAACCAACCCCTGTAACCCTGGGTTGTCCCTTCTTGAGCAGGCCGTGTCCCCAGCCACCACACGAGGCACGTTGCGGCTGTCCCATAGTTTCCTAGAGGCGGAATGTCTTCTACACTCCGTTGACTCAAGATTTTCCTTCTCTCTCTTCCAGGCTAGCCCATCTCCTCCTTAGAAACTAGTGTTTGTTCCTGAGTCCTTTCAGCATCGCCAGGAAGGTGGCATGGTAGGGGGTCAGTGTTTTAAAACGCAGGTTTTGTTATCTTTCAGGTATGATGCAGCCAACGTATCAGGAGCCAACAGGCATTGGAAAGAGTGTTCGTTGGAGTTCCCAAGAGTCGGGGGCACTTCAAGCCCTGAGGTCAGTCAGGAGACCGAGAGAGAGAGAAGTGAACCGTGAGTGAGGGCTCTTCTTGGGGTTTCTGCCGAGAAGCAAGGCCAGGCCAGCAGGCTCAGGATTGGCTGGTTTGAATCAGTTCAGTGGGCTCCGAGGTAGAGGGGTTTCCCCTAAGTGTCTGACACCTGGCCTTGGGGTGACTGGGACGGGAGGAGCACGGCCCTAAGTGTGAGTGCCAGTAAAGGAGGTGGTTGGGGGACGCAAGCTCTTCATTGGAAAGTTTGCACACACTAACCATGCTCCATTGCTCTCTCTAGGAATTAGCTAAAAATCCGTCTGCAATGCAGGAGACCTGGGTTCGATCTCTGGGTTGGGAAGATCCCCCGGAGAAGGGAAAGTCTACCCACTCCAGTACTCTGGCTTGGGAATTCCATGGACTGTATACTCCATGGGGTAGCAAAGACTCGGACATGACTGAGCAACTTTTGCTTTTTTCGTTTTTCTCGGGTGGAGGTAGGGGTGGGCGTGGGGGTGGGGGCCCTCCCTCTCCAGTCAGCAAGGCCCCAAACGTCAGAGCACCAGGAGCACAGAAAAATAAAAAGGTGTGATTAATACAGTTGGGCTGTATTTAATGGCAGGATCCTCTATGAAGCCCTCCCTGAAGCATAGTCCTCCTCTTCTGAATGGCTGAATCTATGTCTGTTTTTCTGCATTCCGCGTAAGCTCCATCTTCTGTTTTATGCTCAGATTCTTGGTTATGCAGAAAAGAGCTTCCATAATGGGCCAGAGATGGCTGCCTTTAGAAAGGTCTGCTCGCGAGGCTGGCCCTCAGCTGGTGTCTGGGAACTCAGATTTCAGGAGGAACTTGGATTCCCAAGCTGAAAAGGGTGGGTTACTCTGTCTAATGTGATCTGTCCTGAGCCTTGATGTTCTTCTGGGAGTCTGGAATTTTGGTACCTGCCAGGCGAGGGTGTTTGCGCCACCAGCTCCCAGTAAAACCCTTGGGCACTGCGGCTGTCAGGTGCTTCCCTGCCTGCTGGACAACCCTTCAGCCCTGTTGTTGCGCGTCATTGTGGAGGGGACTAAGCATGTCCTGTGTGGATCTGCTGGGAGAGGATCTTGGAAGCTTGTGTCTGGCTTCCCTCACACTTCACCCCATGCACCTTTTTCCTTCGGCAATTTTGCTTTGGATCCTTTGCTGTAATAAGCCATGAGCTTGACTGTAGCTTGAATCCTGTGAGCTCTCCCAGGCTCACTGGTGAAACTGGCAGCAGTCCCGGGGACACCTGACATGTCAGGAACACCGGCCTTGCTCAGCTCCGTTGGTTTGTGAGCTCCTAGGATTCATGGATTGTGCATCCCTGATTCCTGGCAGGAGCATCAGATTAACACCCAGAACATCTGCTTGTGAAGTTTTGCTTCTCTCCATCCAGCTGCATGGCTTTGGGGAAATCAGTTGCCTCTGTGGAGCCTGTTTTCTCATCAGAAATGAAGACAGTAATTCCCTTCTTCAGGGTATGTTATGAGTTCCAAGTAAAATATTGGGTGTGAAAACATTCCCAACCCTTAAGACATAATATCATTGAACATTTACTGTAAATCTGTGCACTCCCACTATATCTTGGATAAGGTAAACATTCAGTGAGTTTCTGCCAAATAGATAAGTGAAGACAAATTATCCCATTCTTTCTTCTCCAAGAGTCCATGGCACCTGGCAGAAACCACCACATTGAAACACTTAATTTTCAATCCTTGGGAAGAAAAAAAGAGAAAACCAAAACAGCAGGGTTTAGGGTGCAGGGTGCTTTCGTGGTTCCCACTTCCACATCCCTCCCCCAACACTGCAGCCGCCCTCCCCACCACCTACTTGCCAATCCTGGGCCATGGGGTGGTGCTCTCAGAGCCTCGTAGACTCCCTAAGACCACTTGCTTGTGAACCCCTCACTCCTTAGCCCCTGTCAGCCGCCACCAGGAGGAACACAAGGCCTTAATTGATCAGCAGGGCCGTAGCCTTGAGAACTTGATTCAGGTATTGACTTCTAAGGAGCCAGTTTCACTCCGGCCTCCACAGCTAGGAGCGGCTGAACATCAAAACTATTAACCTCTGGCCCGAGCAGTTGGCGAGGCAGCCCAGCAGCAGTAATTAGGAAGTCAATCGGAATCGCCTGTCTCACTTACACCGCCATGTCAATCAATAGCGCGGTGACAGGTTCATTAGGCCCAGGCCATGCAAGCCCAGCCTGTAACAACCTCATAAAATACACCAACGACTCAGGGCCGAGAGAAATCTGCCCGAAGGACTGCAGTGGATGACAATATGTATTGATTAGGGCTCCAGCAATTTATGAAGTGCTGCTTGTTGGCCAACCTTTCTGACTCAGTGCTAAATTTTCCCAAGGAGTTGCCAGATGAAACCAAATATTACCCTTTAAAAAAATGAGAGAAAGCCAAGCTGTTGTCTGACAGGGCATTTTTTACATTAGTTACTCCTAGCAAATAATCTATCGGGGTAAAACTTCAATAGTTACTTAAGGCTGAAGCGGTACCTTTGTCTCTGTGACCATCAGACTTTGAAAGAAGACATCTATCTGGGGAAGAAAAATTATGATCTGACATGTGATTAGGTAAGACTCTACCTTCAGAGAGACAGGGTGATTTAGGCATTCATTTCTTCTCGGCGTTTTTAATGGTTCGTCTGAGTTGTTCCAGAGGGAAGGCTGACACCTGGGTTTGCAGGGCTAATTTAAAAGTGCAATAGAATGAGGAGGGTGTGTGCAAAAGGGTGCCTTCTGGCTCCTTCCCCATCATCATGGATAACATTGCTTGACCACACTGTGGAGACCTTGCCTGCCTCAAAGTCTGCTGAATAACAGGGCAGTTATTCTGAGCCTCGTTCTGGGCTGTGGCCTTGAAAAGAGCACAAGGAGAGGTGATGTTCACTGTGCCACCGGAATTACGAGGGGCCTCCCTGTTAGCCCTGGCATACACCAGAGGCAATGTCCACTATTTTCTGTCTTCAGTGATCAACATGCATTATCTAGACCTATGAATTCATGCACAGGTGGTGGCTTGAAGCTGCTTTATGTTTGGTAGGCGTGGTGGTATTGTTCAGTCGCTGTCATGTCCAACTCGTTGCAACCCCAGGGACTGCAGCTCGCCAGGCTCCCCTGTTCTCCACTATCTTCTGAAGTTTGCTCAAATTCATGTTCATTGAGTCAGTGATGCTATCTCACCGTCTTGTCCTCTGCTGCCCCCTTCTCCTTTCGCCTTCATTCTTTTCCAGCATCAGGATCTTTTCCAACGAGTTGGCTCTTGGTATCAGGTAGTCAAAGTATTGGAGCTTCAGCTTCAGCATCAGTCCTTTATGGATGAGAAGACTCCAGAAATTCATGACATGCCCCAAAGTTAGTCTCCATCTGAACTGCCCCCAGTGGCATGGCCCTGCTACACACAGGAGCAAGTATATCAAACCAGGGCTGCAGTGGTCAGAGGCAGGCCTGAGGGCTGAGTTCAGTCCATGTTTTGTTACAAATTAGACCCCTCCCTCACTGAGTGCAGTGTCTTCATCTGTAAAATGGGATGAAAAAAATGTCACTGCTTCTACCCAACGTGGCTATTAGGAATCTCAGATGGAACAAAACATCTTTTGTCAAATACTATAAAAGGCAGTTTCTAGAAAAGACACCAGCTGTGCTCATCCAGTTTCCCAGGTGGAAGGGCGCTTCCAAATGGCTACTTGTAAGCTGAGCTTCCCTCCCCTGACATCTCCCCTGGCATGCCGCGATCAATCAACCCACAAACATTTATTGAACTTTGTAAGATATTATGGATGATCTTTACTCCCCTCCTCTGATCTCACTTACAGGAATTCAGTAACAACAAGGAAAGGGAAAATATTGGCTTTTCCCAGTGAAGTGACAAAACAACTCTAATGTAAAACCAACTCTTTAGGCAGGAATATCTTTTGTCTTGTGGTTCCAGGAATCTGGCTTATTTGTCCCCAAACTCTAGTTCACTGGGCTTCTCTAACATTCTCTCTGTGATTCCTTTTCTTTCTGAGTCATTGTACTTGTAGCTTCCTTAAAAAGCATGGAAATAGGAATGTAATTTCTTGTGAAACTAGGCAACAAAACAAATTTTAAAATAAAAATAAAATATAAACAGAAAAGTAACACAATTCAGACAGCACGTCCTAGCTGAAGGTGACCCTCAGTGGGTGCTGCTCAGTGAGTGCAGGCTAGCAGTTTCCATGGCCTCTTGGTTTGTTCTTTCCCTGGGCCAGTGAAGTCTCTGGTTTCGCCTTGCAGTTTTGGCCTCCCAGTTCTAAGTGAATGGGACACTGAGACTGAGGTTAGGGGTGGAATTGGCCTAGAATAGCTGCTGGGGCCAGAGGATTCTCTGTGCGTCCTGGACCGTTTTGGACTTAGTTCCCAGGCCCACAGCCTAACAAGGAAGGATATCTATCTAGCCCCCCAAGACTCTTCCGCTGCACCCAGAACTATGAGCCCTGAAGAAGACACCTCTTTCTCTATATGACTAGGGCTCTTCACCACCTCTAAATGATCGCTGTCTCTTCCTGTTTTGAAAACTCTGCAAGTTCCTGTTTCTGGTCTGAGAGGTCTCTTGTTAACAGTTCATTGGCTAAGCAGGTACTTGACAGATATGAGACTAAACATTTTCTGTTTACGGTACACCAGCCATTCACCTCCCAAGGTTCACCTCTCTGCTCTATCACTTAGGAGTGTGATCTGCCTTCTTTCCCCAAAGGACTCTTCTTAAACCTCTCCCGCAATGGGCTCAAGACTTTACAACCTGAGGACACACACAGCCAGGGAAAAAGCAGCCCCAATGGTGCTCTCTAAACTCACTTTCAACTTTAGAAGCCCTTCCATACCCTTGATCTCATTCTCTGCTTACAGTGGCCCCATGAGGTTTGTGTGGTATACAATGTTAGTCCAGGCAACAAAGGACAGAGGGAGCTGGGGTCCCCTCGTGAAGCCACTGTGAGAGTCCCAGGGCCCATCTGGGTGCTCAGAGGAGCCTTGCTCTGATCTCCACCTCAACTCCATCATCATCTCCAACGTGCCTGTTTTGACCTCCGTGAAACAGAGTGATGCCCTCATTTAAAAACATCGCAAAGCCTCCAAAAATGTAAAACCATGAAAAATATGAAAAGTTTAGACTGGGATTTGCCATCTAAACTACAATTTTCCCTCAGCAGCCACAGGGGATTGGTTCCAGGACCCACCGTGGACACCAAAATCCGAGGATGCTCAAGTCCTGAAGTCGTCCATCCACATCCACAGTTCTGCATCCATGGATTCAGCCAACCACGAATGGTGTTCCACTTGTTGAAAAAAATCCATGTATAAACAGATATATTTCAAACCTGTGTTGTTCAGGGGTTAGTTGTACTTTGCTGTTTGTATTGCATGTCATCATAGCAATAGTTTAGCAGAAAATCGTGTTATCTTATTCATCACTATATCCTGGTGCCCAGCACAAAGCCAGACACAAGTGCAAGACTGTTATTATGAATTGATCTTTGTTTATCAGGGAAGTGGGGAAAAGTGGGTGAGCGATTATAATTTTTTAAAAGGTCATGTTATAGAGAAGGTCTCAGTCCTCCTAGCTGTTAACAGTGGCCTTGTTTGTCTTGTAGCTCAGGTTTAATCTGGAAGCTATGATGGGCCATGCCTTGGGAAATTCACCCTCTTCCCAGCTGGAGCCACAGCTCTCAGCCCTCTGGGTCATGTGTTACTGTCAGCTCATCACACTGGAGAGATAGGCATCTGTGAGGCAACAGAGGTGTGTGTGTGTGTGTGTGTGTGTGTGTGTGTGTGTAAGGGGAGGGGACCAGGAGTGACCCTGTGGGCCTGATACCTCCACTGGCAGCACTCTGCCTTAGAGAACTGGGCCCCTCTCCTGCCTGCACAGTTAGCATCCCTACCCCAACTCCCACCCATGGGCCCTGAATATCAGTTCCAACAGGGGCAACTAGACAGCCTGCAAGATGCTGGCTTTCTCTTCTCTCAGGCACAAGCAAGCCGGTGGAGCCTTCCGAGTACGCTGGTGTGCAGCAAGGCCTGCAGCAGAAATCCTCAGCTCCAAGGCAGAGCAACCCGCCAATAACGGCTTTTCTTTGCACCTGTGCCTGTTGCAACCATTGTTATCATTTTGATACGCTTCATTGACCGATGGATTTTTTTTCCAGCTTTGCACTTTTTTTATTACTATTATTTTTATCTTCATCATTACCTCCGCGCCTCTGATGGCATTTAGATATGAACCGCCCATGAACCTTCAAGCCCGATTGTGCCACAACAAAAATATTGTCGTTTACATTCTGTGCCAAAGTATTATATAAAAACACATCAACGAAAAGGAAATTCAGGAAGCTGGGAGTAAAGATATATAGTCAGCAAAGTATATAACTTCTGGCATATTACTGCTTAATCCTAACATAATTATTCTCATCCTTTTATTTGATTAACTTCTAATGGTTCCTCTTGGTGTTAAAGGTCCCACTCTGATCATTTGATTTTAGTGTCTGCTATAATTACCGATAATGTTCTTTGCAAGACAATTTAATGATAACCGCATAATGGCCTGTATGAAGAAAGCTGCAGGGTTTCAAAGCTTTTGAGTAATATAAAATACATTAGACTAACACAAGCTATCAACATGACAGGGAATGTTTGATTTACATTCAGGACTAGGTTATAGCATTGTGGAATTTTTTCTTTTCCTTTTCTTTTTCGTTTTTTTTTTTTTTCCCCCGTCTTTGCAGCCGTTGACAATAAATGACAGAACAGTTGGACAATCTGCAACTTACTGATTGCAAGAAAAAATTGTCTGGCAAAGTTTGGAGGCAGCCAGGGGAGCTCTAGGGAAACGGTGTGCCCGGGGCAGACTGGAACAAGAGCCAGGAGCCTGATCCCTGGGGATGGTGACCGAATTCTCCTTTTGCTGGGAGGGTCAGCTGAAAGGGAATCTCTTCACTCTTCTTCTGCTGTACCAGGTCCCAACAATCCTGGTTCTGTCTGTTAGTTATATCCACCAGCTTATTTTTACCTGCCAGATCCTCTTGGGTAGCCGGTCTCCATCAATTCACGGCTTTTTGAATCAATATAATGATAATAATCCTGTTTTCAGTCACTGGATCTCTTCTTTTCCCAAAACAAGCAAATAAGCAAGCAAAGCAGAAAACCTGCATAAAACAAAAGAACCATTTTGTCCAAATCCTGTTGGTCATCATTCCCCCGGCTCTCTCCGTCTTCATCAGCATTTGGTATCTGGGAGCCGGGCACATGTACCTCTTTCACTTGAAATCAAGTAATCACTCACCACTCTGGCCAAATGCAGCATAATTGATGGTGTGAGTGGATGGAGAAAATTTCCTGTCAGAAAAAAAAGGTTAACTGTGGACATATTACACCAGGGTCTCTGATTCCAGGATAATGACATTTGGGCAAAAGTAGGGCCCCGGCCTTTTTTATAGCACTTTATGCCCCATTAGCATTACTACAAGTCCCAGGACCTGTCTGTTCGGGCACTTAATCAAAAGCAATGGGTTGAAAATCATGTTCCAGCTCTCCTCATATTTGATTCATTCCTTCTAGATAGGAAGAAGTAAAAAACACATTACTAGCATCAAAACAGCCCATGCATTATGTGCTAAGCAGTTGAGAAGGCTATCATTGGATTTTATCCCTTTGGGTGCTTGGATGGACAAGTACTTTCCTATTCATCCATTCAGTGGACTGAAGCAGCCATATTTCATTTTTTTTTCTTCCCCTGACAGACAATCCGTTAGTTTTCCACAGATCTCTCTTTTAAAGACACATTCATGTCACTTATTTTAATTGTAGGCCCTAGGCAGCAAAGCCCAGAATGTGTGTTCACGCACACACACACACACACACACACACAACTGGAAACCCACTACTTGGATGTTGCTCCTCTGAGAGCCAAATCTAATAATAGAAGAGGAACATTTCTTAGGGGAAGAATTAATTTATACACTTAATTACTCGGGATCCACTTCAAGCTCTCCGCCTTAATGCTCTTTCTTTTGGAGAGAGTTTTTAACTAAACGCCCAGTGTTCTGACAGACCCCGAGGAGAGCCCGCCTCATTTAGACGGAGGGACCTGGCCCCCTTCCCAGTCCTTGCCGCCGTGGCCCGCTCCCCCCGCCCTTCCCGGAGGAGCGTGGGCATGAGCCGTGGACCGGCTACCCTGCGCCTGGTGGTAACGATCGCGGTCTGAGCGAGAGGGGCTTCGGCTCAGTGAGCTGCCTTCGCATGGCTCCCACGCTCTCCGGGGCTTCCAAGTGGATTTTCTGCTGAATGGCTCAGCCCCAGTGTAACAGTGAAAAATGAAGCGATTTCTTCTGTCTGTTCAAAATGAGACAACAGCTAGGCCCCTCCTCATTCAGGAGACCTCTGCCTGCGGAATGGGCTTCTCCCATTTTAGGGAATTTGTTGCATTTACCAACATCTCAACGAAGAGTGGAGGAAGGACACAGTCGATTATGAAATTGTTCCGGGACTAAGAGCAGGTTACCTCTGTTGGATGAAAGAGGAAGAGGGTAGTGATCTCTTTCTGACATTTTCTGGAAGATGGATTGGACAAAGGGGCACCGCGGCATCCAACAGCCCGGGGAGGCTGCCCATGCCGGCTGCATGGGTTGCTCCAATAGACTGGGAATTTTGGACACCAGGGTTCCCAAAGTGAGGTCCAGCTGGGTGCAGAGGGGGCAACTCCCTGCTCCCCCAGAAGCTGATGCAGGCTTTCAATTGTCCAGATCAGGAGGGGGATTGTGGTAGGAGGGGTTTGTGGTAATGTAAGCAAATGGAGCAGAGACCCTAGGAGAGGGGACACAGCATGTGACCCACCCCTGATTCTGAATGTGGACCTGTTTATGCCCTCCTGGTATATCACCACCCCACCAGCCTGCCAAGGGGCCTACACCGGGCTCCACCGTGTCAGCATTTGGGGTTCAGCCATTGTTTGCTGACAAGCTCTGCTGTTGCACACGCCTGATACCTAGGATGGGGAAAACAGCACAAAAGTGACATGTCATCACATTAAGATGAATTTAGGTTCAATCCTGTAGTGACTTCATAGAATATTTTACTTAAATTAAGATATCATGTTGAAAAATATCTTTTTTAGGATTTTATATCCTATTATATGTCAATAAAAATTCTATATGCTACAGAGATAATTATTTTTAAACCTCAAGAAAATTTAGAAGAAAATTAAAAGAATTTAGGTTCAATCCTTTAGTGACTTCATAGAATATTTTACTTAAATTAAGATATCATGTTGAAAAATATCTTTTTTAGGATTTTATATCCTATTATATGTCAATAAAAATTCTATATGCTACAGAGATAATTATTTTTAAACCTCAAGAAAATTTAGAAGAAAATTAAATTGACCATTTATCAAGCCTCAGGAGAGAGAGATGAAAATGATTTTTCTAAGCTTAGATGCAATATAAAAACCCTCAGAGGAAAAGAGTGACAGATTTGACTACACAGAGGAACAAAACATTTCTGTATGTTGAATAAAAGAGGCAAACAAGAGATTGGAAATATTTATGGCTACTATGATAATGGGTTAATATCTTTATTATTTAAAATAATCATAATAATTGATAAGAAAACATCAGTCCCAGTAATATGATAAAAACACAAGCATAATTCATATAATAGAAAATACAATTAGTAAAGAAGAATACAGAAAAATGTTCAGCTTCACTAGTAGTCAAATACATGTATTTTTAAAAAAAATCATTTTTGCATATTAAATGAATTTGTCAATAATCTAATATTGACAACAGCATTTCTCCTCTACTAGGATTCTAACCTGAAGGGCTAACCAAAAAGATGAAAAAGCTAATGTGTAAAAGTCTATCACAGTGTGACTTATAGCAACAAACATTTAAAACAACCTAATATCAATAAGAGGTGCATTCAGTGGAATATCAGTCAGTTTTAAAATGATGGGCATGTGGACAAGGATTTCCTTACCAACTGAGCTATGAGGAAAGTTCATAGTTTTATCAGAACTATGAATAGTTTTTTCGAGATAGAGTCCAGGTTAGTTGAGGTATAATATACTTACCTGGGCTTCCCAAGTGGTTCAGTGGTAAATAATCTGCCCACCAATGCAAGAGATGCAAGATATGTAGGTCTGATCCCTGAATCAGGATTTTAACTAATTTCAGTATTAGTTAAAAAAGTGGTACACAAAATTGAATGTAACTATGATTTCCAGTATGCAGAAAGCATGCATATATAAAAAAGGACAGAAGTGCAAAACAAAACAAAACAAAACAAAACACTCTATATCTACTAGAATGGAGAAGATTAAACAAAACCAAACAAGACAGATACAACTAACTATACCAAATAATAGCAAGTCTGTGAAGCAGCTAAAATCCATACGTTGCTGGTAGGACAGTGGGATGCTGAAATGGTACAGACTCTTTAGAAAACAGTTGGACAATTTCTTATCAAGTTAAACATGTCCTTAACCATATGACATAGAAGTCTCACGTCTTAGTATTTACCCAAGACAAATGAAAACATACACTTACCAAAAGTCTGCATTGAATGTAAGTAGCAGCTTTATTCCTGATTGCCAAAAAGTTAACTCAAAGGTTAATCAACTGGTACACGGATAAAAAAAGAACAGTACCTCCATACACCAGACTACTACTCAGTAATAAAAAGGAACAAAATACTGGTAGACTCAATATAGATGGATCAACATATAACAACACTGTTATACTAAATGAAAAAAACAGACATAAAAAACTACATATGATTCTATTTCAATGATATTCTGGAAAATGCAGAATTATAGGAACAGAAAACAAGGATCAGTGTTTGCCAAAGGCTTCATGTAGAGGGAGGAAATTAAGCATAGTGTTAGTTGCGTGACTGTATGCATTTGTCCAAAATTGTAGAACTAACTCCCCAAAGGTGTTTTTTTTTTTTTTTTTCCTGTAAGTATGTGTGCGTGTGCTTTGTCTCTCAGTTGTGTCTGATGTTTTGTGACCCCATGGACTGTAGCCCACCAGGCTTGTCTGTCCATGGAATTTTCTGGGCAAGAATACTGGAGTTGGTTTCCATTTTCTACTCCAGGGTATCTTCCTGACCCAGGGATCAGACTTGCATATCTTGCATCTCTTGCATTGGTGGGCAGATTATTTACCACTGAACCACCTGGGAAGCCCAGGTAAGTATATTATACCTCAACTAACCTGGACTCTATCTCGAAAAAACTATTCATAGTTCTGATAAAACTATGAACTTTCCTCATAGCTCAGTTGGTAAGGAAACTGCCTGCAATGCAGGAGAGCCGGGTTCGATTCCTGGGTTGGGAAAATCCCCTGGAGAAGGAAATGGCAACCCACTCCAGTATTGTTGCCTGGAGAATCCCAGGGATGAAGGAGCCTAGCAGTCTATAGTCCATTTGTTTGTAAAAGTCAGATACGACTTAGTGCCTAAACCACCACCATCATGGTTGAGTCTTTTCTCCATTTCTCAAAAATTTCTGATATAACTTTAAAAAAGAAAATATTTATCTATATTCATTATTGTTGTCTAGGGAGAGAAAGTGTAGAGGAACTAAAAAACCTCTTGATGAAAGTGAAAGAAGAGAGTGAAAAAGTTGGCTTAAAGCTCAACATTCAGAAAACAAAGATCATGGCATTTGGTCCCATCACTCCATGGGAAATAGATGGATAAACAGTGGAAACAGTGTCAGACTTTATTTTTTGGGGCTCCCAAATCACTGCAGATGGTGACTGCAGCCATGAAATTAAAAGATGCTTACTCCTTGGAAGGAAAGTTATGACTAACCTAGATAGCATATTCAAAAGCAGAGACATTACTTTGCCAACTAAGGTCCGTCTAGTCAAGGCTATGGTTTTTCCTGTGGTCATGTATGGATGTGAGAGTTGGACTGTGAAGAAGGCTGAGCACCGAAGAATTGATGCTTTTGAACTGTGGTGTTGGAGAAGACTCTTGAGAGTCCCTTAGACTGCAAGGAGATCCAACCAGTCCATTCTGAAGGAGATCAGCCCTGGGATTTCTTTGGAAGGAATGATGCTAAAGCTGAAACTCCAGTACTTTGGCCACCTCATGAGAAGAGTTGACTCATTAGAAAAGACTCTGATGCTGGGAGGGATTGGAGGCAGGAGGAGAAGGGGACAACAGAGGATGAGATGGCTGGATGGCATCACTGACTCAATGGACGTGAGTCTGAGTGAACTCTGGGAGTTGGTGATGGACAGGGAGGCCTGGCGTGCTGCGATTCATGGGGTTGCAAAGAGTCGGACACGACTGAGCGACTGAACTGAACTGAACTGAGGGAGAGAAAAATCCATGAGCAAGGGTGCATTTGTCTAAATAAGTATAATACATCTATTCTAAATAACTATTGCCAAGAAGCAAACAGTATGAAAATTCTTTGCAGTTTTGTAATTCTCCAACTCAGAAGGCTGCTATCCCACTGGCTTTATCTCTTTTCGGGTTTTTAGTGTATCTCTGCTTTTCACCTTGTTTGATTCCAGCAACTAACCATGACAAATGATAAAGGAGCTGTATGTGTGTAACTTAGAAAATAAGAAGACTTAGAAGTGGAAATTATCCCAGGAATGCACAGTTGGTTCATCGTACAGAAATCAATCAGTGTGATAAACCATATTGGTGGGATAAAGGACAAAAACACATGATTATCTCAATAGAGATATTTGGAAAATACATTTGACAAAATCCAACACCTTTTCATGATTTTTTAAAAAAACTCAACAGACTAGGACTAAAAGGGAACTTCCTCAACCTGACAAAGGGCATCTACAAAAACTCCACAGCTAATATCACACTTAATGGTGAGAGAATGAAGGCTTTCCCTCGAAGATAAAAATGAAGGTGAAAATGTTTGTTCTTGCCATTTCTACTCAACACTGTACTGGAGGGTCTAGCAAGCTCAACTAGGCAAGAAAAACAAATGCAAGCCATCAGAGTGGAAAGGAAGAATGAAACCTGTCATTTGCAGGTGACATAATCTTGTATATAGACTATCCTAAAGAATCTACCCGAAAAGTATGAGAACAACAAACAAGTGATGAAAGTGTTCTGGTGGCAGACAGTGGTGATAGTTGTACAACTTTGTGAATGCGCTGCTGCTGCTAAGTCGCTTCAGTTGTGTCCAACTCTGTGCGACCCCATAGACGGCAGCCCACCAGGCTCCCCCGTCCCTGGGATTCTCCGGACAAGAACACTGGAGTGGGTTGCCATTTCCTTCCCCAATGCATGAAAGTGAAAAGTGAAGTCGCTCAGTCGTGTTCGACTCTTCACGACCCCATGGACTGCAGCCCACCAGGCTCCTCCGTCCATGGGATTTTCCAGACAAGAGTACTGGAGTGGGGTGCCATCGTCTTCTCCAGTGAATATGCTAAAACCCAACAAATTCTACCTTTTAAAGGAGTAAATTTTGTGATATGTGAATTATTATCTCAATAAAAGAAAAAAGAAAAAAATAAGACTTTGGAAAGGATCTAGAGGAGACTGGGGCAAAGTGTGTGTAAATACCAGACAACTTGTAGGACTGAAAAACCAGCATCAGATCCAGAGTTTTCCAGCCACGAGATGTCCTGGGAAGAGCAGGGAGGTCTTGGGTTGGGTGTCATCCAGGCTGCCACTAGACCCCTAACCTAGATTTGGGGGTTTAGACTAGCTTTGGCTTACCCCCTAATCTCCAGCCCAGAGGAAACCTCCCCTTCTTTCCATGCCCTTCACAGACACACTTTGCTAATTGTGCCTCTATTACGAATATTTGGATATAGATTTTCTTTCCTTGATTATAAGGTTTTCAAGTGAAAAGAGTATTTCCCAAAGTGTCAATACAATGACATAGACTTGGTGGGTATGTCTGTTAAATGATGAAAATCATAAAGTAGGTCAATTTATCTCTGGTGCATCTTTCTTTCCTAACCAATCCTAAGGGGCCTCATGAGGTCCCTTGGGCATGTCTCTTGGGCATGCTCCAGTGATTGGAGGTCCTGGATATGAGCTGCCACTGCTGGGTAAGGGGCTCAGCTGAAGCCACTGTGCTCGCCTCCATGGCACGGGGCCTTTCTTGGTGCCTTCTTTCTTGAGATGATTCCATCTCACATATATATAGCCAGCATCACAAATGTACTCGTTTATACATGAATACAAGAAATCTCATTTACTTTTAACTATCTGAGTTGAATTGTGGTTGCATGGTTGATAAAATGATATACTTTGCAAACATTCAATTAAAGTTTAATTAATTTTCATTTTCCAGGTTTTTTTTTTTTTTTTTCAATTTTAGAGCCTTCCCCTGCCCCCCACCCCGCCCCCCTCGCCCAGGTTTCAAAAATAATTTTATGAACTCTTGCAAAGCACTCAGGTCCAAAGCATTGTCATTCAAGGCACCATATTGAATGAGAGGCCCTGCTTTGTGGAATTTATCAGGGATCAGGTCGGGAGGCATTTGGGAGAGCAGGAATCCCCCTCCTAACTTCTACAATTTCTCCTCTACAGAGGATGAGATGGTTGGATGGCATCACCAACTCAATGGACATGAGTTAGAGTAAACTCCAGGAGTTGGTGATGAACAGGGAGGCCTGGTGTGCTGCAGTCCATGGACTCACAGACTTGGACACGACTGAGCAACTGAATTGAACTGAAGATGGTTTGCTTATTGTACCCGTGGTTTCACTGGGCCTCTCTCAGAACCTCAGAGACCCCCAGTGCCCACTTGCTGCCATTCCCAGGGCCTCATGCTGCCCAGCAGGGATGTAGGCATTGGGGTGGGGCACACAGGCATTTACAAAGATTAGGATAAATCAATGAACACGGACACAGATTCATTCTCGAACCCCGGACTAATCAGTTGGTTTTCATAAACACTTTATTCCCCCATCATATTAACCACAAATACCTGCTTGAACACTCTGGATAAGCCTAGCCCCAGCCAAAATGATTATATTATTTAGTTTGCTTTAGGAGGAGAAATGGAAAAGACCTCTGTACCTCTGTCCTCCCCTCTGAAGAAAATTGAAGCAAAAACAAGTAAAAGAGCAACCATTGCAAGTTCTGACAGAGTAGAAGAGCCTGCCTGCTGGGTTCATAGAATACATCTGAAATTAAATGACTGTATCAACCTGAGTCTCAGTCTCGAAACCATTGGCCAGGATGTCGAGGCCCAGAGAGAAGGCAAAGGTCTTGCTGGTACCCTGGAAACACAGGTTCTAGGAAGCGAATCCCTAGCAAGGCAGTGACTTTAATTAGAAAGAGAGGGAAGACTGGAAAAAGATAAACACACTCCCAGGGTTGGTAAGATAAATACCTGCAGCCTGGATGACACCCAACCCAAGACCTCCCTGCTCTTCACAGGACATCTCATGGCTGGAAAACTCTGGATCTGATAAATAGCCTGGGGAAACCTGCCAGGAGTGCAGTGGGAGGATTTCCTGTGGGCAGGCAGGTCCACGTGGAGGAGCTGCACCATCTGAGACCCAGGCTCATGCCCACTGGGTTTGGAGGCTGTGATACGGGCATCCTTTCCTTAGGAACTTGCAAGAGGATGCAGATCCATTCTAAAACCACCCCTGCAGAAGGGACCAGGAGAAACAACTGGTCTGATCTCCTCTATTTATACAAAAGGGAAACTGAGTCTCAGGGTGTGAGCAGAGGGAAGCTGGGGCAGTGACTGACCTTAGGCCATGAGGTGAAACAGCAACAATACCAGAAATAGAACTCAGATCTCTTCAGCTCTGTCCAGGGCTCTGGCCATGAGGTCATTCATACTTGAGGGCTAATGGACTCCACACACTGAGTCCGCAGACACAGCCCAGGTAAGATGGAGGCAAGTGTGAGTCGCCCATCTTGTCTCACCTGGAGTCATTCTATCTAGTCCTAGATTACCATTTATTGATTGCAGACCCTCTGGAGGTCCCCCCAGAAAGGGAGGCTCAAGCCTGTGAACTAGAATGCCAAAGTGTGAACGCCAGGAGCTACCCTGTCAGCCCCTGTTGGGGAAGCCACCAAAGGCCCTTGAGAAAAGGACAGGGGCACCAGGATGGGAAGCAGAGACTGGGACACAGATTCAGAAGAGGGAGCAGGCTGCCCTGGTGGCTCATCTGAGATGCCCATGAGCCTGTCCCATCCCTTCCAAGGTCCATTCCAAGAGCAGAGATCCAACGGGTTAGTCCTGGCTGCAGACCAGGCTGTGCCCTTGAGCAGAGACTCTGCATCTCTGGACCTCAGTTTCCCACTCTTGAAATAAGCAGAGCAGTATCTCACAGCTCTATGGTTAAAGGGGTCTCCAACTCAAGGGCTTATCTTTGCTTCGTATCTTAAAGTGAAAGACCCCCCCCAACTCTCTCTTGACCCCATTTCTTTATCGCTCCTACCCTACCTTCCTCTTCTTCATTGGAAAACTTGGTATTTCCTCCTCAACGCCAGCTGGGCTCCCATCCCCACCACATCACTAAGACTGTTCCTGCCAGAGTCACCAGTTGCTTTCCAGCTGCTAAATGCCATGTCTCTGTTCCTGCTGTCCCTGACTTCTCAGGGCATGTGACATGGTGGATCACTTCTACCTTCTGGAAACACATCCTCCCTTTGGCTTCTCAAATATCACCCTCTTCCTGCTCTTTCACTCGACAGTCTGTGTGTGCTGATTCCTCTTCATCGTTTGCACCGACTCTGCGTGTGGAGGTGCTTCAGGACCCAGTCCTTGGCTCTCTTTTCATCCACACCTTTCTCAGGGTCTCATCCTGCCCTATGGCTTCCCATGTTAAAGGCTGCTGAAGCCGTACCTCCAGCTAGAGAGACCACTCCAGAGTCTCGCACATGGGTGTTCAGTCCTTCCTTCCAGACACGTGATAGTCATTGTGAATGTCACACAGCCAGAAGAGAGCCTGGACCTGCTCCACCAGGACTCTCATTTCAATAAGCAACATCACTGGCCACTCTGCAGTTCATGCCAAAGATCTAAAAGTTGTCTTTGATTCCTCTCTCTCCTTCACTCCACATCCAAACTGTCAGCAAAGTGTCTCGGCTTTGAGATGACTCAGAGCTCATCCGGTATCAGTCTGCTTCCCTCAGCCTCTGCTACCCCAGACCACTCCACTATCACCTCTCCTCTAGGCCCTGCAATATTCCCCTCACTGGCTTCCTGCTTCCTCCTCTGCTCCTTCCAATCCATTCTCTCCACAGGGCAAATCAGATCAAGTAACTTCTCTGCTAAACAAAACTCCAACAGGGTCTCCCTTAACTCTTAGGATAAAATTCACACTCTTTAGCCTGGGTCTCAGTGGGTCCCCTGATCTGGCCCCTTCCATCTTTGACCTTGCCTTTCCCTTGGGCTGAGCCATTTCTGACCTTAAGCCTTTGTACTGGCCATTCCCCTGCTTGTAACATTCTTCTCCTAGACTTTCATGTGGTGGGCTTTTGCTTTAGTGTTAAATTCTGTGAGATGCTCTGCCTGGCCATCATAGTAAAATTATCTTTTGCATCATCCTAAGAATCTGCATATTACTTATCACTCTTTGACATTTTTGTGTTCATTTATCTGTCGACTTATTGTCTGTATCCCCATTACTAGAATATAAATTCTAGGAGCCAGGGACTTTATTTAATTCATTGCCACATGAAAAGTGGGTGCTTGTCGAGTAAATGAATGAATGGTGATGTCTGGGGGTAGAGTTTGGAAATCTCTACTTAAAAAACATTCAGTAACTAAGATTGAGAACTATGCTACAGGAGGCCTAACATATTTCCTGGGTAGATTAAAGCAAGAACTTTCATTTCTAAGGATTGTGAAGGGCAATGCTTACCCACTAATAAATCTCTGATGGTGGAATTGTAAGACCTGTGACATATTTAAAAGACAAAAGTCAGTAGGGCTCTCTGTGCTTGTATTTAGTAGCAGAGAAGAGGTTGTCTTCGCTTCTCCATGTTGCTGACTGGCCCTTAGCTCAACAGCTGGGAGATAAAGTGCCTTCTGTCTTCCTTGAAAGGAATCAATAGGAAGAATGAGTACTTGGCTCTCTCCAAAAGGTCAGCTTGACACCTGATTTCTCAGGCTGCTTTCTTGATCCCTCCTCCCCATTAATGGCGCAGCCTTCTCCCGCCTGGCAGACAACTTTCAAGGAACAAATTTGTAATCCGATTCTGAGAAATATTATGGGGATTAAGATGGTATCTCCAGGTTTGTTTGGTTTGGCTCCTTGAAGGATGGAACACAGGTCCAATGCAAAGGTCAGTGTCTGCCCAGGATGGGCATCTGTGTGTGCACATGTGAGCACAGTTAAAAGACGAGGGATGTGGGTAGAGGTATGTGAGAGCAGTAAGGTGTTCACAGATGGGAAGGGATCTCTTGACCTGCTTACTCACACACAGTTGTGTATACAACCTTAGTGGTACACATGCAGAGGCACAAGTAAATGTTGGCACAAGTATGGTATACACATATGAACATATGAGTGTATTTTCTTGTGTGCTAGACAGTTCTTTACCAGAAGTCTGTAATCTAGTAACGTGTGACTCAGAGAAGTCACTTAAATCTCACTTGCAAACTGGGACTGCTTAGCCCAGCCCTATGCAACTTACATAGTTGCTGTTGAAATTAAATGAGAACATGGAGGGGACGCTGTGTAATTGGAAAGCTCTGGATGTCTTCCTTACCTTGCAAGTGGGCTCTGGGTCACAGGCAGGGGCAGGAGGAGAATATGGGAGTGTTACTATCAGGACTCCTTCTTTTTTGATTTAATACTACCATGTACCCTCCTGGGTTTCCCTGGCGGCTCAGACGGTAAAGAAGCTGCCTGCAATGCAAGAGACCCAAGCTGGATCCCTGGGTCAGGATGATCCTCTGGAGAAGAGAATGGCTACCCACTCCAGTACTCTTGCCTGGAGAATTCCATGGACAGAGGAGCCTGGCTGGCTTCAGTCCATGGGGTTGCAAGAGTGGGACAGGAATGAAGTGACTGAGCACCCACGCATAACCCCGAGGAAGGGGGCTTCCTTATGAAATAATCTCAGGCATGCAGGGGACAGACCCAACTCCCCAGGACTTGCCCTCAGCTGCAGGCAACCTGGTAACCCGGGGCACATCCTAGCAGCTGGGCAGTTCTTCCTGCACTTGCAACCCACCCCGACTCCCCCCTGCCTCAGCCTGTCTGTACAGAAACGCCCTGCTTTAGGAAAACCTGATCTACAAAACGGAGGTCCCAAGCAGGAGAGAGACAATTAACCTGGGGAGCCAGGGTTACCAAACTGGCCGATTGGGATCCTGTGGTTTGGAAAACATCTGGGCCCCCTGGCCCAGCGCCCCACCCCCATCCCATACTTCCCACCTCTGGCAAAGCCGCGGGGAGGAGGCGGATTATCTTTTTTTTCTTTTTTTTAATGAATAGGGAGATGTGTATAAGAGACAGGGAAAGTGGACGTGCATGCAACCACAGGAGACGAGGCCTGACTCCCCTTGAGAGACTCCAGAGAAACCCCAATTTCCATGCCAGCAATGGAGAGGATACTTCAGGTTCCAGCTTCGGCTCCAGATGGGGACAAGTTTTAAAATGCGCCTGTAATCCCGCAGCACTAAAACCATTTTGCAATGTGCGGACCCAAAGGTCACGCTTAGTAACCAGGTTGGTTGGTTGTTTTGTAGATTGTCATCCAGGGTGAAGACGGATCTCTGGAACTTCAGAGCTGAAGGAGGGAGGAAGTGCCGCCAGCCCCTTTTCCAGATGGCCTGAGCCAAGAGGCAAGAGCCCAGGCCTCTGGACCTCTGGCTCAGTGCTGGCCATTGCAGCTGAGGTAAAGGTTACGGGAGAAGGAGAGGATCAACCAACTACTGTCTGAGGACCCTGGTAATCTGTGAAAGTTCGGAGGAACAGGTACCAGGTCCATAGGAGAGAAATAGCTCCTAGCCTCCTGGGAGGAGAGTGAGGGTACAGGGGTGGGGCTCAGGCGTCAAGCCAGAGCCTGCAGTGAAATTTAGTCTGGAGCCCTTTGCTGAGAGTCAGGCCAATTAGAGGTGGGAGGACCCAGATTAAGATTCTCGGTGTGGTACAGGGCTGCACAGCCTGGCATTGTGGGCAGGACTCATTTCTGTGTTGCAGGGGTCTTGAGAATGTGGCCCTGCCTCTTGCCTGGTGTTTTACATGGGCCACGGTTGGCATGGGCTATGACCAACCTAGACAGCATATTAAAAAGCAGAGACATTACTTTGCCAGCAAAGGTCCATCTAGTCAAAGCTATGGTTTTACCAGTAGTCATGTATGGATGTGAGAGTTGGACTATAAATAAAGTTGAGTGTTGAAGAATTGATGCTTTTGAGCTGTGGTGTTGGAGAAGACTCTTAAGAATCCCTTGGACTGCAAGGAGCTGCAACCAGTCAATCCTAAAGGAAATCAGTCCTGAATATTCACTGGAAGGACAGATGTTGAAGCTGAAGCTCCAATACTTTGGCCACCTGATGTGAAGAACTGACTTATTTGAGAAGACCCTGATGCTGGGAAAGATTGAAGGCAGGAGAAGGGGACGACAGAGGATGAGATGGTTGGATGGCATCATCGACTTGATGGACATGAGTTTGATATGAGTTTGGACAGGAGTTAGTGCTGGACAGGGAAGCCTGGCGTGCTGCAGTCTACAGGATCACAAAGAGTCGGACACGACTGAGGGACTGAACTGAACTGACTGACAGCCACAAACCTGAGGGTGTCTGCTTATCCAGCCACTACTTCCCTGAAATTTTGTCTTCATGGAGTTCATTCCTCAAAGTGTAACTGTAGGATGAAGTTGGGAGTTCGGAGGACCGCAACAGCAGTAGAGATAGTACGCCATGGGGAAACTACTTCCCACTGGTGGCAATGGGGAAGGTTTTGGGGAGAAAGCAGCCTCTGAGCTGGGTTTAGGGGGAGGAGACTTGGCCGTGGGGATGGGAGAGCGGTGATACACATTTGCAGAGCAACAAGTCAAAACAGGATCTAAGTCAAGTATCTGCTGTGCCACTGGGGAAAGTCTGTGACACTGAGCCGCAGCAGGTGCCAAGGGGATGGGGCAGGGTGGCCCGGGCAGGATGAAGCAGCAACTGGAGCTGTGGTGCTCAGCGGAGGGCCATGAATGTCTAGGAAAGGACTATGAGGATTGGCTGCAAGAGAGGCGAGCATCCACTAGGTTACCCAGGGTTGTCAGGAGCTGGAAAGGAAAACTGTACACCAAGAAAGCATTTTTCATAAGCTTATGGAATTTTGTGATTGATAAATAAAGCAATGCATTTAAATGTGTTATCACATTCTTAGGCGATCTGATCATTCTGAATTTCCTGTTGAAGGATGCCATTCTCAAGTGGAGTCCTTGAAATGTTTTTACATGGAAAGGTGTCCTTCTACTTCAGGTCTTGAGAGGGGCCTCTCAGCCCTGCCTGTGCTCGGAGGAGGCCTGAAAAGGGATATTTATACCTCCAGGAGATAAGACTCACAGATTCTAACAATGGGAAATGTCATGAGACAAATACGACCAGGTGCCAAACCCAGTGTAATCTGGGGACCACATACATACTGCGTACAGTGCTAGGGAAATTGGGAGGAGAAATCTCTGTGGGTCGGTTAGCAGGATGGGGTTTATGGGCAATACAGGATTTGATTAATCCTTAAAGGATATGTGGTAATTGGATAGGTAGATGAGTGAACAGCATATGTGCTTCTAGTTAATTATTTATCTGTGTTCATCTGCTTATGTTTTATTTTCAGAAATTAAAAAAAAATTATAGGAAAGTATAGAGAAGAATGTAACAGAGACTGGTTTTCCCCCTTCAGAATTGATGGTTATTAATATTGTGCGAGTTTTGCTTCATTTTTTTTTTTAAGAAAAAGATGTACAGTAGTATGGAGTAGGATGGACAGTCTCTTATTCTTTCTTCATTCTTCTCCTGCCAGCCTCCTTCAGGTGGGGTTCAACCAAGCCACTCCCATCACGAATCTGGTATGTGTCTTTCCAGTCTATTTTAAATACCTTTACAAATATCAGTGTATCTGTGAACGAATAGTAGCAGTGTTTGTGTAGATTTTTAAATGAATATATGTGGTATATCGAAGGGCTTCCCAGGTGGTGCTAGTGGTAGAGAACCTGCTCGCCAATGCAGGAGACAAGAGACACGGATTTGATCCCTGGGTCAGGAAGATCCCCTGAAGAAGGAAATGGCAACCCACTCCAGTATTCTTACCTAGAGAATCCCATGGACAGAGGAGCTTGCTAGTCCACAGGGTCACAAAAAGCCAGACACGACTGAAGAAACTTAGCATGCATGCAGGGAATACTAATTTATACTACTCATCACAGTTGGCTTTAAATCAGAGTTAATTTTTAAAAAAACTGATGAGTATGAAATGGATTATATTTGTGCTTCTATATATACCTCGGAGAAGGCAATGGCACCCCACTCCAGCACTCTTGCCTGGAAAATCCCATGGACGGAGGAGCCTGGTGGGCTGCAGTCCATGGGGTCGCTGAGTCGGACACGACTGAGCGACTTCACTTTCACTTCTCACTTTCATGCATTGGAGAAGGAAATGGCAACCCACTCCAGTGTTCTTGCCTGGAGAATCCCAGGGACGGGGGAGCCTGGTGGACTGCCGTCTATGGGGTCACACAGAGTCGGACACGACTGAAGTGACTTAGCAGCATATATACCTCTGTTTTCAAAGCATATACCATGAACACATCACAGGTGCAAGCATATTGTGCTTTTGCTGAGCTGACACTAGTATCAGAAATACAAGCACAGTTTAATTTTCTAATGTTTATAAGAAGAATTTTTAATTATTGACTTTGGAGGAAGAGGATAAATGCAAGGTTGATTCTTGAATAGGAAACTTGTCTTTCTGAGTTATGGTCAGAAACTATCAATTGGACTCTGGTTATTATAAACATTTACATACTGTAGACTAGCTTGCTCTGTGTCTCTGGGTCTTGGCCTAGGTAGCTATAGATATTGTACATGTATTATATATATGTATATACACATACACATAAAGGATTGTCAGTGCCATCTCTATTGTATAGTCATGTATCCAGTATCCAGTACACACACACTTGCACACACACACAAAATATACAAGCTGACTCATTTGAAAAGACCCTGATGCTGGGAAAGATTGAGGGCAGGAGGAGAAGGGGACAACAGAGGATGAGGTGGTTGGATGGCATCATTGACTCGATGGACATGGGTTTGGGTGGACTCCGGGAGTTGGTGATGGACAGGGAGGCCTGGCGTGCTGTGGTTCATGGGGTGGCAAAGAGTCGGACACGACTGAGTGGCTGAACTGAACTGAACTATTTGTTGCATGTGAAGGGAGGCATGCGGCTGGAGTAGCTCAGCCATAGCTGAGAGCCAGCTATAGCTCAGTTCGCATGGGCACAATACACGTGGGTAATATTTATGGGACCACGACCTGAGTTCGGTGATTTGTGGGTACTAGTCTCTGATTTACCTCTCATCATATCAGAATTCCACTATTGCAATACCTTCTTTCTGCAGTAGAACTTTCATAACTGTAGAAGGAGTAAGATATTAAACTGTCACCTTCTTTCTATCCAAGTAAAATTATTGCCATTTCCCTATAAAGAAGGCAGTTTCCATAAAGCTGGACATGAGTGATTTTTTGAGCGGGGACAATGGGCAGAGGAGGGAGGGCAGGAAGTAGACCCAGAGCTGGGAGGGTGGCCACAAGCTGGACAGGCATGGATAGTCCAGGGGTGCAGAGTCGAGGGGAAGGAAACGGCACCCCACTCCAGTGTTCTTGTGTGGAGAATCCCAGGGACAGAGGAGCCTGGTGGGCCGGCATCTATGGGGTCGCACAGAGTCGGACACGACTGAAGTGACTTAGCAGCAGCAGCAGCAGAGGTGAGGAAGCCCTGGTTGAGGATAGGGTAGCGGTTGGTGGCTTGGAGCGCAAGGGCATGTAGTGGAGTGGCACATACAGGTGTGTCAGTACTCAGAGGCAAAGGAGACATGAACCCCACTGCCATCTCACACACACACACACACACACACACACACACACACACAGACTTGATTCCATACCTCAAGGGCATCTCCACAGAGGATCAAGTGTAGAGCACTGCTCCATGGTCTACTGTTTATCCTAAGTAAAAGAAAACAACATCCAGGTGTAGTTTGCTGCTGCTGCTGCTAAGTCGCTTCAGTCGTGTCCGACTCTGTGCGACCCCATAGAAAGCAGCCCACCAGGCTCTGCCGTCCCTGGGATTCTCCAGGCAAGAACACTGGAGTGTGTTTCCATTTCCTTCTCCAATGCATGAAAGTGAAAAGTGAAAGTGAAGTCGCTCAGTCGTGTCCGACTCTTTGCGACCCCATGGACTGCAGCCCACCAGGCTCCTCCGTCCATGGGACTTTCCAGGTGAGAGTACTGGAGTGGGGTGCCATTGCCTTCTCCACCAGGCATAGTTTAGACCACCACTATCCCCAGTTCTCTGTGGTGCATGTATACTTTTAAAACAAAGCAAGTGGTGGAAACCTGAATAGCCATCATGGTCATAAAGTGATGAGCCTGTTATTTGTGAGCCTGACAGAGGGAAGTTCTGCCTGAACTCATACTTACTGACATCTGTAGCACATTCTTTTCTTTCAAAGTATTTCTACCTCCATTATCTCGGTTGTTCCTCAAAGATAGCCGGGTGAGGTGAGTTGGGAAAACTCTGAGGCCACATTTGGCAAAGGTCAGGTGCCTCTGTTGAGGTCATATGTTTTAGCAGCAGGGCGAGCCTAGAGCCTGGGCCTCTGGACCACCCACACATACACACAATTTCGATTTTTGTAGCATTTTTTTTTTCACAGGAGGGCAAAGATTGTGTTTTATACCTCCGTGAATCCTCCTTGAAAAACAGATTTTAGTTTCCAAGCTGAGCCCCTTTCTTCTCTTCCAGGGTGGCCAGCATCCCAAATCTTCTGTTCGAGGTGAAGGACATTTTAGAGTCATAGAAAGTTAGATGCAAAGCTCCTAATTGCCACCTGTCGGCCAACTTCAGACCTCGGGAACCGGCCTGAACGCTGTGTGCCCACACAAATACCGATGCCACAGCTGCCATTTTCAGACACCTACCCCGTGCCAGTCATTCTGCTGGGTAAGCTGCCCTCGAAGGCCTTCCACCTGCCCGACAGCCCCTCATGGAAGCGTTGCTGTCCGGGCGCCAAGAACAGGCTTCCAGAATTTGCAGGTCGCTCTCCTGGCTGCCTCCCTCTTCCTTTCTGCAGCACCAGCTCCTCACGCCAGCCTGCTTCCTTGGCCCTCCTGCCCTCTCCACTTCTGCTGCATAGACCTGGTTTGCCAGTGTCTAGTTTTGGTCCCTGGAAATGAACATGAACTTCGAAAGCAACAAGACAGAATACAGTCAGCTAAAATGAACCAGGGGCTAACACAAATGGCCGGAGAAACATACTAACCTCAAGAACTCTTAGAAACAGCCCAACGTCCTGGACTGAACCACAGGGGCTCTGAATAACCAGAAACAAGTCAAGACAACTTCAAGAGGGAGGGGGCCTGAGGATGGGAGGGTTCCGGTAGAAGGAAGCCAGAGGTGGCGAGGCCACCAGGCACGTAGCTGGTCTTTCCTGGTTTTCCCTGTTTGCTCCCAACCCTGAAACTCTCAGACCACCAGTCGCATTACCAGGGAGGGCCTCGTCTGCAGGACCTGGTGCAGGCATCCTTTAGATTAGTTGCCTCCTCCCTCACCCTGCGGATGAGATATTTTGCAGCAGGCCACTCTTGCTGTTTCCCTTTTATTTTCAAAAGCCAGGAAGAGATGGGAGATGCGGGAGGGAGGGGGCGGGGGCAGCAGAGCGGCGTCCTGCAAAGCCCGGGCTGACCGGCTCCGAGAAGGATAAATGACTCCGGTCGCCCTGCCGCCGGTGTTACACAACGTGTCTGTGTTGGCTTGAGACCTCGGTGATCCCTCTCTAATTGAAATCACTTTCCCCTGACCTCCTCCGTAAGCCGGGAGCTTGTTCCTCTCTCCGCCAACAAAGGGGCCGCGAAGGCCGGAAGAAATCCTGGCTGGGCAGCCGGGGGCGCGGCCGGGGAGAGGCCTGGGTCGGAGCGAGTATGGGGCCCGGTCCCCAAGGGTCCGGAGATGGTGGGGGCGTGGGGAGCTGGCATTGAGGCTGGGACTGCCCCCTAGAGGGCATTTTGGGTATTCGGTGAGGGTCTGTTGATTGGTGCCAAAATTGGGGCGCCCCTGCCTTTTTTGGCGTTTCCCTAGTGGCTCAGATGGTAAAGAATCTGCAATGTGGGAGACCCGGGTTCCATCTCTGGATCGGGGAAGATCCCCTGGAGAAGGGAATGGCTCGCCTCTCCCATAAACTTGCCTGGAAAATTCCACAGACAGAGGAGCCTGGCGGGCTACAGACAAGGGGGTGGCAAAGGGTTGGACATGACTTAGCAACTGGCACACGCTCACACACACACACTGCCTGTTTGAGAGGGTAAGTCTAGGATGCTGGACATCCTGCCACAGGCAAGGGGAACCCACACTTGCCTGGTGAGACCTGCCAGTCTGTAGAGGTGAACAGCCTGCTTATAAGGGTTGGAGCCTAGACTCTGTTCATTACACAAATCAAAGTGTTTTTGATTAAAATATGTGCTGGTGTTCCCAAGAAAGTGTTCCCACATAAATAAGGGAAATGGGAGTCTTTTCCAGTTCATCTCAAGAGTTGTTTTTTTTTTTACCAGTTATACACATGATAATATTTGAATGATAGCAGTATAACATATCTGTAACAAAATTATCTGTGTGAAAATCTATATGTATATACACAGACATATATGGATATATGCACATACACACACCCAAAATATTTTTCAGTTCTCAAAATGTCAAATATAAAGAAATTCCAGTCGTGTTCCTTCAAATATCATCTAGTTTTAAGTACAAATTTATTTACTATGAGTAGGTGCAAGACTCTCTGTCTTCTATTGCAGATATGCCTAAATCTACATACAGAAATACACATTATTTGATTATAAATTACTTTCATTTTAGTTTTCTTTATAATTGTATTAAAAACTTGTCTTGACTTTTTGAGAGGGATTGAGTGTCTTTTAGAGTTGAGAACCACTATATTTTACTAGGGTTTTAGTTTTGCCCACAAAAGAAAAGAAATGGGGATTAATAATGATGAAATTAATCTATAGTAAAATGTGTTGGATACATCAGAATAAAGGTGAAACTTGACCATTAAAAAAAAAATGGGGACCAAAGTAAGATGTCAAAAACAGCAAATATGTCACACAAAGTAATATGCATAGAGCACTGAGCCCAGGATACTGCTGTTGAGAGAAATGTTATTGATTAAGATCCCTCAGAGGCCCAGATTCCAAATGTAGAGGGAGAGAGCCTGGGGGGAGGCGGGGGAAGGTGGGGAGGAGAGCACAGCTGTTGCAGGGGGCAGATTGGAAGACCAAGCGACGTAAAAGTCACTCAGTCATGTCCGACTCTGCGACTCCATGGACTGTAGTCCATGGAATTTTCTAAGCCAGAATACCTGGAGTGGGTAGCCTTTCCCTTCTTCAGAGGATCTTCTCAACCCAGGAATGGAACCAGGGTCTCCTGCATTGCAAGCGGATTCTTTATCAGCTGAGCCACAAGGGAAGCCCAAGGATCCTGGAGTGGGTAGCCTATCCCTTCTTCAAGGGATCTTTCCAACTCAGGAATTGAACCAGGGTCTCCTGCATTGCAGGCAGATTCTTTACCAGCTGAGCTATCAGGGAAGCCCTGGAAAGCCAAAGGCCACTGTAATTTTACAAGTGGGTTAAATGCAGTGCATAGAGAGGTTATTTTCTCTTTCAAATCGTCAGTTAAGAAAGAGAAAAGACTTTCCCTAAGCACTTACTAATTCATTTACCATGTGCCAACTCTGTCCTAAGATCTTTAATTCTTACCTCAACCCAGTGAGGTAGGTATTATTATGCCTACTTCACAGGTGGAGAAAACAAGGCTCACTTAGTAAGCAAGATTTGAGCCAAATCTACTTGACTTCAGCTCAGTATGACATACTGTCCCTATAAACTTGCCAGTGGGCTTGCTTTTATTTTTACAGACTGTGGTTTAATTAAGGTCTTCTGTCTTAGTCAGCAGGTTCAGTCTATGATACTTGGCTGAGCCTGACTCTTCAATGTTAAAGGCAACACAAATACAAAATTCAAGCACAGACTAGAACTGATATGAAGATATTACATATTTTTGAAAGAGGTAAAATGATATTTATACAAATGGAAAACATGCTACCTTATTGAATGGGAAGACTTAATATAAAATTTTCAATTTTCCCCCAAATTACTGTATAAATGTAATGAAATTCCAATTGGATTCCAAGTGGATTTTTTAAACTGTTTTAAACTGTCTAAAAGTGGATACAAAAAGTAAATGTCTGAAAAAGACCAAGAAAAACTCTCATAAATAGTTGGAGGGTGACTTATTTCTTATCATATAAGAAAACATATAAAGAATGGATTGACATAGAAATAGAGTGGAAAACCCAGAAAAAGATCCCAGAAAAGGGAGATGGATAAAAAAAAGAAGATCCACTGTACAGCACAGGGAAGTATGTTCAATATCTTATAACTAACCATAATGGGAAAGAATATCAAAAAGAATGTGTGTGTGTGTGTGTGTGTGTGTAGCTGACTCATTTTGCTGTACAGCAGAAACTAATACAACATGGTAAATCAACTTTATTTCAAGGAAGTTTTTAAAAACTTAAAAAAAGAAAAAGAGCAGTCTGTTTTTGCAGTGGTGCTGATAATCTACTTAGGAGATAAAGAACAGTGTTAGATCCTCTGCCTCACATCGCATTTAAAAAATTCCACCTAAAGTAAGGGCTTAAAAATGATAATAAAACTGCAAAATTTTTACAAAAAAATTTCAAGAGTATAGATATGGATTTATCTCTCCCAAGGATCATGGCTGAGGGAGAGGGTAGTTTGGAACAGGAAAAAAATTGTTAACCAAGGCAGAATATTTAGATGCTATAAGGAAAAAGATAGGCATATGTAACTATATGAAAGAGTAACTATATGCGAAGAGTTGACTCATTGGAAAAGACTCTGATGCTGGGAAGGATTGGGGGCAGGAGGAGAAGGGGACGACCGAGGATGAGATGGCTAGATGGCATCACAGACTCGATGAACGTGAGTCTGAGTGAACTCTGGGAGATGGTGATGGACAGGGAGGCCTGGCGTGCTGCAATTCATGGGGTCGCAAAGAGTTGGACACGACTGAGTGACTGAACTGAACTGAACTATATGAAAACCGGTACAATAGTATAGTGAAAGCAAAGGCAAATAATAGATTGGGGAACATATTTCTAATGCAGATGATTGCTAAAATGTTACAGTCTAGGGACTTCCCGGTGGTCCAGTGGTTAAGAAGCAGTGCTTTCACGGTCAAGGGCCTGGATTCAATCCCCACTGAGGAACTGGGATCCCACAAACCCCATGGCACGACTAAAAATATCAAATAAAATCCACAAGCATGTATTTAAAAGTTACTGTCTAAACAATACCAAAATTTTCTAAGAAATGATTAAGACATCCAATAAATAAAGGATATGGAGAGACCATTTAGAGGAGATCAAATTCAAATATCAATACATGTGAAGAGATATTTAACTTCTCTAAGTAGTCAGATAAATGCAAATGAAAGTAGCAATGAAAAATCATTTCTATTACAAAACTAGTAAAAATTTAGAAGAATGATAACTCCCACCACGGGTAGAAATGTTAGGGGAAAGGCTCATCTTTATATACGTATAATTAGAGGAACCGTGAAATGTGTTTTTAGAAAGAAATTGAGCAATAATATTTTAACATAAGATATGCATAACCTTCACCTTAGTAACCCACTCCTTTGAATCAGTCTTTTAAAAACAAAATTATAGTAAGGAAAGACACTTGTCCAAGGTCAAAGATTTTCATGTCAGCATTCTTTGCAGCTACACTGATTCAGAAACAAGAATAATGTCCATCGATAGAGGAATAGCTGACTAAAGTGTGGGGCATTTATTCTATAGAATATTGTGTGTTAGTCACTCAGTCATGTCCGACTCTTTGTGACTGTAGGGACTGTACCCCACCGGGCTCCACTTTCCATGGAATTCTCCAGGCAAGAATTCTGAAGTGGGTTGCCATTCTCTTCTCCAGGGGATCTTCCCGGCCCAGGGATTGAACCTGGGTCTCCTGCATTGCAGGCAGGATAGAATATTGTGTGGCTCTTAAAAAAGATTGCATTGGATATCATTACTTGCTGAGTTGGAGGGATTATCAGGATATGTTTTTAGCGAGGAAAGTAAATGTAGATAAGGGTATATAATATGACCCATTTTTGTAATTATGACCCCTATAAAGCACACACATATATTTATCTACATAAATGGCTATATGAGCATGAAGAATATTGTGGGAAGATTCAAAACAGTTTGATACCAGCAAACATAAGAGAGATATATGGGTGGGGGAATGTGATGTGTGTGTGGCAGGGAATCAGAGAGGTTTAAAAAAGATAAAATATAAAAGAATGTTGACCTTAATAAAATCCACATGAATGATATGACCCAATTTATGTAAAACTGTGTGTATATGTATGTATAAAACTGTACATGCAGAGGGAAGTAGGAAAGAATATTCAGTAAATATTAATGATGTATTCATGGATTGGATGTATAAGAGATGACAAGTACCCCCAAATTAATATACAGATTCAATCCAATCCCAGTAAAAACTCAGCAGGCTGTGTGTGTGTCTGTGTGTCCATGTATGCTTGTATGCATATATGTGTTGTATGTAAATTCACAAGCTAATTCTCAAATTTATATAAAAATGCAAAGGGCAAAGAACAGCCAAGATATTCTTGGCAAAAATTTAAAAGGAAAAAAAAAAAAACAAGATGTAGGCGAGAGGAGAGGTGGCGGTATCTTGCACTCTCAAACATCAAGATTTAGGACTTATGAAGCCACATGACTAAGAAAGCGAGCTCATCTTCTGAGAAGTGACAAAAGATATTTGAGGAGAGTGGGTCAGTGTATTTAAAGAGAAATAGAATCCGTAGGGAATGTTGCGGAGAAGGCAATGGCACCCCACTCCAGTACTCTTGCCTGGAAAATCCCATGGATGGAGAAACCTGGTGGGCTGCAATCCATGGGGTCGCCAAGAGTCGGACACGACTGAGCGACTTCACTTTCACTTCTCACTTTCATGCATTGGAGAAGGAAATGGCAACCCACTCCAGTGTTCTTGGCTGGAGAATCCCAGGGACGGGGGAGCCTGGTGGGCTACTGTCTATGGGGTCGCACAGAGTCGGACACGACTGAAGTGACTCAGCAGCAGCAGCAGCAGCAGGGAATGTTGAGCTGAAACTTGTAATCATAAAATCTCAGGAAATGCTCCAATAGACTCAGAGGCCACCTATTTCTGCTCTGACAAATGGAGATGGTAACACTCAGGACCTCCCACTACTCCGACGACTCTATGAGTAGCCCAAGGGGGTCCTTTCTGGAAAATACTTTGAGACCCGATTTAGTCTATCTGGTGCAAATAGGCCTTATAGCTAAGAGGGCACCTGAGGGACTGTCAGGTCTAATTGAATTGGGCAAAATGTCAGAGAAACCTCAGGTGAGTTGTGTGAAGTCTATGACCCACTCACCTATCTGTTCATCCACCCATCCATCCATCCATCCATTCTGTTCAGTGGGCCTCTTCCTTGTATCATGCATTGAAAGTGAAAGTGCAAAGTGTTAGTTACTCAGTCGTGTCTGACTCTTTGCCACCCCATGGAGTGTCACGGAATTCTCCAGGTAAGAATACTGGAGTGAGTAGCCATGCCCTCCTCCAGGGGATCTTCCTGTCTCAGGGATCGAACCCGGGTCTCCTGCATTGCAGGCAGGTTCTTTACCATCTGAGCCACCAGGAAGGCCATGTATGATGCATTGGGTGCTAGAATAACATCACTGTCATCATTTGGTGATCAGTTATTTGGCAATTCTGGGAGTAAATTTGTTCAAGGGTTTGTGGAGCACCCACTATTTTGAGCTGAGCCTTTTGCTGAGCATTGTGGAGAACATAGGAGTGGAAAAAGGAATTCTCTCCACTCTCATACAGCTTATGATCTAGACAGGGAGACCATTCAGTCTCCCACAGTGAGAATTCAATGTAGAAAACAAGCTAACACTTGCCATGGTGCTGAGGGTGGGCGCCCTGAGGAGGGAGCTCAGAGAAGCCAACTCTGGGTGCACGAAAACATCTCTGGCAGGGAGACAGGGTTGGAGCTAGGCCTGATCATCTCAGCTCTCATCTTCGGAGAGGGAAAAAAAAAAAGACCCCAAACTTGAAGAAATAGTGCAGTATTAGAGTGCAGTCATAAACATAAAACATTAACATGTAATTCCCTTATGCTTTTGAAAAATTACTTCATAAACACAAAGTAAAATATTTTTCCCTTTTTATTACCTGACAATTACATATTAAGAATTTCTTTTTATGTTTAAAAACATATGCAAGCCGGGGAAGGCAGACGCCAAAATGTAATTGCTTTCCTTCTATAAGAATCAGATGTCATTTTCTTCCAACTCAACTCTGAAAAGAGATAGGAGAAAGCAAATTGTTGTATACATTAAATTTGGAAACATCTGATAGCTTTCCTCAATTAAACTATTTAAATGGAAAAAGATTGCTGTACAGCTCTATCATATCCCACTGAATAAAACCTCAGCTGAGGCAAATTGGCAGTGGCAGGTACCAAATGTATCGGCAATAATGAGATTGGACAACCCAGTGGAGGTCATTGGTAATTGTTATTATATGCAATATTGCACTGTCAGAAAAAAAAAAAAAAAAACAACAACTCAGTAGCAGGCAGGGCCAGTGCTGGGGATCTCATAAAAGTGTCTGTGGCTACCTAGCCAGGTGACTTGAGGGGTGTCAGGAGAACCTGAGCATCCAAAGTCATGAGTGTGCTCTTCATGGGGGGAATCTTTTGCAGCCTGATGGGCACCCTCAGGATGTAGGGGGCAAGTCCCCACGCATCTTACTAGCCAGCCAACAACAAGGTCTCAGAGGAGGCACTGGGACACAGAATGGGGGCGGGGAAGGGGGAGGGGAGAACGGTGGCTCTGAGAAAGGAAGGGGGACAGAAGTGAAGACAAGTTTTGTGTACTTGTGGTTTTGCTGACCCTGATTCAAGGCACTGAAAGTTAGTTATTTTCCCTTCAACTTTCCAGATGTGGAGAAAGAGAAAGAAGCATGCTCTCTTGTTCTGCAGGATTTCAGGTCCCTCTCATTTGAGGCTCCAAATTCAAGGAGGAAGGGGTGGGCTGCCAGGGATCTAAGCAAGCCTGCCTGGTTGCATCACTTCTGCTGAGGCCTGGGCACCATCCAGATTAAGATGACAAAACTGGCGCCCGATCCTGTGCAGGTGACAGACACATCCATCTCTGATGAAGACAAGGAAATATATTTGACTGCCATTGCCCCGTCTCAAGACTGGCTCACGTCTAGCATGCTGCGGTTGAGAGCACGCCCATACAAAGTGCAGCATCTCATCCTCTGGGTTCAATCACAAGGGTGATCAGCCACCACCAAGGGGAGCAGGTTCTTTTTACTAAGCAGGCCAAGGACAGAGCTCAAGGTTGGGGACGAGTCAGAAAGTGTACTCAGAGGAGCCCGACTCAAGCTGAGATAAAGGAGAGTCTTCGGGGCTTCTCTGGTGGTGCAGAGGTTAAGAGGCGAGAGAACGTGAGCAGGGTTGGGGGTGCACCTGGTGAATTTCAGGGACAGTGTGGGGGCCGACCTGCCTGACTGTAACCAGGTCCTGTGCCTGGAAGTGGTGGCAGAAAAGAGCGAATGTGAGGTCCAGACCCTGAAGGCTGGGATGGGGAGTCGAAACAGTTTCTTAGGCCACTTGTTTCTTACTCCCCATTTAATCACAGGACCCTTTGACTTAGCTGGAAGTAATAGTAATGGAAGAAAGCATTTCTACAGTGCTTTCTATGTGCCAGGAACAATTCTGAGCACTTTACACACAATTAATGCATTTAATTCTTCACTATCACCCTTTGAGGAAGGTTCGATTATTATCTCCATTTTGCAGGTACAGAAACTGAGGCATGGTGAGGCTGTCTTCTGATCCTCCCTGGCGACTAGGTGACCTCTGTTATAGTACTTTGCTACCTTTTTGTGTGCAGGCATTATGGTATGGTGGAGTATATGCTGGGATGCTAACAGTCCAGTACACAGATATGCTATTTCTGTTCATGCCTCATCTCCCCTGTTCAGCTAGAGTTCCAGAAGGGCAAACACTGCCTCTTCATCTTTGCATCCCCAAAGCACCTTGGTGTGTATAATAGATGTCCAGTCAATTTTTGTGGAATGGATGAACTAAAGATTTTTAAACAGGGGCTGATGCGGTGAATAGCATTTCAGAGGGTCTGCTCATTGGCGGGATGGACTGAACGAGGAGAGATTGGAATCAGGGTCCCACGTGGTTTTGATCTGTGCCCTGTGGCCAGGCCAGGGATCTATTCAGAGAACCTGGGGCCGTCTGGGCTCTCTGCTACCCCCCAGGCTGCTCCTCTCTTTGAGATCTTAGTCCCGAGTTTTCCTGTCCTCTCCCGTTTCCTAGCTTTGCACAACCACATTTCCTGCCTGAAAGAGGCCTTCTAAGGCCAGAGGTGTTTGGCTCTCTGTAGACTGTAAGGTTGCTAAGAACATCTTGTCCTCAGTCCTAACATTAGGTTCATTTAATTAAGGGCTGCAGACATTGAGAAGACCTCTCAACTATCAAAGGGCATTTGAAACAACTCACAATTAAATTTAGTCCAAACAAGAAAAAGAAAGCAGGCACAATATGCTATTTCACTGTTTCTAATCACCAGTTAACAAAGCAGGCAATTAAGGCAAGCGCTGCAGCAGCTACACACCCAGTGCTGGGCTTTGCTGCTCTTGTCTGGTCTCTGTAGGTGACCGCACCGGCCTTAGAAAGTCTAGGGGATGGATGTCAATGTATGTGAATGGATGTCAATGTATGTCAATGTATGTAAGTGAAGACTTAATGTTATAATTTTATTTGGAGGACATTTTTAAAACCTAATTTTCTTAAAAATGTAGACTATAGAAATTAAGGCTTGACAACAATCTTTCTGGTTGGTGGAAAACTGTTGAAGATAAAGATTCTCTAGTTAGAAAAGACATGCTTTTCCCCCAGGGGAACTTAAAATAATCTCTGGAAAAAATGAGAGAATGTTAAACTATCAAAGAAGGGCATGGATTCAGAAAAAAACTGAAAACCATTGCTATACCCCTATCTTCATCTCACAGTATCCTTGGAGTTGGAGCCTTGCCCATGAAAGTCGCCTTGGAAACTCTTTATGAAAGAGGCAATATTTTAATAGATATATCTTATATGGTCTTGAGCACAAAGAGTCAGACATGACTGAGCGACAAACACACTACATTACACATTTATACCCCCTCTTTGTTTAAAAAAAATGTGAGATGAATATATCTCTGTGGATAATTTCTAGAGATACTAGGATACATTGACATCCAAGTTCCCTTTTATTATGTGCCAGCCAGTGAACTGGCTTCTAGAAGTACAAGATGAATAGAACAAAAGGGAAGAAAATTAATCCAGACAGGACAGAAACAGGAAGAGAGCTCCCATATAACTGACTATGACGTAGTGTGTACTAAGTCACGTGGATCTCATCAATCAGGATACTTTTGGATGCAAGTAACAGAAGATTCAGCTCAAAAAGGGGATTTGTACCTCCTATAACAGGAAATCCCAACACAGTGAGGACCTGCTTCTGTGTGCTCCTCTCCCCTCTCCCATCTGCAGGGGTCTGTCCTCAGGTGGGCAGCAGCCTGGCTCGAGCAGTTGGGGACATCACTTTGTAACCATGTCCTGGGAAGACACAGGACATCTCTGCTCACAGGTGCCTCTGTTCATCAGTGAGGGAAACTTCCTCAAAGTCCCTAAGCATAGGTCGTGGCCCAGTCGAGAGATGTAGGGTCGTACAGCCAAGCCTTCAACCAATCAAGGCTTGCTCCTAGTTACACGGGGGAGGAGTGGTCACCTTCTCCGAAAAGGCAGTGGGTGGGAAAGACATGCTGGAAGGTAACCAGCATCTACTTCCCCGTGAACTCATTGGGTAGGAGCACAGGATTCTTCCTGGAAGGCACAGTGGAGGGAGGTTACTTTATCTGACCGTGACCTGACGGCCTGTTCTGAGATCTTTTTTAAGATGGCGAAGAATAAGGATGTGGTAAGTGGAGGAAATAGCAGAAATAAGCCCACTCAGGGCTGCTCTTCACAGGTCCTGTGGCTGGGAACACGTGTGTGGCTCGTGTGAGGAAGCGAGAACATGGATCAGGGCATTGGTGAAGGGACTGGGGAACAGGCAACGAGCAGCCTCTGTTCTAATCCTGGGGTTCTGACTAAGCGAGGTGCTGTTGGGATGGCTTCTCACTGTTAATGAAGCCCTTATGGTACAAAGATCAGATCCAGAAAATGTTTCTGAATGCTGTGGCCAAGAATCCATCCTCGGGGCCTGCTGGAGGGTGGCAGCCAGCCTCAGAGGCCATCATGTCTTTGGCAGGGCATTGAAACTGGTGGATATCAAAATAGATAAGAGCTCAGACTCTGGGGTCAGACTGCTTGGACACACAGGACTAATTTTGCTTTGTGCCACTCATCAGCTATGAGCAACCTTGACTCAGCCGCCTCATCTATGAAATGGGGACAATAATGTTCCATATTGCATGTTCCATAGAGTCAACTGAGCTGTGGTATAAAGGGCTTAGAAGATGCCTGGTATGTGGTTAACCTTCCACAGTTGTTAGCTGTTGTCATTGTTAAAGGCTGAGGAGGGTGAAGGGCTGCTTTATCATGACAATTCCAATAAGGGAGCAAGTGGCAGTTTTCACTGTGTGTGTTTTTTCCCCCCACAAATGACAGTTACCTCTAATAGAAGGCAGGGAGTTGAGGCAGGGTGTCCAAAGCCCCCAATGATCTGAAAATTAGCCTGAGTGTCATCTTTGGTTTGATTGCCAAATGAAATTCACATACCTTCTTTCTTACCTATACAGTTGAGTTCACACTCTACAGATCTAATCTACTAATATTAATCAGTGATACTCATTCAGTTGGAGTGATTGGAGCTATGACATCTACGTTAAGTATCAGTACTTACTGTGACAACAAAGACCCATTAACCAAGAGTAACCTGGATTAGGAAATGGCAACCTGTTCTGGTTTCTGGTTGGGAAATTCTTGCCTGGGAAATCCCATGGACAGAGGAGACTGGTATAGGCCACAGTCCATGGGGCATGACTGAGTGAGAGAGCACACCAAGATTAAGGTAAGAGAGCTGCAAATTTTCACCCCATCTGAGAAAGTCTTCCATTCCCCTCTTTCCCACCCTTTCAGATTCTCTGCCTTTTCCAGACACCACAAGAACCCCTAATGCTTGCTTGCAAGTTGGGTTTATGTGAGGATTATCAAAATATGAAGTCCTTATGCAGCCAGCATATGCAGGTAACAAGATGGGATAAAACAGCAGATTTTGAAGAAGCTGACAACTGGGTAAAATATGGAAACTTTCTCACGAATCTTTATTACCTTACTTTTTAACTGGAAAAAATTTCAAGTCTACAAACTATTAAAAACAAAAAAAAACCCAGCACAATGAATACCTCTCTGCACTGTACCCAGTTGAATGACTGTTAACAAGTTGCTACCTTTTCTGTCTCTCTTTGCCTCCCTCTCACCACCCTGCTCAGAATCACTGGCAAGCAAGTCGCAGACACGTTGACACTTTATCTCTAAGTATATTTCAGCCTGTATCTCCTAAGAATGAGGACGTTATTCTACTAAATCATAATACCATCACTATGCTGAAGAAAATTAACAAAAATTCCCTAGAATATCTAAGCTCTATTTTTGGAACTATAATCCCACCCAAGTTCTGCTAGTATTGGTTTTCAAACACATGGAAGCATATTTGTGTGTGATTGAGCTTATGAAGCATTGTATGTATGTGTGTGTGTGGGAGGGTTGTATACAGGAACATGAATGGATGAGTATATGTGAGTATACATGCATGTGTGAGCATGCATGTTGTATATTCATGTCTGTGGGGTGTGTGTGTGCGTGTGTGTGTGTATGTATTAAAGAAGGGGATATTGGGATCATCTTTGAGCAAAATCAACCAAGATGTGCTAGAAAGAATATCTTTCAATTTTTTTTCCTCCAATGCATTTGAAGAAATAACAGTTAAGCTCCAGACACTGTTGAGTGGAACTGATCTCGGCTAAGGAGGCTGAGAATACTGATGGTTTTGTTCCCCTTGACAGATTGATTCAGGTGTTCCTCTTGCGTATCATCTTGGAAGGGCTCTCTCTGAAAAGGAACAGGCACAAAAAGTCCTTTCTCTCCTCAAAAGGGTCAGCATTAGCTTCTATTTTCCTCACCAGGCCTGCAGCTGACGCACAAAGAAAGGTGTAATTACCATGTGAGGTGCGCTGATGGCTGGGGCCTGGAAATTCTGAACTGCTCACTCTGCTCAGAATACATTTCAATTTGGTACTGTGAATTTTACATTGAAATGAGTTTTTTCTTTAAAACCCTAGAGAAAACAGCTTCTGCACAGAAGCATTAACAAATTGCTTTGCAAATCTAAGCTAAAGTGAATATTCAATTTGAGGAGGTCAAATTGAGCTTGGGCCCCGAAACCCAAGCTTGGCCCAGCAGCCCGAGTTGGCTCTGGTTGGACGTGACCATGGGTTTGACTGTGCTTTAGCTGGTGCCACGCCCCCACCTCAACCTCTCTCTGGCTGAGTCCTTTGAGGCCCTTCCAGCTGTCACGTGCCTCTGCCCAAGGTTTGGGAAATTTAGGGCCCAGGAGATGCTGAGACTTGAGGCCCTCTGACGAAAAGCCCTTGTTCTGTGCAGTCACTTAGGTGAGAAGGACTCACGGAAGCAAAGTCTAGGCTGGTGTGAACGGGGGCACGGAGCCCTTGCTTCTATGCCTTCACTTTACAGGGCAGGATGCCGAGACTGGGAGGAGGGTTCAGTGGCTGTCCAGCGTCTCCTGACTTGTCCCTGCTATCATCAAAATAGTAACATTGATTGTCAACAATTTGCTAAACGTCTTGCTGAGTGGTTTACATTTTCTCATGTAAGGCTTCTAGTCATCCTCTGTGATTAGATTTTTTTTTTTAATCAATTGCTCATTTGTCTAAGTAAGGAAGCTAAAGCCCAGAGAGGTTAAGTTACCTGAGGTTGGGCAGCCGAATTTGCACCTGGACCTGCTCATCGCGATTCTTCTTTAGAAACCAGTGCTGTTGGCTTACTCTTCCTGGAGCCCTGCTCTGAGTGGTCCTCACCACACCCACCTCGCCTTGTCTTTCCTCCCCTATCAGAGACGGCTTCGCCCTAACCCGCCAGCCTTCAGATCTCCCTGCCCTTGCATCTACTCCCTGGGCAAAGGGAAGCCCCTGGAGCAGCACTCTAGTTGGAGACTCCTGAATCTTAGCTGAGGATAAGGTGTGTTCTGGTCCCTCACCCCCCATATTTCTGACCCAGTCTCCGGAGGTGAGGAGGAGGAAGTTCAACCACACATGTGTCCTGAGTGTGCCTCAGTTCTCAGCATTGAGCCACTCTGTGGACCCGCTGTCCACACCGACTCTCACACCCAGCACAGGGGAAGGCTGGGGACTCAGAATCAGAGTCTATGGACTTTGTCTTCTATTTTATCCCACATGCATCTATATGAGAAAGCGCTAAAGCCCTGCAAGGTCCAAAGAGCTGCATGAGATGAGATGTCCAAGGTTCCCACCAGCCTTGCATCAGCCTCTTACTGTCACTTCTCAGGAATTAAATAGGAACTAAATAGGAGATCCTACCTGTCCATCCTGAGGGAAATCAGTCCTGAATATTCATTGGAAGGACTGATGCTGAAGCTGAAACTCCAATTCTTTGGCCACCTGATGTGAAGAACTGATTCCTTGGAAAAGACCCTGATGCTGGGAAAGATTGAAGGCGGGAGGAGAAGGGGACAACAGAGGATGAGATGGTTGGATGGCATCATCACTGACTCAATGGATATAAGCTTGAGCAAGCTCTGGGAGTTGGTGATGGACAGGGAAGCCTGGCATGCTGCAGTCCATGGGGTCGCAGAGTCTGACATGAATGGGCAACTGAACTGAACTGAATTGAAATAGGACCACGCCAGTGGCCCTGAGGGTGTCCTAGCCGGTGAGGCTTTGGCACCTGGTTGGGGGGTGGTGCAAAGCACATCATCAGGCCTCACTGGCTGTCCTGAACGCAGCTTCTCTAGGGCAACAGAGAACAATTGACCCCAAACAAGCATACGGAACTGCCGTAAACCTAGTCCCCAGGGCCCTTGCCATGGAGCCTGGGGCAGCTTGGGGACCTGGATTAAAATGATACGCTTTCAATTTGGCCTTAAACGAATTCACCAAATCGGCATCTTTGATGTCAAGTGGAAGTGAATTCCACAAATCTCAATTTATTTTATGGGGAAGAGTTATTGATTTTTTTTTTATCGTCTGCTTTTCCTTCTTCTTCCCTCCCAGCTGCCAAGCCTCTTCCACCTGGATTGAATTGTTTGATTTAAGAGCGGCAGTTCAGAAAGAGGAAGAAACGCCTCTCCCTTCATTCAACACCTCCCCACCCTGCTATGCCCAGCCTGCCTCCCTTCAGCTGCAAATGCCAGCCCCCAAGCAGGAGCAATGGGAACAGCAGCGAAGGAGCGGGCCCTGGCCAGGGCTTCCCTTGCTGGTCTGGAGCCAGAATGCGTGCCCTCGCTCACCCCTTCTCTGCCTGCACACACACCCGGCCAGTTTGATACCTGTTTATGTCGTTTTCTCATAACCTTGTAGGTGGGAGCGCCTCTGTGTGGAGGGCCTGTGTGCCTTCCCGCACTGCATGGTGCCTGGCACTGAGCTCTGCAGTCAATCTGGTGCCCCTGATGGAGGCCCAGGGTCACATATCCTCTTCTTCCCACAATGTGCTTCCCTTCTAAGTTTTTCTATGTGCTGTGAACTTTCTAGCATTGTCTATTCCCTGAGCCCCTCTTGTGGGATGATAAACAGGGCAGAGAGCATCAGTCCCCTTTGATGGATGTTGAAACTGAAGCAGAGGCAGGCTAAGTTGCATGGCAATTCACGGCAGGACAGATCTCAAGCCCTGTGCCTTTTCTGCAGACCACAGAGCAGCTGGCTGTCTCCCCTCCCCTCGGGGACTGAGGAGCCCAAACCTGATATTCTGAGCACAAAGCTTTTAGCAGAGGAGGGATGGGCAGGAAGCGGTGTGGTTCGGTGAGCTCTGAGTGTGTGGGGGTCTAATAGCTTTTCATTTCCTTTCCTTTCATTCATACAGTCGTTCATTCACTCGGCACTTCATTCAGGCACAGCCATTGAGTGTCCTGGCTTCCTGCGGGGCTCACAGGGGGGCCCTGGAGGAGGAGGCAGGGCCTGTCACAGGCAAGACCCTCCACTACCTTCTATCCATCTGTCCGTGGGTTGGTGGGCTTGGATTGGAGACAGCATCCTGGCAGGTAAGGGATCGACTCCCTTGATGTTCTATGCTTAGTCACTTGGTCGTGTCTGACTCTTTGCAACCCCATGGACCATACAGTCCTTGGAATTCTCCAGGTCAGAATATTGGAGTGGGTAGCCTTTCCTTTCTCCAGGGGATTTTCCCAACCCAGGGATCAAACCCAGGTCTCCTGCATTGCAGGTGGCTTTCTTTACCATCTGAACCACAAGGGAAGCCCAAGAATACTGGAGTGTGTAGCCTATCCCTTCTCCAGCAGATCTTCATTACCCAGGAATTGAACTGGGGTCTCCTGCGTTGCAGAAGGATTCTTTACCAACAGAGCTATGAGGGAAACCCTCCTTTATGGTAACTCAGCACAAATGACCAATGAATCCTCGCAAAACACCCAAATTGGAACTGACTCTCTCCATATAACAATTGGAGCTTCCCTGGTGGCTCAGATGGCAAAGAGTCTGCTTGCAGTGCGGGAGACCTGGGTTCAATCCCTGGGTCAGGAAGATCCCCTGGAGAAGGAAATGGCAACCCACTCCAGTATCATTGCCTGGAAAATTCCATGGACAGTCGAGCTTGGTGGGATATAGTCCATGGGGTCACAAAGAGTTGAACACGACTGAGCAACTTCACTTTTCACTTTATATAACAATTACCCCAGTGTGATCTGCTCCTGGTTTCTCTGGTAAGAGAGTCCTGTGCTTTCCGGGAAGGGCATATGGTCCAGGCTGAGCCAATCACGAGCCTCCCTTCCTCCATAAGGACTAGTCCAAGGGGAGGGCTGGTGACCCGAACCTGGACTGTCCAGGCCCTTCCTCAGGATTTAAATCTAGATGTGAGTCAGAGAAGCCCTCTGCTGCATGTGGGGAGGCAGAACCCACAGCCATGTCCCTGCCACTGCGCGCAGCTGAGGGAATGAAGTAAAAACACAGAGGCAAGACATGGATGGCAACCAGGTCCCCTGCTAGGTGTCTCTAAGGATTTCTGTCAGCATCAACCCCACAGTCCTTAGCTCCTGCTCTGCGGAACTCTACTGAGTGGTCAGTGACGATCAACAGCTCACTTTGGTTATCTTGTAGGTCATCAGTCAGAGGAGGCTTCTCCTTCTGCAGGAAAGTGTGTGGGGGGCAGAGGGAGTGTGGAACCCACCAGCCCCATATTGGGGGCCATTTTGGAAGAAGTTGTATTCCCAGTTCTGCTTCACCCAAAACAAGGCTCTCAGCAGGGGTGTAAGCGTGTACCCGTATTCTATATGCGCCCCCTGTTCCTTGTATTACACCAGCCAGGTTATGTGGGACTTTCAACTCAGACATCAATACGTAATGAGATTCCATAACCTTCTGATCACTTTCAATTATTACCACTCTGTCTAGTTTAAAGTAATAAGTTCAGGTTGGGTCACATGTCTTTGCTTCTCCTCAGGGCAGTTTGAGAGGGACCCCTGACTCTCTCCTCTCTCCTTGAGTTGGTTACGAGTTCCCACCAAAGTGGTTCCCAGACACTTTCCTGGTCTGTTCTCTATGACCATGTGGTCCTTCACTTTCATTTTTTTCTATTCAAATATTCAAGGAGAGTGAAAGAGCTGGCTTAAAACTAAATATTAAAAAAGCTAGGATCATGGCATCCAGCCCCATTACTTCACCGCAGAGGGGAAAAAGGTGGAAGTAGTGACAGATTTCCTCTTCTTGGGCTCTGAAATCACTGCAGTGGTGACTGCAGCCATGAAATCAGAAGACATTTGCTTCTTGGCAGGAGAGCTGTGACAAACCTAGACAGAGCGCTGAAAAGCAGAGACATGACTCTGCCGACAAAAGTCCACACAGTCAAGGCTATGGTCTTTCTGGTGGCCACAGAGGGTTGTGAGAGCTGGACTGTAAAGAAGGCAGAAGACCGAGGAACTGATGTCTTTGAACTATGTTGCTGGAGAAGATGCCTGTCCCATGGACAGCAAGGAGATCAAACCAGTCAAGTTTAAGGGAATACTCGTTGGAAGGACTGGTGCTGAAGTTGAAATTCTGGTATTTTGGTCATCTGATGCAAACAGCTGACTCATTGGAAAAGTCTCTGATGCTGGGAAAGATTGAGGGCAGAAGGAAGAGGGCATCAGAGGATGAGATGGCTGGATGGCATCACCGACGCAATGGACATGAACTTGGGCAAACTTCGGGAGATGGTGAGGGAAAGAGCGGCCAGGTGTGCCGTAGTCCATGGGGTCATAAAGAGTCGGACACGACTGGGCCACTGAACAACAACAACAATTCAAGAAGCAAGGGGGGCTCTACCTTTAAGGAGCCTGGAGTTTCACTGGGGAGGTAAGAATAACACAGATGCAGCAATCAGGGGCCCAGAAGATAACTCCACATCGAGGGCTTTGTTGCACGTGGGCAGAGAGAGGCAGACAGACACACAGCGCTCAAAGCAGATTGAAAGATGGGCTCTTGAGCCAGACAGCTCAGGTTCAAATCTCTGCTCGCCACTGGTGAGCTTTGCCACTTGGGCAGGCTTATTTCACCTCTTTGGGCCTCAGCCTCCTTCCCAATAACACCAGGTGGGTGACAGTATCGCCCTCGTGTGGTTTTTGTGAGGATTAAATTAGGTACTATGAAACAGTCAGAATGAATCCTGGCACATTCTGGTAGCAAAGTGAAGTGAAAGTCACCCAGTTGTGTCCGACTCTTAGGGACCCCATGGACTATACAGTTCATGGAGTTCTCCAGGCCAGAATGCTGGAGTGGGTAGCCTTTCCCTTCTCCAGGGGACCTTCCCAACCCAGGGATCGAACCCATGTCTCCCACCTTGCCGGTGATTCTTTACCAGCTGAGCCACAAGGGAAGCCCACACAGCAAGCACTCGATAAAAAGATGACAGTGCTGTGCAGTGAAGGGCATGCTTGGGGCTCTAACCAGCTGATTCTTTGCCCAGAGAACTCAGCAGAACTGTCTGCGGAGAGGGATGCGCTGCAGCGGGGAGCAGATGCAGCCCCCAGGTGTCGAAGCATTGTAAGCACCTCCCCCTGCAAAAGGGCCCGCCTGCCTCAGTGGTCCGACTGGGCAAAGGGCCGAGGGGGCTGCGAGCCGCAGAGTGGTGTGAGGACAGTGGCCTCCAAAGGGCGTGGCAGCTGGGGGTGTCACAGCCCTGGCTCCACTTCCAGGTTTGGAGGTGTGGAGGGGCCTCCATCAGGGCCCAGGGTGGTGGCTGGTGCAAGAGAATGGCAGGACAGCGGCAGAGTTCCAGACAGACCCGGGCTGAGGCCACTGGAGGTGTGGTCCCCACCAGAGGGGCCTGTCCCAGTGCGGGGAGTTCCACGGGATTGTCCCCTACATTAGATACACTTTTTAGATCATCACCTGAGTCTAGGAAGACACTCTGCCTTAATAAGGAGGATGAGGCAAGCCAGGCCTGGAAGCTAAATATTCAAAGCAAAGTGAAATCTGAGCTCCTACCTTCCCTGCCCTCCCCCCACACCCGCAGAAGGGAAAGCTGTCTGGGATGGCAACAGAAAGGGAGCTGAGGTGGCTCGGGTCCGCCGCGGTGACGTGTCCTGCAGGCATTCCGATGCCCGCCCCTCTCGCTGGAGCGGGGATTCCAGGACCGGGGTGTTTACGGAGGCCCCAGCACTCCGTGGGCGCAGCTCTGCAGAAAGCCGGCCCGCAAAGCTTCCCACAGCATCTGCCAAGAATACACCCGACATAATAATTTCTTTGACCTCCACCACATGAGTTTCTGAAAAGAACAAAACAGCATCATTCCCTGGCATTTACAGTTTAAACCTTTCCTATTCAAGTTTCTAACAAAAAAAGCCACCAACCCATTCTGGTCGTGATTAAAATTCATAGGCTTGCTGCAGAGAACAGATGCAGAAGCAATTTTAGGCCAGTCATATCCCAGGTCTGCAAAATTAATTTGACAGGTTTGCATTAAAGCACTGATCAATATCCACTTTAGAGCGGCAGAGGCTAACTGAGAAAAAATAAGTGACCGGAGTGTTACCAGACGAGAAAAAATGAATCTTTGAGACTTTTTTCCCTCTAAGCTTGCACCTACATCAGAAGTCCTGACCTCAATCCATTGATCGGCTGCAGTTAACATGACAAAAGGCCCAGCAGATAGACCGTCGCGGCCTAACGGGGAACAATCACCCGGATACACTAAACGTTTGACGGAGTGACTAGACTGCGGAATTAGTTTTGGCTTTCTGAGGGCGGCCCCCAGCCTGGCCTTCCTGAATCTTCCCCTCCCTTCCCGAGAGCCATTTGCAGAGACCCAACTTTCTTTGAAACTTCCTTCCAAGGATGACGGCATGGGGATATGGTCCCCCAGAACCTGGGTCCTGGCTCAGTTTAGCCACCGAGACAAGGAGGCAATTAAGACCAAACCTTTCTTGAGGCTCCCTGTGAAATGAAAATATCTCCTGCCTTACTAATAAACAAGAAATGTCACAGCCATCTGTGATTTCTGGCCCTCAAATGTGAATGAGGGCTCCCCAAACTGCGATCCAGTGGGTGCTGCCTCCCACCTCCCCCATGGTGATCGCTGAAGAGCTGGGGGAATGCAAGAAGCAAGATGAACAACGAAACAGGATTGGGCCCGGTAACTGAGGTGCCTACGAAAGGAATGAATTCAGCGAGCCCAGAGGCTTGCCTCTTCCCATCATCAGAATGCTAAATCCCTTAACCTGTTGCCTCATCTTTGAGGTTTAGGCTGCCTGTTCCCTTTGTTGCATACTTATATATAGCCTGAAGTGAAGTGAAGTGAAGTCGTTCAGTCGTGTCCAACTCTTTGCGACCCCATGGACTGTAGCCTACCAGGCTTCTCCGTCCATGGGATTTTCCAGGCAAGAATACTGGAGTGGGTTACCATTTCCTTCTCCAGGGGATCTTCCCAACCCAGGGATTGAACCCAGGTCTCCCGCATTGGAGGCAGACGCTTTAACCTCTGAGCCACCAGGGAAGCTGACTTCTCCCCAAATGAAATAACTCTCTACTTTCAGGTTTGACTGTATTTTTCAGTTGACATCCCAAATGGATGCACCGATGCTAATGTCAGTGAAGGCCTCCGAAGGGCTTGATGCAAGCAGGCCAGTTCAGAAATGGGAAGCCCAAGTGGATGATCACTGTCTGCACTCGGACAGAGACGGGCTTTACCATCTCTGATGGTAAAGCTTTGATTCGATTTTATCGTCTTAAGATATGTAAGAAACATGCTTTAAAGTCAGAGCATCGTCTGAACTTGGCAGTTCTGTTCCTAGGCCTTCTAGGTCTTCCTGTCCCTCTCTTACCAGAAAGTTAGCTCACAGTATGCCAGTAATTCAACACATCTAAAATGAGCACCCACTAAGGATGGGACTCGTGTCAGGCACTGAGTACACAGGAAAGAGCATCTCCTTGAGACCCAGATCAACCTTCGCCTCATGAAGATTGTCCTAGAAGAAGTCTCACCTTCCTTTTCCAGCTCACTCATCTACTGCGAGCCATGCATTTAGCTTGGGACTCTACGGAGGAGCACACTCCCAGGGAAATGTAACATGAGCTGCAAATACTGCAAATATGCGTGCCATTTAAAATTTTCTAATAGCCACATTTTTTAAAAAAATGAAAAGAGACATATTTAATTCAGTATGTTTAAAATATTATCATTTCAACATAAAATGAGTATAAAAAATAGCCACGTGAGTTTTGCAGGCTCTAAGTCTTCCAGCACATTTCAGTGTGGACATTCAGACTAAGCCAGTTCTCAAGCTCTCAGTAACCACAGTGCCTGGTGGGAGTCACAGCGGCCAGTGGTGACCACAGTGGACAAGGCAGAGATGGACGCAGTGGGTCTGGGCTCCCTTTCCGAACACTCACAGGCAGGGGTCCTCTCCTGCCCTTCTCGCTCCCATCCTCCACCACATCTAGTAAAGTGAAGTGAAAGATGCTCAGTTGTGTCTGACTCTTTGTGACCCCATGGACTATACAACCCATAAAAGTCTCCAGGCCAGAACACTGGAGTGGGTAGCCTATCCCTTCTCCAGGGGATCTTCCCAACCCAGGGACTGAACCCAGGTCTCCCTCATTGCAGGCAGATTCTTTATCAGCTGAGCCATAAGGAAGCCCAAGAATGCTGGAGTGGGTAGCCTATCCCTTCTCCAGGGGATCTTCCTGACCCAGGAATCGAACCTGGGCCTCCTGCATTGCAGGCGGATTCTTTACCAACTGAGCTATCAGGGAAGCCCCCACCACATCTGACCCTTGACTCAAGTTATGTGGCTGTCGTTCACGACACCAGTCACTAAGAACCCTTTTGATAAAGTCACTGTGATAGTAAAAATGTGACAGGATAGCACAGTTCAGGACGTCCTGCTCAGGTGGAGGCGAGGCAGTGGGCTCCCTGAGGGCATGGTGTGTCCTATTCTGTTTAACCAGGTGCCATCAGCGTCTGGCCCTTAGAGGGTCTGTCATTACTTAACGAACATTTATAAACCACGTTATCAGGCATCAGGTATGGCCCTGAGGATCTGGCAAATGCTTACTCACTTAATCCTTATTAGATAGCCTGCAGCGGGCGCTGTCACGACCTCCCCCGCAGACGAGGTGACTTGTCCGAAGTCTCTGAACTAGCAGGTGGCGGAGCAGAACTCACAGGCAGCAGTCTGGCTCAGAGCCCGTCTTCTCATCACCGCTCCACACTGCCTCCTTTTCACCTTCTGTGACATTCAGGATACAGCAGGGCACAGGATTGCCCTTTTGGGGCAACCCCAGCAGAATTCCCTGGAGTTTCCCCCTCACCCTCACCCACTATTGGTGCCCAGCCCTCGACTGAATCAGCCCCACAGAATGAGCAGTCAGCTGACCCTCTGCCTGGATAGCTGATCCATATTCACGAAGCTGGGCGATCCAGGGAAGGGATCTCCTGCGGTTCTGTTCAGAGGGCTGCGCGGGCAGCAGAAGCTCAGGGCTCCTGCCCTAACTCAGATCCCAGTCGCGTCTCTGGCACATCTGGCGTTTTGACTTTGTGTCAGTCTCCTAACCTGTCCACGTATGTTCTCACCAGCTGTAAACACAGGAAACAGCAGCTGCTCCATTTGGGGCACTTGGGATTCTAACAATGTAATACCTATAGAAGAATTTTAAAATTATACAGTGATATGCAAATATGAAGTCTTTGTACTATTATTCGCATTAAATATTAAGGTGTTTGTACTATTGTTGATGGCGGAAACACAAGGGCTCTATATTATGATGCCAGAGTTATGGTGCTCATGCCTGTACATATAGCCCTCTCTGACTCTCCACCCCTACCCGAGGGAGTGGAGCTCCTGTCTTTAGAGTTTTCTACTGTAGACAACTTTGCAGAAATCTTGAGTTACCATTCAGGAATTATGTTACGAGGAATCACTTCACCTCGGGTGGATACAGTATAAGTTAGAACCCTGTATGGAACAACTGAATGGTTCAAGATTGAGAAAGGAGTACAATAAGCTGTCTGCTGTCACCCTGTTTGTTTAACCAAATCTGAGCACATCATGAGACACGCTGGACTGGAAGAAACCCAAGCTGGAATCAAGATTGCCGGGAGAAACATCAACAACCTCAGATATGCAGATGATAACACTGTAATGGCAGAGAGTGAAGAGGAACTCAAGAGCCTCTTGATGAAGGTGAAGGAGGAGAGTGAAAGGGCTGGCTTAGAAGTAAATATTAAAAACACTAAGATCATGACCTCCAGCCCCATTACTGCAGGGCAAATAGAAAGGGGAAAGGTGGAAGCAGTGGCAGATTTCCTCTTCTTGGGCTCTGAAATCACTGCAGATGGTGGCTGCAGCGTGAAATCAGGACAGTTGCTTCTTGGCAGGAAAGCTATGACAAACTTCGTGCGTTTAAAAGCAGAGACATTACTTTTTTTATATTGGTCTATATAGTCAAGGATATGATCTTCCCAGTGGTCACATACAGCTGTGAGAGCTGTACCGTAAAGCAGGCAGAGCGCCAAAGAATTGATGCCTTCGAAGTGTGGTGTTGGAGAAGACTCCAGAAAGTCTCTTGGACAGCAAGGAGATCAAACCAGTTAGTCTTAAGGGAAATCAACCCTCAATACTCGTTGGATGGACTGATGCTGAAGCTCCACTATTTTGGTCATCTGATGCAAACAGCTGACTCATTGATAAAGCCCTGATGCTGGGAAAGATTGAGGGCAGAAAGAGAAGAGGGTGTCAGAGGATGAGATGACTGGATGGCATCACCAATGCAATGGACACGAACTTGGGCAAATTTCAGGACATGGTGAGGGACAGGGAGGCCTGACAAGCTGCAGTCCATGGGGTTGCAAAGAGTCAGACACGACTGGTTGACTGAACAACAGCAATAAAGCATTGGACGTGGCTGAGAGGTCCTTTTACGGACCTTCCCAAGCTTGCCTGCGATTAGGTAATAGTGACTTCATTTTCATTTTGGATTTTAATCTTATATCCTACTTACTATTGATGCACAACCAATTATCCCCAACTGTGTTACGTATATGAATTCCATGAGTCAGGAATTTAGACAATGTGTAGTGGGGACATCTTGCTTCTATTCACAATGTCTGGAACTCCCTGGGAAGACTTGAAAGCTAAGGATTTCTCCAAGGCTGAGGCTGAAATGCAATCCTCCTAAAGTCTGTTTTATGCACATGTGTGACACCTAGGCTGGGATGATTTAGAGACTAGGATTGGTGACTAGAGCACTTGCCTGTGACTTCTGCACATAGCCTGGGCTTCCTTACAATATGGCAATCTCAGAAGAGTGGAACCTTTTACATAGAGTCTTGGTTCTCTAACTGCTGGTTCCAGTGAAAAAAATAGAAGCTGCCTGGCCTTTTATGACCCAGATTCAGAAGTCATAAGCATCACTTCTGTCACACTCTACTAGCAGATGCAGTCAGAGGCCCACCTAGATTCAAGGGCAGGGGGATGCAGAATCCCATCTGCCAATAAGAAGAGCATCAAGGAATTTTGGGTCCATGAAAACATCACAACTTCTCTCAGGCTCAGTTTCCTTATCCATAAAATGAAGATAATAATTCCCATCTTTTAATACTGCAGTGAGACTTAGACTGTGTACAGTGAAGTGCCTGACACCATCAGTAAGGGCCAACTTTTATTCTTGTTATAACATCAGCTGACTGAGCAGCCACCAAGCATTTTTTGGCAGTCTTTGCACTCTGGGCACGTCTGCCCAACCTCATGCTGCAGCCTGTGAGGGAAGCATAGAACCCATTCTCTGCTATCAGGCTGAGGAGAGAAGATGCACATGTAAGGCAACAATCAAAAGCTCACGGAAGTGGGAAACAGTCAGTATTGACAAGTTCAGTAAAGGGAGAGAGAAGCGTGAACCCACCTGGTCAGAGAAGACTGCAGAGGAAATGAAACTTGAATTGAATCTGGAAGGATTTAGGATAGACTGGAGGGAAAGACATGGGGCTTCTGGGCAACATAGATTGATCTGCAAGAAGACAGAGGCTTCTGGGAAAATAAAGACATCAGCCTTTTGTAAGCATGTTTACCTCATTTTAGTTCTCTAATTGTAAAATAGGCATGCAAACAAGTGTCCCAATAGTGAAAAATCTACCCATTTGTTCATTTGTCCATCCTTTTAACCTATCTTCCCATCCATCAATTCATTCATCCATCTCTCTATCCATCCTTCCATCCATCTATCCATTCATCCACCCAACAAACCCAGCCAAGACCAGCTCTAGAGGCTAGGAATTCAAAGGTGAATAAGATTGCCTCAGTTTCCAGTAGTCCTCACCACTATCTCCTGGGGGCAAAGGGTGGATATTTTGGTGCAAGGGTATTATTCAGCTCCCCTCATTACCTCTTGCTGTTATAAACCCCATGTATGGGTAGAACAGCCTTGACTTCTTACTCTGTTTATAGTTGAGCTGATTAGCTCTACAGTCTGTATTCAGTAACTACTTCTGGTCCAGCAAATGAAGAAGGAGATATACAGATGGACTGAGTAGCTTCTAAAACTCACTTACTTTACTAGAGATTTGACATTCAATTTCTGTCTTGAATATAGTGAAGAAGGCATCATTAGCCTCATTTAACAGAGGAGTGAACAGAAACTTCAAGAGAGCAAGCAGTCTGGCTAAGAACACTCAGGAGTAAGTGGTAAGGCTGGTATTTGAAACCAAGTGCGTCTGACTGCGGAGCCCAGGCTCTTTCCTCTGAATGCCGTGGTGTCACGAGCCCTACGGTGCTGAGTTCATCCTTCAGAAAATGACTAGAGGATTCAGGTCCTGTCTTTCCTCTGCAGTTCTGATGTTCCTTACCCATCTTCAGGAGAAAATGGCTCCTGTTTGGTCATATTTCCCTTGAGTGTGAGCCTCTTGCTGTCAGAAACTAGGGCCTACTTCTTTCTTTTTTTTCAATATTTATTTTTCCTTTTTTATTTGGCTGTTTTGGGTCTTCACTGCAGCACATGGTACCTTCAATCTTTTAATTGCAGCATATGGAATCTAGTTCCCTGACTAGGGATTGAAGCCAGGGCCCCTGCACTGTGAGCTTGGAGTCTCAGCCACTGGACCACCAGGGAAGCCCCCCTAGTGCCTAGTTCTGGACGCCCACAACCCCAGCCCCCTCACACACAAGCAGTGGTAATTTGCTGGCAGGGGGATAGTCTCAAAATGTCATTTCATGAAACCATCCTCACTCTGAGCCCGTCTCCACTGTGATCAATGACTTCTGTTTGTGAGATTTATTTGGGCAAGGTTGTGGAGCAGTGATAAATCCCAGGCCATAGACAAAGCAGAACTTGTGAGTTCCCGGGGAATGAGCCTCTGGCTTCACTTGGTGCCCCTAATGGGCCATGGATGCCACCTGTGGCCAGGAACACAAAGAATATCAGCCCAGAGCAGCTCTTGCTTTTTCCCAGTGCAGCTTCTCCCCCGCCAGAATCTCAGGGCACAGTAGACCCCTGTGTCCTACAGCCTCACTGGTGGACAGGAGAGTTCCAAGGTCTACCTAGCTCCCTGGAAGAGCACCAAATATGTTTCCTAGTTTGTGGAAGGGTCCAGATGACTGCCTTTGATTGTGACAGTCATCATTTAATATTCTGATGAAGCCACCAAATTCAACTGTTGGTTGTATTTTTCTAAGTGTAATTACATATCTCTCAGCCATTCAAGCAGAAGTGTTCTTCTCATGGGACTTAGCGAGATTCAGAAGGTGTCAAGGGTCAGTAACAAGATCAGACTGGGAGCTGTCTACTTATTAACCTTCCACTTTGGTAACCAAACAGCCATACCCAGCATACAAGGTGGGCCCTAGAACTTGTCACTATTAATACTGCCACTGAGGCAAGGTGGCTTGGGTTTTTCTAAGCTGTTCCAAGGGCAATATCGTGCACACACACACGGGGGGCCAGGAAGGTGAGGACCCTTTCCACACAGAAATCCTGCCCTGGACACCTGGTCTTTGCTTGTGTGGGAGGGATTGAGGATCAAGTCTTTGCCTGCCAGAGATGGGGGTGATTTAGGTGGGGGTGATTTAGGGTCAGCCTTCCTCACAGCAAGAGAGATTGGCCAGAACGTGTGCCCTGTTAATCCAGAAGCACCCACTGGAAGGACCAAACAGCCCCTCACTGGCTGCCTGTTCTGCTTGGCCAGCCTCATGCAGTGCTATTTCCCCACCACTCACATCCAGAATGAAGTGGTGGTTGTTTCTCCCTAGGGGTGATGGAGTGGAAGACGGTGGCCGACAGTGGACACAAAGGTGAAGGCCACCAGGGTGGGGGGCTGGCTCTTGACAAAATAAGGGCTGCCCTGGCTGATGTCACTTGTGGGGCAATCTCTGAAGGCTTCAGCTCATGGAATCATGAGGTTTACATTCTCTGTCCTCTGCCCTGGCATGAGTAAAGGACCATCCCTCCATTTTACAGATGAACCAGCTTAGGTAGAGAGGCCAAACCGTTCTGACTTCAAAGAATCGAGGAAAGCGCGTAGCTTCGAGGACCACTTCTAGGCTAGCGGCAAGAGCCCTGTACAGAATCATCCAGAATGAGCCCTGTTTATTCATTAAATTGCCTGTATTTGGGTCCTGATAGGATTTGGAAGCATATTCACTGTGAAATATGAGTGATTCCAACGCATTATTCTCACTCTTCCTGTAAATAAAAAATAAGTGCCAGAGAGCCATGTCAGGCTCCGTTGTTTGATCGCTTCTCTCTTGGTACTTAATTTTATTTCACAGCGTCAAGTAAGGGGGACTTAAGGGGGTGGGAAGGAAGAAGCTGACTTCTGTCAAAGTACAATCTCATTGGTTAACACCTGAGGGGAAAATGTCTCAAAAGAATTTAATTCAAAAACTCCTTTAGGCACATAGGAGCTTCTTCCAACCAGTAAGAGTCAGACAGCTATGGAGAGAGAGACATCAATAAATAATCAGCCGGCTTAGACTTTTAAATGGGAATCCCAGCATCACCACCCAAAGGTAGATTGCATCTTTTCCACCAGCGTCAGAGCATAGCTTCATGCTTGTGAGGACTGGGGGACTTCACTTGCTACAGTTGCAATCTGGCCCTTCTTCCTAATAAGATATACATCTCCTATTCTTGTATGTTTCCTTTATGCTTCGTAGATAATAGAGCATGTAGGAAATCTATGGTATCCTATTACCTATCTATCTATATCTCTTAAATTCCCTATATATTATGTAAGAAAAGGTGCCTGTCCTCAGAAACCCCAGGAAGCATCTTTGTTACTCGGTTTCACCTTGTTCTCGGTTTAAGCCACAAGTCTCCTTAAACATCAGCCCTCCTGAACAGCTGGGGTGGGGACAGGGCTCTGGAGCAGGGAGGAGCGGTGCTCAGGTCCTGCTTGTCCCCTGAGCCCGGAGAAGTGCTCGCTCAAGAATCCCAAACCTCCTCCCACAATGATGCCCTGTTTCACATCCGACTAGGGGTATTTTTCTGCCCAGGCCCAGCTACCGCAGCCACACGCCGACCTGATACCTGCAGAGTTGCGGGACTCCTCGACCTGGCGAGGGAGCAGTGCTCTTTCCTGTGGGTCTGAGTCCCACACGGCTGGGCCATCATGGGTGTCATGGTCTGGGACACCCCGGGGCCCCCTTCACCTGCCCGTGGTGTGTGTTTCAAAGGTCACCCAGGGACCAAGAGTCAGGACACGCTGCAAACACTGTTCCTTCTTGCTTGTCATTTTCTCCCTGACTGTTGACACCCTCGCCCCTTTGAAAGCAGACTGACCTGTAGGTCTCCTTGCTGCAGAGGAGCCGTGAGCGGGGGCTGCGTCTCTTCTGCAGAAACCCCCGCTGCCTGGGGGAATGCCAACCTCACTTCCTCTTCCCTGGGCCCCCTGGTGGTGGGGTGGGTGGTCGCTTCCTCTTCCCAGAGCAGAACGAAGAGGCCAGATGGAGATAGGCGAGGTTTTTCTGAGGGTATCTGGCATGCCTGGTGCAGAGGGAAAAAGCCCCGAGGGTGGGAACTGAAGTTCAGGGCTTTGACTGCCTGGTTCCCTGGCCAGTGAGTGGCAACTGAAAAATAAGTGTAAAATATATAGTAATTTCGAAGATTCAGTGCCCCCCTCCAACAAAAACAACAAAATATAAAATGTCTTTTAAGATTTTTAATCACATGTTGAAATAAAAATAGTTTGGATATCCTGAGTTAAATAAAATATAGTATTAAAATAAATTTCACTTGTTTTGTTTTGCTTTTTTAAATGTAGATAGAAAATTTTAAATCACATGTGTGATAGAAAATTTTAAATCACATGTGTGACTTGCACTATATTTCTACTGAGAGCATAGTATCATATTGGCCTTTTTATTATTCATGAAGAGATCATTTCAAACTTCAGATTTCTACATTCAAAGCTAAATATCAATGTTTCTATATGATCATGCCAAAATAATTTTTGTAATGAAATACTCCACATACACACAAGGCATATGTAATGTATAGTGCAATTTAGACAACAGGAAATGATCACCTGTGCGGCCACCGTCTGGTTTAAGCAATAGAAACACCCCATGTCGTTTGTTTGACCACATCTCTCTCTGTCCCTGATCAGAGTCAGTTGACCAATTAGGCAATGACTTTTATTAAATTTGCACTGCCCTTTAAGTTATTATTTTTATTTTGAGAAATTATTAAGAATTCAGAAAGCACCAAAAATAATCTAACAAACACCTGGGCCCAAAAATATCTTACAATGATTACTGTTCATATATATATATTTCTCACTTTAAAAAAATGGAAAAGGCATTACAAGTCAAGCCAGAGCTGTCTTTTCATTGCAGGCCACCTCTGTTTAGTCCCAGGAGCCATGGTGATAGCTCTGTAACAAGGTATTAGTGTATCTTCAAATGACAACAGCAAGGTCCAACACTCAGCTGGTACCTATCCCCAGTGGGAGCAGATTCTCACAGGGCATGTCCATCCAGGTCAGAAACAGACAGATTTTATATTTTATTTATGTATAAATAATGATAGCATACGTATTTAAGGAGTGCAACATGATGTTTTGATATGCACATATAACACCCTCAGGCTAATTAACACAGTTACCATCTCTTCACATTTTTTAATTTTTTTGGAGTGAGAGCACCTGCTCTTCTAGCAAATTCTCAGTATTAGGTACAGTATTATTAACTACAGTCTCCTTGCTGTACATTAGACTTCTAGACATATTCATCCTACACAACTGCGACTTTCACCCTTTGACCAATATCTCCCATTTCCCCCATCTCTCTGCCCCTGGTAACCACTCTTCCATTCTGCTTCTATGGGTTCCACTTTCTCAGCTTCTGCTCATAAGTGACATCATGCAGTAATTTTCTTTCTGTGTCTGGCTTATTTCACTTAACACAATGTATTCTATGACATTCAGTCAGTCAGTTCAGTTGCTCAGTCGTGTCCAACTCTTTGTGACCCCATGGACTGCAGCACAGCAGGCCTCCCTGTCCATCACCAGCTGCCAGAGTTGACTCAAACTCATGTCCATTGAATCGGTGATGCCATCCAACCATCTCATCCTCTGTCATCCCCTTCTCCTGCTTTCAATCTTTCCCAGCATCAGCGTCTTTTCCAGTGAGTCAGTTCTTCACATCAGGTGGCCAAAGTATTGAAGTTTCAGCTTCAGCATCAGTCCATCCAATGAATATTGTCACAAATGGTAGGATCTCTCTCTCTCTTTTTTAGGATCTCTTTTTTTAAAGGCTGAATAATATTCCCACGTGTGTGTGTGTGTGTGTGTGTGTGTGTACTGTCTTCATTCATCTATTGGCAGACCCTTGGGTTGTTTCCATATCTTGGTTATTGTGAATAATGCTGCAAGGAATATGGGAGTATAGATATTTCTTTGTAGTGCTGAAGAAACCAATAGATTTTAAAAGTTGCTAGGATCTAGCAGGACCTAATTTCTTTAAGGATCTTTTGACCCTTAGTCGTGGACAGATGATTAGAAATCAGTTACAATGGAGGCCAGAGGGGCTAAGTGGATGCTCCAAGGTCACCAGGTCACCAGGTACCAGACAGTAGACAGGCACTTGGATCTCCCATCAAGCGATGATTTCAAGATAGGCTCAGTTGTCACCCATTTGGATCATCTGAACCATAACTCTCTTCGTACTAGAATATCCAGCAGGGGTAGATGTAACTGGGGAATGGGCTTTTAGAAGCTGAAGATATGGCAGAAAACTTTTTCAGATGTGAGAAACATTTCTTAAATATCTGGCTCTACTTCTGGCAGGAAAACTCCACTCTTGGTTTCACACGCTTTTCTTGGCTGACAAAGGGTTCTTCTGGTCATTTCTCGGAAGACAGAAGTGCTCATTACTCAAGCTGTCACTGGAGGTGAAGGGGATGGAGAATCTGGACTGCATCTGAGCAATTCATTTTGGCCTTTTTTTTTTTTTTTTTTTTTTACTAGGTGTTTGATAACATTATTTTCTTGTGATTTGTGTCAGACCTAAATTTGAGTGATGAAAAAAAAATTCTATCTACCAAGAATTGTGTTGGGTTCCAGTTTAGTAGAGTTTTTACTATGCTGATATTTACCAGTGGCCTGAGTCAGCCATGCAAGGAGACACCTGAGGATAAAAAGAAACTGTTTACCACATTCTTTCCCAGAACTAGACAACAGAAGAACCTGGTCCAGAGGTGGATTTGAACTACCTGAGGACTCAAGATGAGAGGCTCAATTTGGCTGACAGTAAGAAGGCCAGATGCAAACATGGGCTCAATAAAGGACAGAAATGGTGTGGACCTAACAGAAGCAGAAGATATTAAGAAGAGGTGGCAAGAATACACGGAAGAACTATACAAAAAAGATCTCCGTGACCCAGATAATCATGATGATGTGATCACTCATCTAGAGCCAGACATCCGGGAATGTGAAGTCAAGTGGGCCTTAGAAAGCATCACTACGAACAAAGCTAGTGGAGGTGATGGAATTCCAGTTAAGCTATTTCAAATCCTGAAAGATGATGCTGTGAAAGTGCTGCACTCAATATGCCAGCAAATTTGGAAAACTCAGCAGTGGCCACAGGACTGGAAAAGGTCAGTTTTCATTCCAATTTCAAAGAAAGGCAATGCCAAAGAATGCTCCAACTACCGCACAATTGCACTCATCTCACATGCCAGCAAAATAATGCTCAAAATTCTCCAAGCCAGGCTTCAGCAATACGTGAACCGTGAACTTCCTGATGTTCAAGCTGGTTTTAGAAAAGTCAGAGGAACCAGCGATCAAATTGCCAACATCCGCTGGATCATCAAAAAAGCAAGAGAGTTCCAGAAAAACATCTACTTCTGCTTTCTTGACTATGCCAAAGCCTTTGACTGTGTGGATCACAATAAACTGTGGAAAATTAAACTCCAGTACTTTGGTCACCTCATGCGAAGAGTTGACTCATTGGAAAAGACTCTGATGCTGGGAGGGATTGGGGGCAGGAGGAGAAGGGGACGACCGAGGATGAGATGGCTGGATGGCATCACGGACTCGATGGACGTGAGTCTGAGCGAACTCTGGGAGTTGGTGATGGACAGGGAGGCCTGGCATGCTGTGATTCATGGGGTCGCAAAGAGTCGGACACGACTGAGCGACTGAACTGAACTGAACTGAACTGAAGAAGGCCAGTGATGGCTTCCTTGCCCCTCCAAAGTTCTGCAGTCCTTTTATAGGTAAAGACCTTATTCTGAATGTTCACAAGGGCTTCTCTGGTGGTTCAGATGGTGAAGAGTCCAGCTGCAATGCAATAGACCTGAGTTTGATCCCTGGGTTGGGAAGATCCCCTGGAGAGGGGAATGGCTACTTACTCCACTCCAGTATTCTTGTCTGGGAAATCCCATGGACAGAGGAACCTGGTGGGCTACAGTCCATGGGGTCGCAAAGAGTCAGACCCTATTGAGAGACTAACACATACTCCCTGCCAGCTCTGTCTCTTCAACAAGGCCATAAACTCTTTGAGACAGGGACTGGGACTACTGGTACAGTTACCCATATCCACTTTGGTACTCTGCACACAGGAGATTCTTGAAGATGTTCATGGAATTAAATAATAATCACAATGCAATTAAGATATATGGTCCTTGCTGCAGAAAACTCATTACCCCGTGGTGGACTAGTTGGATGGTGGCAGGTCTTTTCTGTGCTTTGGCCAGAAGGATGCACTGTAACAGCGAAGGGGACCAGGCATCGGCAGTTGTTTGCCCAGGAGAATGGGCCGGGTGGAGAAGGAGAGGGGAGGGAAGGGAGAAAGAACATGTGGGTTCTGCAGAAACCTCTAAACAATCAAAGCCACAAATGCCTCCTTTTATAAACACACAGTGCGAGGCAGATGTTTACCTGGACAATCTGGAGAGAAAAAGCCAGCCAAAGCCAGAGAGATTCACACTCCATAAACAAGGGATTTCCTGGGAGACGGAGCGGCAGGTAATGGGTTCTTCAAATTTCTCCTCCTGATAGCTACATCACAGTCCAAGTCCGAGGAGACTCAGTCTTCCTATTGAAACCTTATTTAAATCCGGATGTCTGTTTCAGGTGGGATTGCTGCTCTATTGGCTGGTGGAGGCTATTCTCTCAAGCCTTTATGAGATGCTGGGAAGGAGAGGTGGCCCGTGTCCCTGTGGAAGGAGGGACCATCATGTGGGGAATTGTCTTCCTGAACGGCTTCAGGAATTAGCCTTTCCCGATCCCGACTAGTGGCCGGCACACAAGCAAAACTGTAGAGAAAGTCTTTGTCTTACTTTGTCTTACAAAATGTCTTACATTTGTACAGTGTGGATACTTTCCCAATCATCCACCACTGAATTACGTTAAAAAGCAATCATCTCAGCACCCTGATGTTCTTTGCAATGAAGCTGCTGTGTGTAGCCCTCCCTCACCATGTTCTCTCCCCAGATTCTTAGCAGGCAGAGCAAAGGTCCTGGGGCTAGAAGTTGAAGCTTTCAAGGGCTGACCTCCACCTGGCCACAATTTCCTATGTGACGTGGAAAAACTAACTCCCTTTTTCTGGGCTTTGATGTCCCCATCCCTCAGGAAGAGATGGAATTAGAGGAAGTGATCCCTGACACCAGGCAGCCCTGGAAGGCGGAGTGTGTGCTCTGGTCCAGGAGGGGGCCTGGGCCTGTGTCCGGCTCTTTATTCTGGGTCACTCTTTGACTAATAGCATTGTTTCTTCAGGAGGCAGTACTGTGAGACCCTAAAACCAAGTTGGCTGGCTCATTTTCCTCAACCGATGAAAGTTAGGCATTCCCAAGTCAGTACGGCTGTATGGAATGGGCAAACCCCCATCCAGTTTTTGCCTCCAGGCAGGAGCTGTCAACTGGGACCAGTTCTAGCCCAGTTCTAACCCAGACGTGGTATCCAAGCTGCTGTTTGCATCCGCTCCACAGGCCTGCACATTCTCATCCTGGATTTATTGAGCAGTTATTATGTGACAGTGCTGAGCTCAGGAAGGGGAATAGAGCACCAGGCCAGGTCCTGGGCTTCACTGAGCTTACCGTCTCGTGGGGAAACAAGACTCTAAACCAGAGAGTCATCCCAGTAAAGGGGTTACACAATGTGATACAAAGTTGGGAGCCCAGGAAGGCAATTTTAAGAAAATCCCATGAAAAGTTGCAAGTATTTACCTCTCACCAGCTTTCTCTGAGGACTTCCCTGGGGGCTCAGATGGTAAAGAAACTGCCTGCCATGAGGGAGACCTGGGTTCAATCCCTGGGTTGGGAAGATTCCCTGGAGGAGGGCATGGCAACCCATTCCGGTATTCTTGCCTGGAGAATCCCTTGGACAGAGGAGCCTGGTGGGCTACAGTCCTTGGGGTTGCAAGGAGTTGGATGCAGCTGAGTGACAGCTTTCTCTGAAGGAGGGGCTGATGGAAAAGGCTAGGACTCAACAGGAGTCTTCCCCAGAATCCAGTAGACTTTCCTCATCACTCCCTGTGGTCCTTTTCACTTTCTTACCAGATCTGGAAGCATCCAAGACCCTGCCATGAGGGAGGTAAAGGCTGGAGGAAACAGCAGTGGTCTCAATATTTCCAGTGTTTTCCATGTGGTCAGAGGCCAAGCGTGGTGTGTGGTTGGGGTGGGAGGACTGGGGACCATGCACACTGCTTGGACCCTGGAGGCTGTCTGGGGAAGACGGGGGCATGGCTCTGCTCTGGGCGGGGCTGCACTATCAGGAGGGTGAGCAGGAACTGGCCCCAGGACAGAGCCCAATTTATTCACTGTCTGGGCTTGGTCCCAGTCGGTCCCTTGCTCAAGCTTGGTAAATCCTCCAGTCCTGTAGTCATTTTTATTAGCAATTGCCTTTTTTTTTTTTTCACCCTTTGAAAATGTGGTTCGATGAAAATGAAATTTCAGATGTGTGTGTCTCAGCATTGATTTTTCTATTTGTAATAACACACCCCGGCATATCTCCTTTGATATCAAGAGGATAAAATGTCCCTAACACCATGCTCTCCATTCTGGGGTAATGGATAAAGCCTGTTTATGAGATGTCATTTATTCCACAATAGACAGTAAATAAAAGCCATTTCAAGCTTGGGTTAAATCAAAGCTTGTTCAGGATTTCAGCAGATTTGCAAATCACCTCGGGGACCTTCATCCGCTGCACTTGCTGTTTTCCTTCTCGCTATTGACTCTCTCCCGCTCTCGGCCGAGCCTCCCACTCTCTCCTGCTGCCCTGAGCCCTGGACTGATTTGGAAAGACAACTGGCCTGGCTAAGGACCAGACATGACATTAAAAGTTCCTTCCTTCCACTTGGGAAATAAAAGCTTTGAAAGGCAGTGAGAAATTGAGGTTACACCCACAAAAGCTGGAGTGGTGAAGGGAAGGAAAAAAACATTTGCAGGAAAATAAGATGCAAACCTGAAACGGGGAAAGGATATGAAAAGAGGCAGCGGCTCCTTTCTGTCTTATGCACGTTGTATTTCCTTTACTACCAAAGGACCCATGTGCTGGAGGGAAGGGGAGATAAGAAAGGGGATGCCGGGCCTCCAGCACCCCTGCCCTAACCAGCCCTTTGCCCTGCAACCTACCTCTCTAACCCCCAACTCTTATATATCATCCTGGTCTTTTGCATCCTTTGAGATCCAGCTGAAGTCTCAGCACCTTCAGGAAGCTCTCATCCTATGTCCCCCTGAAGCTCACAACACATATTTTAGAATCTTTAACAAATCATGTCTTATCTTAACTCCTGCTTATTTTGGAATGTGAGTGTTGGGGCCATAGTGTTAGTCATTCAGTCGCGTTTGACTCTTTGTGGTCCCATGGACTGTAGTCTGCTAGTCTTCTCTCTGTTCATGGAATTCTCCAGGGAAGAATACTGGAGTGGGTAGCCATTGGCTTCTCCAGGGGATATTTCTGACCCAGAGATTGAACCTGGGTCTCCAGCATCGCAGGCAGATTCTTCACCATCTGAGCCATGTAACCGACATGGAAAACTGAGTCTCTAGTCCAGCTTTCTATCCATTGTGGAAATCCCCTCCCCAGACTCCCCAAAGACAGCCCACCCTGCTTTCATGTCGCCGGCAGGGACCACAGCCTCATTCTAGTGGCAGAGACTCTTGGTCTGGAGGTGTTTTCTTCTCTGAAGGGAAATCTATATCCTAGAGTCCCATCCCTTCTTTGGATCCTAGCCCTGCTTTCCAGAGTGACTGTGAACAAGTATAATCCAACTTCTCCACAGGAGCATTTTCACAACTGAACTATAGGACCTCACCTAGTCTGGTTCCACCACATTCAAGCTAGAGACTTGAGTTGGTTTAAGTTTCTTGTTGACTATAAGTTGGTTTAAGTTTCTTGCTGACTATAAGTTGGTTTAAGTTTCTTGCTGACTATCAGTACCCCAACATTTAGTTAGCTGGTTTAGATTGAACAGCCATGCCAAAATGATGTGTTCAAATACTTGTCTAATGATATTTGGCTCATCATCCCTATTAAATATTTACTGAGTAGCAACAGCTTTGTAGAAAATACTACTCTAGGTCTGTGATCAATTGTATTGTTCAAAATATTTGGTGTCCCTCCCTGCGAGCCCTGACTTAATTTTGGAGGACTCTATATCTTGCCCTGAGGACCATGTGACCTGCTCTGGCCAATAAAATATGAGCAAAAATGGTATGGAGCAGATGATATCTGACCATCCAGGGATGGAATGTTTTATGAGAAAGTCACCCAGATCATCATAATTAGACTAAACTGATAAAGGAAGATCTTCTAGGAAATTTTAAGAAGTTGTGCATATGCTCTGTGCTCATAGATAGTCTGTTTCAGGAGATTGCTGTCTCTGTCTGATGCTAAGTAAGCAGTAAAATTAGCAAAATCTCTAGGAACTTTAAGGAGGGAGAAAGGAGTAGCCACTGGGGGATTCAGGGAAGGATGGGATTTTATTTCCACTGAGTCAATGGTTTGGAGATTGACTCACTAGACAAGGTTTCACACCTTCACCTGCCTGTTGAAGGACAAGACTGCTGTCATCTCACATGGAGGAATTAGGAACACGGGGCGTTTCTCTTCTCAGGGTGATCAAGTGAGACCACGCTCCATCTGCTAGGCATCACACCAAGCTGTGGATGACTTTTAATCAGGTAACTTATGGGGAAATGAATGGTGATGATTTCGTCAAAGTCAGTTAAAAATCAAAATGGAGCAACTACGGTCCAGGCAGCCAAAATGGAGCCAGGTAGCCACTGTGGATGTGGTTTCAGAAACATTCCTGCATTACTGAGTACTTGAATTTTCAGAATTGTATCAAACACAAGAATACTACTTGCCATCTGCAAACCAACCTCTGCTAGCCATTGCTGCTGCCACCTTGGAGTTTCAGAGTTCCCCTCCTTTGCAACTACAAAGTCATTTCAAATCCCAACCAATCCTTGTTTAAGAAGCATCCTCATTTCTTGCCAGCTTCAGTGCTTATTCTTGACAAACAACTTGTCTAACCTTGTGGTTTGGGACCTTATAGGCCTCCCTCATTTCGAGGTCCAGCAGAACACAGTTCAAGTGTTTCTTATATCTGTGTCTCCAGACATGCAGATCTAATAATCCCTAAAATAAATGATTATTTCAATCAGGCCTCAGCTTCTGAAAATTTAGTTCTCAATGGCATCAAAGGTAAAGATCTTGGGAATATGTATGCCCTTTGTAGTATCTCTCATATCAAACCTTGGGAGTAACTGTCTATGGAGGTTTGCATGCTACGGTTGTTTAGTTGCTAAGTGCTGTCCGACACTTTTACGACCCCACAGATTGAAACCTGCCAGGCTCCTCTGTCCATGGGATTTCCCAGGCAAGAATACTGGATTGCGTTGCCATTTCCTTCTCCAGGGGATCTTCCTGGCCCAGGGGCCGAACCCGGGTCTCTTGTGTGGCAGGTGGTCTTCTGCATTGCAGGTGGGTTCTTTACCGGCTGAGCCACCAGGGATAAAACCAGAGCTGATGGCGGGGCTGGGCCATGGGGATCGCCAGAAAGGTCCTTAACGACTTGAGCTTCTGCTGGCCCTTTGCTTCCTTCACTCCTGGAGCAGCACTGTTCACCCGGCATCCATCTCCTTCAGTCCCCTAGTACCTCAGATGGCAAAGAATCTGCCTTCGATGCAGGAGACTCGGTTTTGGTCCCTGGGTCAGAAAGATCCTCTGGAGAAGGGAATGGCTACCCACTCCAGTATTCTTGCCTGGAGAATTCCATGGACAGAAGAACCTGGCAGGCTACAGCCATTGGTTCGCAAAGTCGGGCAAGCGACTGAGCAACTAACACTTTCACTTTCAAGAGAGGTGTGGTTATCCGCATTGTACAAATACAAGCACTGAGTCTCAGAGCGGTTAAATACCTCACCTAGGTCATGTAGTCATGAAGCAGCCAGCCCGGGACTGGAATAGTGTCCCAGGAGAACCCAGGGCTTTGCCTTCACCATCCTCTGCTAGCTGGAGCCGTGCAGTTCTGCGCCAGTGCTCTGAGAGGTGGCCTGCAGAGAGCCAGGCGGGGGGTCTTCCTGGGGGGCTGGGTGGCAGGGGCTGCAGCTTAGCCATGAGGCTGATTCCTGAAGAAGCTGCAGAATGGGGCAGTAGTGAAAGATTTCTGTAGAAATTAGAAAAGAAAGGGGGAGCAAGGGTGCAAGGGAGGAGGAGAGAGAGAAAGAAGTGGAGAGAGGAAGGGGAGGGGGGAGGCCAGGGAGAGAGGCAGCCCCCAGGTGCCCGGTCCCTTGAACACGGGCTCTGTGCCTCTAATTTCTCACAAGTGGTGCCTGGGTTCACACTGTTACAGTTAAAGGGTGTCAGCAGTTTCATTAGAACCCAGGCTTTGATTTATAACCCTCCCTGCAAAATTGTGCTCCTGGCTGAAAGCTAGCATCAAGGTCTTGGCCAAAAGAGCCGTTTCTCTAGAAGCCTTACGAGGCAGCGTCCTGGAGGGAGAGCCCTCTCCAGAGTCCGGCTTTCCAGTCCAAGGAAAAGAGAAGCAACTTGTTTGGAATCTTAAAGAATCAGCTTCGATTTCAGAATAGGTGCTCCAAGGGTCAGCTGTTTTCTTCATCATAGGCACATGTAGATTTTTGTGAAAGGATGTGAAAACTGTTCATGCACACAGAGCTTTGGGGTCGTTCCATGTTACAAACACCATTATGAATAATAATTAATGAGTTCAATTCAGTTCAGTTCAGTTCAGTCGCTCAGTCGTGTCCGACTCTTTGCGACCCCATGAATCGCAGCACACCAGGCCTCCCTGTTCATCACCATCTCTCGGAGTTCACTCAGACTCACGTCCATCGAGTCCTGAAGCAGATAATTATTGTGGTGCTAATATTCCCTTGTGCAATGATGCTTTAATCTCCTCACACAGCTTCCACATACATGGTCTCACTGAGTTGTCAGCTCTGAGAGTCAGGAAGCATAATTACCCCTATTTTGTAAATGACAAAATTGAGACCCTCAAAGACCTCAGAGGCTAAGTGCTATGCTTAGAGGGGGCAAGCACAATTCCATGTTCCACCCCCCACCCCTTACCCAACGCCAGCAAGTTATCTGAACCAAGACCTCAGTGAACAAAAAAAGCAAAGTCAGTCTGCGTCAACTGGTTATTTTGAATTTTTTTCACTTTTGTTTTAGAAGAATATGCATCATTGGAAACAGGTCCCATTTTGAGCCACATGAGGCTTGAGAAAAATAAATGTGAAAATAAAAGTGCTATTTAATACACGCATCATTATTACTATTATTGCAAAAAGCCTATTTGGAACTGCCTAAAACCCTGAAAACTGATTAATATTTTAGAAAATCAGAAGGTATATTTTCTTCAAATATAAATTGCTCTCCCCCAAATGGTTGAATAATCATAATCATTATGCCATCATCATCATTCCTTCATTAATTTATTGTTTTGAACACAATTTCCTATGAATGAGCACACTTGCTGTTCAGTGTCCCCATTCAATGGATGAAGAAACGGAGGCTCAAACTCAGATTCCGTGTCCTTCTCGCTCCACCCCTCTGCCTGCCACCGCAGAGCTTTGCTGGATGAATGCTTTGAAGCCCCAGATCACACTGGATCAGAGATGAGAAAATAGTTCACCAAGAGGGATGGCGCGAATGCGGTGGAGCCGTCTGGACAGACTGTCGGTGACAGGTCCCCGCGCGTCTCAGCAGCACTTCGCTGTGCAGGGGTCCGAGGCCGTCCTGCTGGAGCCCCGTCCCATGAAGGGCTTGCCCCAGGGCCCGGGAGGCGGCCGGAGCTCCGTCCCTCCCACTGAGCAAGACTCCGGCTGTCACTGCGCTGTTATTTATGAGTCCCCCTTGACCAATGAGTGGCTTTGACGGGGCCAGCCTGGGCCTGCTGTCTGGCCGCACTTGTCACACGTCATTAGATGTTTGGTTGCTGCTGACCCTTCTGCCATCTGGCTGAGTGGCCTCGGGGCGAGGGGGAGGCGCCGCTCGCTTTGCAGCCCCTGCCTCTCTGCGTGTTCAGGAAATGGAGGCTTTCTGAGCTCTGGTGCTGAAGACACTGAGCGGGAGACAGAGCCCTGGAAAACCTTAGAGAGTGCTTGGAGCGGGGGGCTTTCCCGACTTGGTATTGCTGCCTTTGGAGCCAGGCAATTCTTTGTTGTGGGGACTATCCTGTGTGTCTTACCACGTCCAGCAGCATCCCTGACCTCCACTCTCTCCATGCCAGAGGCACTTGCCCCGCCACTGTGACAACCCAAAATGACTCCAGGCTTTACTGAATTGTCGCCTGGAGGAGAAGGACAATCCCCCTGTCCCCTCTCTCCGACTGAAAGCTGCTGTAACTGCGAGATAAACTGGGTGGAGGGCAACTTCAGCCATGACTATGGCAGATCTGCCAGTCCCTCAAATGGTAACCACTTACTCAACAGCATACACAGATGGCAGGTGTTTTATGAACAATATTTTGCTTAATCTTTAAGACCATCCACCATGCGGCTGGAATTCCTGACCCTACCTTGTAGATGAAGAAACTGCAGCTCAGAGAGGGGAAGTGATTTGCTCAAGGTCACTCAGCTAGAAAGTGGCAGAGCTGGGTTTGAAATCAGTTTGTCTGATGTTCGATCTGGGATCTTAACCCCACAACTTTCTATTTCCAGTGAAAGGGCTTGGAAAACCCAGCGTGGTGGCCCCTGAATGCCTCTAGGATTGCACACCCTCAGCCAGGGCAAAGGAGGTTCATAACACGCCCTGCCACTGTTCCCACTGCCCTGTGCAGGCTGCCTTGTCTCCACAGGGCCCCTTCCCCAGGCCCCCCATTTGGTGTCCTGGAGCCCGACCACTACACTGACACACAGGCCCCAGGGTGTGTGTGTGGGGGCGGGACTCAGGACCCCTCCCAGGGATGGAGACATTGTACAGACTCAGAAGGAGACAAACGCATTTCAGTCACATTAGCAGGTGGTGCAGAACTCTCAGGGTACTGCATTGTATTTATTTATTTATCAGTCGTGCCGTACAGCTTGTGGGATCTTAAGTTCCCCAACCAGAGATTGGACCCAGGCTCACAGTAGTGAAAGCACCGAATCCTCACCACTGGATCGCCAGGGAATTCCCATCAGACAGGGTATTTTACAACCTCTTAAATCACAGTGAACATGCTTGTGAATTCAGTCACAGTAAAAAGTAAAATCAAACCAGTCAATCCTAAAGGAAATCAATCCTGAATATTCACTGGAAGGACTGATGCTAAAGTTGAAACTTCAATACTTTGGCCACCTGATGCGAAGAACTGACTCATTTGAAAAGATCCTGATGCTGGGAAAGATTGGTGGGAGGAGAAGGGGACGACAGAGGATGAGATGGTTGGATGGCATCACCGACTCTATGGATATGAGTTTGAGCAAGTTCCAGGAGATGGTGAAGGACAGGGAAGCCTGGCCTGCTGCAGTCCATGAAGTTGCAAAGAGTCAGACGTAACCGAGTGACTGAACAACAACAAAAAGTAAAATATTTATATTAAAAACCAGGATCATGGCAAGTGATTGCCATTGTTATTTTAACAGGTATATGTTAAGTTTTTAGTTATAAATTACCTCAAACTCTCTAAGTGGTAAATTTCTGAACACCTTTTGCATTTGTTATGTAAAACAACCTGTCTGTTCCCAGAAGTGTGTCATGGATTCCGGAGTAAGCAATAGATTACACACAAGCCAGTGAAACCGTGCCACCTCCCATACAAATTGCAAGACCGACCCTGAACTCTTCTCGACCCTTCCCTCAATTGTGTGTTCTGCTTACTGTCTCGCAGGCTGGCGTTGCAGGTTGTGGCTAAAAGCCTGGTCCATGGACTCACCCAGGTCCTTAGTCTTCTTCCTTTTAACACTCATGGCTGGCTGAGTTTCAAGAGACCCCAGCAACTCCTGCCTCTCTGAGGCTCTGCCTCTTGCCTCTCTACTATTAGTGACTATTAATAGTCACCAGACTATTCAACATGGAGAAGGAAATGGCAACCCACTCCAGTGTTCTTGCCTGGAGAATCCCAGGGACGGGGGAGCCTGGTGGGCTGCCAGGATCGCCAGGGAATTCCCATCAGACAGGGTATTTTACAACCTCTTAAATCACAGTGAACATGCTTGTGAATTCAGTCACAGTAAAAAGTAAAATCAAACCAGTCAATCCTAAAGGAAATCAATCCTGAATATTCACTGGAAGGACTGATGCTAAAGTTGAAACTTCAATACTTTGGCCACCTGATGCGAAGAACTGACTCATTTGAAAAGATCCTGATGCTGGGAAAGATTGGTGGGAGGAGAAGGGGACGACAGAGGATGAGATGGTTGGATGGCATCACCAACTCTATGGATATGAGTTTGAGCAAGTTCCAGGAGATGGTGAAGGACAGGGAAGCCTGGCCTGCTGCAGTCCATGAAGTTGCAAAGAGTCAGACGTAACCGAGTGACTGAACAACAACAAAAAGTAAAATATTTATATTAAAAACCAGGATCATGGCAAGTGATTGCCATTGTTATTTTAACAGGTATATGTTAAGTTTTTAGTTATAAATTACCTCAAACTCTCTAAGTGGTAAATTTCTGAACACCTTTTGCATTTGTTATGTAAAACAACCTGTCTGTTCCCAGAAGTGTGTCATGGATTCCGGAGTAAGCAATAGATTACACACAAGCCAGTGAAACCGTGCCACCTCCCATACAAATTGCAAGACCGACCCTGAACTCTTCTCGACCCTTCCCTCAATTGTGTGTTCTGCTTACTGTCTCGCAGGCTGGCGTTGCAGGTTGTGGCTAAAAGCCTGGTCCATGGACTCACCCAGGTCCTTAGTCTTCTTCCTTTTAACACTCATGGCTGGCTGAGTTTCAAGAGACCCCAGCAACTCCTGCCTCTCTGAGGCTCTGCCTCTTGCCTCTCTACTATTAGTGACTATTAATAGTCACCAGACTATTCAACATGGAGAAGGAAATGGCAACCCACTCCAGTGTTCTTGCCTGGAGAATCCCAGGGACGGGGGAGCCTGGTGGGCTGCCATCTATGGGGTCGCACAGAGTCGGACACGACTGAAGTGACTTAGCTTAGCTTAGACTATTCAAGAAAAGATTTTTTTTAATTTCAAATTTGAGGTGAAAATTGAATAATAAAATTAAAATATTAAAAATTTTGTAAATAGATAAAAAAATAAAAATGCCGAGTGCACCTTCCAAAGCCAAATAGAAAGAACTAGTCAGGTAATCCTGGGATCCTGTGGGCTGGAGGATCAGGGCTGGAGGGAGAGAGCAGGGAGGATGTGGTATGTCACAGGATGGGGGCATGGGAACAGAAGCCCACAGGTACGAATGGGGAACAGAAGGGCCAGCCAGGTTTCAGGGATGGTATTCGGCTGTTAGACTTGAACCCTGACCACCAGATGAGGTGGTGTGAATTCCACCTGTCTTTCATCTGTGAAAAGCAAAAGGTAGACTTTGGAGAATCAGAAAGTTCTTTCAGTCCCTTCCCCTCCCATGCCTCTGCTTGCCGTCAATCCCCAGGTTGCTGCAACAATCTAAGGGGCTTTTGGGTCAGCAAGTAAACACACAATGTAATTCAGTGGAATTTAGTTATTAGAAAATTGTACTACTTTGAAAACATGGATATTGTAGTATACTATGTTGTATGCAAAACACATCTATCTCCACTGCCCCATTTGTTTGGATGTGAAATGGCAAAGGATGTGTGAGTGCATATGGATGGGGTAGGAAGTGGGAGTGGGGGGTAGCTGAGGTCCAGAGAGGTGACACCACCTGCCTGAGACTGCAAGGAGAGTCACCCGTGGGTCTCTGGGTCCTGTAATAGTTGTCTGTTACCAGAATGCTGGGCTCAGAAGGACAGCCCCAGGCTTTACTGGGAAACAGAATCCAGGAAGGGTCAGGCCCTGGCAACTGCCACCACCCACAGCTCCCTTGCAAGATAAAAACTAAGGGCACCCCCAGCATCCCAGAGTGGGGTGGGGCAAGGTGTGAGAACAGGAAGTGGTCACTGGGTCACCAGGGCTGAAACCCCATCCACAGGAGCAGGCCACATAAAAAGAGCTAGGGCTGCCAATTTCCATTTTCACTGGAGTGCCTGGCGCTTAGTAATCCAGGAGCTTTATTTAAGGGCTGACCTCCGACCGGGCCTGTCACTCCAGTGGTGGGCGCCTGATAGCCACTGGAAATCAATAGCCGGCATGAAGGTCACTTCCTAGAAAAACTGGGGCTATCAACGTGTCAGTTCCAATGAAAGATTATAACCAACCAGCAGAGAAGTTTATCTGTGGCTGAGAGCTCATCTCAGCGGGGTTTGTGGGCTCTACACGGGCATGTGTGAGGATCCATGTGTGAGTGGGCCTGCGTGAGTGCATATGTAAATATACGCTTTTATGAGGCAAAGCACATGCATGCATGAGAGAGTGTATGTGTATGTGCTTTTGCGTGTCTATAAGAATGGGCATCTGCATTTGTGTGTGTGCAGATGTGCGCTTGTATATACATGTGACAGTATGTCATCGGGAGTTGTGCAGATGTGCTTTGGGTATACGTGAATGTTTGTGTATATGTGTAAGTGGTGTGTGGACATGTTAAGCACGTGTGAGTCTGTATGTGCATGAATAAGCCACAGTTATGTGTGTGTGTGAACAGCCATATGTTTGGGTATACGTGAGCAAAAGTGCATGTGATTGCGTTCAGGCATCTTGCCCTGGCCTGGAAGGCCTGGAATAAGCTGGGCCCTGTCCACCCTCCTGTTTCATCTTTAGTCCCTTCTCTTTCCACACTGGACCCTCACTGGCCTCCGTTCCCTTCCGTGAGGATGCCCACCACTTGGCTCTTCAGGGCACCTGCTCTGCCCTCAGGAGCTTCCTCCCGTCACTCTACCCACACCTGGCTCGTTCCCACCCTTTGGTTCTCAGTTTAAACACCAGCTCCTTAGAGATTCCTCTACAGCAGCTCTAACTCCATGTGAGATTTTCAACACCTTGTTCAGTTAACTGTTTGCCGTCTGCCTCCTCCCAGGCCCTGCCTCCAGCTCCGTGTGGCTGAGCCCTCACTGTCTCTAGGGTGTCCAGCAAATGTCTGACATATGCCAGAGGCTTACTCCTTGGCCTCTCTTCTGAGAAGGCGAATTCCACCTGCTGAGCAATTCCACAAAGCCCTGTGAACTTCCCCTTCTGGGCCTCAGTTTCCCCAGCTGTACATGGCAATCCCTGCCTTATCTACTGGGCAGACTCAGATGAAATAAACGTCTTGGAAAGTAGAAACATCTTGGAAAGCACAAGCTGCCAGGAATATGTAACATATTTTTGTGTGATTAAGGGCTTTTACTGGGGTCTTCCCTAGTAGCTCAGTTGGTAAAGAATCTGCCGCAATGCAGGAGACCTGGGTTCAATTCCTAGGTTGGGAAGATCCCCTGGAGAAGGAAATGGCAACCCACTCCAGTATTCTTGCCTGGAGAATCCCAGAGATGGGGAAGCCTGGTGGGCTGCCGTCTATGGGGTCGCACAGAGTCGGACACGACTGAAGCGACTTAGCAGCAGCAGCACCACCACCACCACCACCTTGGAAGCCCCCAGCTGATAAAAGGCACTTAAAAATAAATTCTAGTTCCTTCTGAAAGAAGGAAGTTGCCACCCATGGAGATTTCAGAACTGCTCAAGAGCACTGCTCAGTGGGAGGCAAGTGGGAACCAGGAACTCAGCCTGTGCTGGAGGAGCAGAAAAGACCCTCCTCGCGGGCAATGGCTTAGACCTCATCCAGTGGCCTATGTGTGCAGTATGTGGTGCTGGGAATTCAGGCAGGAGGAAGAGATAGCGTGGCCACTTGGACATGGTCACAGAAAATCACTGCTCTGCGTGTCTTTGGGAGTAGCAGCCCCTGTCACGGTGGCCAGGCTGGGAAGACCAGAGTGGCCCAAGGGGGCCCTTGGTGTGGGTCACTGCTATGGAGCGGGGAGAGGCGTGGAGTTGCTGATGCCAGGTCAGTTGGCAGGGTCTCTCGGCCCTCACCTCTCCTGGGGGCTCTGAGGGCCAGGCTTACGGGATGAGCTGGACCATCAGGATGTGTTTCTGCAGGTGGTGAGAGGCAACCAAGGCCCCCAGCATCTTCTGCCGGGCTCCAAACCTGGAGAGGCTGGAGGAGAAGGCTAGCTCACTCTTGAGGAGGAAACATCTCCTTCTAAGCCACAAAGGGAGTCTTGACACCACTTCGTACCAGCCTCTTTATTTAGGGTCTCTTTATTTAGGGTCTCTTTATCACGGCTGGCCTTTGAAGGCAATACGGCTGGGAACCTTCTGCAAAGCCAAGGTTCCTTTCATGGACTCAAAGTTTGTCTCTGCTTTTAAATACTAGACTTCTTAGTACTCTGCTGAAAATGGCACCTGTTGTTTTTATAACAGAAATCTGGGGTGAGGACTCACAGCAGAAAAAGAAATTTTCTTCATTTTAAAAGTAAAATTCATCTATTGCAAAGGATACAGAAAATATAGGAAAGTAGAAATGTTAAAATCATTCATACTGCCACTGTCTCCAAACCGTGCTATGTAGGAGATTCCATGTATCTCTTACTAGGGTTTTTCCACACCCATTTTTGCAGGTATAATCATAGTTTGTTATTTGCTCTCTTCCTCCACACGCATTAATGTTCTCCATATTATAATCTGTTTATACTCTTCCCTCCGCTATTCTTTTTTTGCACTGACATTTTACTATGAACATTTTCAAACATGCAGCAAAGATGAGCAATTCTACCAACAACACTGTACATCACCATCTAGACTTGGCCTTTATCATCTCTTCTTTCTGTGGATATTCATCAAGGGCCCAGCAGAAGGTAGTCCCTTGTCAAGTGCAGGATTCCAGGAGTGGATAACACAAAAGTCCCTGCCCTCAGTAATTGGAGTATCTAGTGAGGAGGCTAACAGACCGCCTTTGTTAAAATGGAACAATACATGGATGGGTGAGGTCTGGGAGAAGGGGCATCTTAGACTGACAAGTGTTCATGGTGAGGCGTGGATACCCTTTTGCTGGCAGGTAAGCTTTCTTTCTCCTCCTATTAAAAGGATACTGTGAAGAGCATCTTCCTACTGTGTGGTCTTGATTTTCACTATTTATTTAAGATAACTGTTGTTCAGTCGCTCAGTGGTGTCCGACTCTTTGCGACACCATGGACTGCAGCATGCCAGGCTTCCCTGTCCTTCACCGTCTCTTGCAGCTTGCTCAAACTCATGTCCATTGAGTCAGTGATGCCATCCAACCATTTTGTCCTCTGTCATCCCCTTCTCCTCCTGCCTTCAATCTTTTCTAGCAGTTTCTTTAAGATAGAGTCCCAAAATCATGTCAAAGGAAACGAACTCTTAAAAAACCATCAATCATACTCTTTGTAAGGATATCTTCCAAAACAGATTGGGCCAAAGTATTGGGTTCTACTCAAAAGGTGACTAGAGGGGCTGCAGCCTTGCCTTTAGGCTTCCGACAGCCAGGTCCTCTGTGCTAGAGCCAGACTGCCTGGACTAGAATCCAGCTTCTCCTGCCTATGACCTGGGTGACCTTGGGGAAGTGACAGAAGCTCTGAGTCTCTCTTTTCTAATCTATAAAATGGGGCTAAACAGCACCCACCTTCTCAGAGTTCTGGTGACAGTGAGTTGATTTGTGAGATGAGTTGATTTACAACAAGAGCTTAGAGCAGAGCTCAGGAAAAAGGGAAGCTCTCTCAGGACGGGCCACTGTCGTCCTGCAGAGGACAGGGCTTTGCGTTCATCAGTTCTTCTTCCGCGGCCATGGAACCTGCTTCAGAGGACCCACCTGCCTCCCTGACCTGGGAGAACTGCTTCCTATGAAACAGAAGTGGAACTCATATTATCAAAAGTGAAGTCACTTCCCCCCACCCTGCGCAGAGGTGTCTCTAGGAGGACACGGGGCACACGTGCAGCTGGGCCATGACTGCAGAAGGCCGCATTGCAGCAGCCCAAGCCCCACACTCACGTCTATCCTCCATCCCTACTCCTGCCCCCATCCCAGCTGTGGCGGGAGCCGGGGGAAGGAAGGAGGAAAGAAAGGCAAGAGAGGAGGTTTACTGAATGTTTCCTTCATGCCAGACCCTGTAACATGTTTTTTGTTCCCGAATTATCTCCAAGATCCTATGGGGATGCTAGTAACAGATGAGGAAACAGACTCAGGATGGCAACACGATATAGCAAACTGTAGGATGCTCAGAAGGAGCTCCCCTATGCCGATAGGAGAGAAGGGGAAAAAGCGGCTTATCCTGCCCTGCAGGAAGCTAAGGGAGAGATGGGGAAACTGCTGGAGGAGACCCCACAGAGAAGAGACGCCAAAACCGGGGGTCCTTAAGCATTCAAAAGAGGATTGGCTGATCCAAAGCCCCCAGACACCCACGGCTTGGGCAAGTGCTAGGGCAAGAGGCTACTCTCGGGGAACTTTGGTGCTGAAAGCTCTGGATCCCCTGGGAATGTGGAGAGGGGGTGGGGGCTGAGAGACAATGCCTCAACCAACCCAGACTTTCCCGCAAGGAAAGCATCCACGAGATGAGCAAGCACTGTTTTCTACCCTAGACAAGTTTGTCCCAGTGCAACATTCAAGCAGGGCTTTACAAACCTTTCTAAACTGAGGCTTGGGTTAGGACACACATTTCACATTGTGATCCAACACACACACACACACACACACACACACAATTTCCTACAACCACACTTCACTTCGCTTTGCATGGTGTCTTAGCACCTTCTACCCTGTTTGCTTCTCTTCCTCTCCCCCTCCCCTCCCCTGCCTTCCTGGTCGAAGCCCACTAAATTGTTTTTGCAACCTGCAGCTTGATGGAGAAAACAGGTGCAGCTGGGGGAGACTTGAGTGCTCTGCGATGCGTTGCAGATTGTGTGAGCTACGTGGAGAGGACACAGATTAGAGAGGCTGCAGCAACCTAGGAAGGCAATCTGCTGAGGACTCATCTAGAGCTGACTCGGAGGGGTGGCTGATTATGTGCCATTTAACAAACTTTTATGGATCTGCTATGTGCCAGGCTCAGTACTTGGCCCCAGGATACCACCTGGGCGGGGGGCATGAATTGGACATGCAAGCCTGGGGTGGATGAGTCAAAGTGTGGGGGCAGGGATGCTGTGGGGTCTGGGGGCCAGTGGTTATGCCCATCGTGTGGGAGGTGGGTGGCAAGGCTGCTTTCTAACAATCCCACCTGTTGTTTACACAGACCCAGGGCCTTTTAGACGCAGACACATAATAGAACCATTTCTCTGCCACTCCCAGCAAAACGGTGAGGTGTCTGAAGTTGTTACGTCTACTATAGTGTGACCTGGGGACCTGGGGACTTGGCACAACAGCACTGATATAATGCAGAACGAGGCCTGAATGTTACATCTTATAGCTCCAACACGTTCTAAACTCTTTCTAGACTTGAGATCCAGCCAGCCTGGTTTGAATCTTGAGGAGCTGTTTCACTTCCCGGACCTCCATTTCCTCATTTGTGAAATAATAATAATAGAACCAACCATGGAAAGTTCTTGCGAGATTTGGTGAGTAAAATTTGTAAACCACTTAGGCTGTCGCCTACCGCTGAACAGTGCTGTGTAAGTGTTCCTGAAGAAGGATCTATCCAGGGCAGAGCAGGTATGGGGGTGGAGAAAGAGGGACACTGAAGATATAATTACACCAATAATTGTAATTGTGGTAAATAGCGAAGAGGAAAAGTACAGGATGTTATGAAACAGAAGAACCTCAGAGATCAGAGGAGGCTTTCCAGAGGAAGCAGCATTTAAGTGGCCTAAGGATGAGTGGGAGTGAGCCAGACTCGAAAGGGAGGCAGAGGGACCAGCATCTTCAGGAGCCAGTTTCAGGAGATTCACAGTGTTCGGAGGAGGGTTTACTCCCTTCTGCTCCAGCAGCCAAATCAGAATGCCAGAAAGTTTCATCTTCCCATCCTATGTCTCTATTACCTAGACAGTGCTCACACAGTGCGTGTTGAATCCATCACTTTCAGGACATGGGGAGAGATTCCCTGTAGCTCACATACATCAGTGGGATGCCCAGCACAGCAACAGGGAACGTTTGTAAACACAGAGGTGGATCCAGCTGGCAAGATGCCTAAGTATTGTCATCAGGCTAGTCGGGTCTGAAGGCAGGCCTTCAGCAAAGCATTCAACGCTCTCGTTTACCTGAGGGAGGGGTAGCACCCCACCTCGTTTGCTCTGGACAGTCCCGTGTTACTCCTGTGACACCAGCGGGATTATTCAGCGAGACTTCGTTCCGATCCCAAAGTGTCCCAGTTTGGAGGATACATTTTACGCGTGTCTTAACTCTGGGGCACATAGAAATATAGCAGTACCATGACTGATGTATCCAACGATGACATTTTGTAATCTGATACTCTGTTTAAAGAGTTCTCAGTTCCTTGGGGTGTATAGCCTCTCAGTTACCACCATAGTGTCCCTCCCTTTCCAGAGTCGTTCCAGTTCTTTCGAGGGCAACTCACACTTACTTACACCTTAGTACACTTTAGCCTAGCTACAGGACTCTTCTCCAGTACTCTACTCTTGGGCAGCAGGGTAGAGGAGGAAGAGGACAGAGGGTGTCGTGGAGATCTGAGCAACTTAGCCATGGTTCTGCTGTGCCTGGGTCACTGGGCTTAGGCAGGTCACTCTGTCCAGACTTGGGGCTTCACTTTGTTAAGGGGATAGTTAACACCTTGCCATGTTCCCCTGTGTTGTGAGGTTGAGATGCTCCATACAAAGGCAGGGGTGGAATGCTCCTGGGAGAGTGAAACCCTTGGCTAGAGTTTGGGATAACTAGCCCACTCATCAGGATGACAATAATGTTTTAAAACACCAGGACTGCCTCCCTGGGTGCCGTTCTCTGAGCTGGAGCCTGCACCTTCCTGCTCGCCCCCAGGACCACCAGAGCCAGGATGAAGCCAAACTGTCAGCAAAGAAGAGGAGGCAACCCTGCGTGCCCATAAGGCTGGGCGGTGCGGGCACCCAAGAGAACGTTACTTCAGAATCCTGGTTGGCTCTGACATTATTTTTCTCTTCTTGGAAGCTGGAGATCCCCGTGCCAAGCCCTCCAAGCAGCCCCGACTTTCCGTGCAATAAAGCAGCAGTGAGAAAGGCTCAGAGTAATTAAGTGGCTGACGCACAGAAGAAGCCGTTACAAAGAATTGACTAAATTGCCCATTCATTAGCAGCTCGGCATGGAAGGAGAATTACAAATAGACGGCGGAGCCCGCAGTAATTCAATCTAACCTTGTACTTACAGAAAACAATGAGATAATGAACAGAAAAATTACCAGGCACATATTGTATTTTGTTAAAGGAGCGGAGATCTTGCCCGTTAGTTCTTGAATCCCTCAGTGAAAGAGGCCTCTTATCTGGCCAGACTTTATGTACAAAGCTCTCGGAGCCCTGAGTTCCTACAGAATCACATCCCAAATGCCCAGCCCTGTCTCTTATACACATCTAGATGTGTATAAGAGACAGGTGCAGGGACGGACTGGCGCACGCAATGCTAATGGCCTCGCTCAAGCTGAGCAAACGTTTCTCCAACACAATCATAGTTTTCAGTCTAAGGGCCTCTGGGGAGCTGAGATGAGGCAAGATCGCGAACAAAAAAATGTAATTTATAAGGCGTCTGTGGACTGGAATTTATCATCGGATCCGCTCGCCGCCGCTCAATTGATATGTAGTTGATTTCAAACAACACCCCCCGGGCGCCCAGAGGGAACATTTTTTAGATTTTACGCTTGGATATATCTGTTTAACTCGCCATTTACCAAAACAACGGCTGATGACAGCACAAACCAGTCACTCTGGAGAAAACACGCGCACGCTCTCATACACACGCGGGCGCGCGCGCACACACGCACATACACACACACAGAGGCATCCAAGAGCAGCGGCAGCCATAATAACAGCAGACAGACCTGCTCAGCCCAGAGAAGACGGCCTTGGATCTGGGAAGGGAGAAGGGAAGAGAACAATAAATCCAGAAGATCGAGCATTTCGCTCAGGCTTCGCAGGACCGGGCGCATGCAGTTGGTGCTTATAGCTCATGCATTGTTTTTCACGCCTGATACCTCCCAGGCTTTGGGGTTGAGCAGCTTGGAAAGCCTTGATACTGTTCCACCTTAGCTCTTTCAGGGTCTTGGGCACTTTCAGGGTCTTGGCCAGTCCCTGTGGAGACAAGATCTGGCCTCACTTGGGACTCACAAGACCTTGGACTTCAATAGGTGGAAAAGAGTGGGGTTCCCATAGAGGGTTTCCCCTCCCCACTATAGGGGTTCCCATAGTGGGGAGGGGAAAAAGAGGTTGCAGGCTGAAGCACAGCTGGCCTCTTCCTGGGGCTCCGGGGAGCCTCCAGAGGTAGTGTTGGCAAAGGACGGATTAGAAGGATGTGAATCAGTGACTCATCACTCCAAGAGGTGATTCACAGGCTGGGTCAACAAGTCACCCAGTTCTGAGGACAACAGTGTGACTGTCCCTTTGTGCCCAAATTGGGTACAGAAGGTAGAGCATCAGGTACATTTTTGGTGTTAAAGAAAAATAACTCAGCATCACTTGTCAAAAACTGGAAGAAAATTTTTGTTCAAGACTGTAGCAATAGGCATGAAAGACTAAGAGAGTGAAGTTCCCCAGTCATGTCCGACTTTTTGCGACCCCATGGACTGTAGTCTGGCAGGCTCCTCTGTCCTTGGGATTTTCCAGGCAAGATTACTGGAGTGGGTTGCCATTTCCTTTTCCAGAGGATCTTCCGGACCCAGGGATGGAACCCCGGTCTCCTGCATTGCAGGCAGACTCTTTACCATCCTACCCACCACAGCAACTCCAAAAAGCACAGGGGCCAGTGAAGATTTCCAGCTAGGGGAAGGGTGAGAATGGAGAGAGAACCTGACTGAAGAGTAACCTGGTCAGGGGTCAAGGGTGGAGAGGAGGTCCAGACAGATTGGCTCAGCAGGATTCTTGGCTGAAACTGGGCTCTGCAGACCAGGGACAAGAGCTAGAGGAGAAGAGGGCTCAAAAGAGCCTGACTGAAGTTTGGCCGAGGAGGGCTGTCGCTGGACCAGGGCCAGGGAAGCTGTGCAGGTGACGAGTTAGCTACAGACTGAGGCCTCTTTTCGCAACGAGTGCCTGCACCTTAGACCAAGCGCCTAGCGCAGCACTTAGCGAGAGAGGGGGGACAGCTGGGGCAGTTCCCACCGACAGAATCTGCTCAACGCTGCAGCTGCCGGAGTGGGAACCTACTCCCTGACCACACACCTTCTACCAAAAACAGTGGATGCCCCGCAGCAGCGGCTGCCAAAGGATGCTTGTGACACCGGGCTATGTGGGTAGCTTTGCAACTTGTTACCAGCCGAAGCTGGGGTGAGGGTTGGGTGGGGGGTGGTGCTCTACTGGCTGTGACTGACTGGCCAGTAGGGGGCAGTCCAGCCCAATGGGAACAACACTGAAATGGACACCACCCCCTCACCTCCCAAATCTTGATTTTATTTCCATTTGACCCCTGATTCACTGTGAGTCCCTCAGTTTGTCATGACATCTAGGCTATGGGCCCTCTTCTGTGCATTTATAAAATAATCCCAATACCACCTGATCTTACATCCACAAGGATGTTGTGAAATATCCAGGAAGTACTCAAGCTAAGAGAAGTCTACATAAAATATGAACTGTATCAAAGATTAGACCAGGAGTCTTGGACCAGTGGGCTTTCCAGGTGGCTCAGTGGTAAAGAATCCACCTACAATGCAGGAGACACAGTTTTGATCTCTGGGTCTGGAAGATCTCCTGGAGAAGGAAATGGCAACCCACACTAGTATTCTTGCCTGGAAAATCCCACGGACAGAGGAGCCTGTTGCTCTATTGTCCATGGGGTTGCAAAAGAGTCAGACATGATTTAGTGACTAAAACAACAACAACTTGGACCAGTAGTTCTCAAAGTGTAGTCTGGGACCGGCAGCATCATCTGGGAACCTAGAAAGGCAAACTCTCAGGACCCACCACGACCTAACTGCTGAGCAGAAGTGAAAACTCTGAGCTCAGCAGCGGCAATTTATTTTAACAAGCTCTCCAGATTCTGATGCACATTCAAGTTTTAGAGCCACTGACCTAGGGAACACAAACTGTGTAACTTGATGAGAAGACAAAGGACAGCTAAGAAAAATGATTTGGGGGAATGGCAAATCTTTGTAGTCAGTCAAAAGCTACTCCAGACGTTATCATGCACCCTATTAATGGCATATTAATGTTTGCGTTTGAATAGTGTTATCATGGGGTTGCAAAGAGTCAGACACGACTGAGTGACTGAACTCACCTGAACTGAACTGATGGACATTTCAAAGCACTTTCAAGTACCCAGCTTCATTTGAGTCTTCTGGGTAGGCAGGACACATCATATTGTCCCAGGAAGCACAATGATTCAACGGAAGTTACTCAGTAACAGCTGTGGGTGTGGCAATGATGTGGCAAATAAACTCAGGGCTTTTCATTAACCCACACTGCCTTTTCATCACAGCATCATGGACCTTTAAATCTAGAAGGAACTTTCTAATTAGTTCATCTTTATATAGAAATTTTTACATTCTCTCCCTTTCTTAAGTACACTCCCATTTATGATGATATTTCAGCTCACTGATATCTGTGTGATTTCTCAACCCATGTGGAATTCCAGAGAGGTAGGAAAAGCAAGTGGACTTTGTTCTTGATCCCAAGAAGACCTCAAACCCAGTAATACAGCCGGGTTTTACTAAAGGCGCTGTGTTATCTCCATGTTAGAGATGAGCAAACCAAGAACCAGGGGTTGAAGAAATGTGCTTAAGGTTGCATGGCTGCTTAGAGACGGAACTGAGAGAAGCCAGGAATCCTCACTTCTGGATGAAATTACCTACAGGGAGGTGGAAAACAGACTAGAAATTGCTACCTGCAAATTTTGTTAAATATAGCCACCAAATGCCTAGAGGACTTTTGGTATTGACTCAATCTCTATCTATCTTTGTATCTCCCAGATGCATGTCCACACGGCCGCTTGGGTGGGACTGCAAGAGTCATGGAATCTTAGAGAGCATATAACCAACGGGCACTCAGAAACTCTTCCCGTGCCTTCCTGGTGGGTCATTGCCCTCTTCTTGACTAGCTGGTGTGCTGGGGACTCACTGACGTACACGGTGGTTGGGAGGTGCTGCTTCAAGTCATCTGGTGAAACTTTGGGGGTGTTCTGCCAGTCACTCCCATCCTTCAGCTCTGCTTTAATGTATTTCCTTCTTCCTGAAGCCCTCTGGGGGTGGGGAGTCCTCGGAAAGTGTCATCTTAAGGCATCATGAGCTGAATACCTACCTACACTTTGAGAGGGAACCCAGATTATTCCATGTCTGAAATTAGGAAATGGGTAGCAAGAACCTGTGAGGAAAGACTTGAGGTCAAGGGTAGGTGGAACCTCCCCATGACTCTCTGCTCGTGTATCCCAAGCCAGCAGCTCTCTGCACACCTCTCAGGAATGCCCACATCCCATCCCTAAAGCTCTCAATGAGGAATAGTGTTTCAGGAGGCTTGGAGAATCAATGACAAGATGTGAAGGACTCAACTCAAATCTACTTCAGAAGACACAGGAGCTCATCCTAAAGACCACTTTCATTTTCTTAAATGTTCAGTCAACTTTATAACCTCTATCTGCCCATCCTCACAATGGGACACACATAGACTCTATATAACAACTGGTCTTGGGCAAGGAAAGCAGTTAGTAAAATTGTCAGGCCATTTCTAAGATCACATTACCCACGACAAGCCCAAACTAGCCCAGGTCTGTCTCAAAAAAGCTTATATACAGAATTAATTGGACTGCCTTTTTAAAGAAGCTCTCATCCCAGGCAAGGAATTATGACTTACCATAATTGACAGGGAGTTAAAGAACACTTTTTTTTTTAAATCAAGAGAGGATAACCAGTCTCACTCCAACCCCCTCATCAGCCAGCTTTCCTCACTCCCTCCATTTTGCACTCTGTCTGTTGAGTTAGGCTGCAGAAGTTGGGAGACAGAAGGGAGTGTCTGAGCCCCCTACCCTGCACAACCTGAGCCCCTGAGAGGCAGGGTTGGATCACAGAAGGACAATAGCGGGATGACTGTACACACCAGCTAGCTTCATTTTCCAGGCTGAAGGAGCCCAAACTGAACATGAGGACCAGGTCCTACTTATGCAGAGATGCCTCACATATTCAGTCTTTCCAAAGCTGGAGCAGCCCCACAAATGAGTTTTCTCAAAGACTGATATTTCAACTCTGATATATTTTAAAATAATCATGGCTAAATCTCTTTTCAAAATGTATTACCCATTTTTTCATCCAGCAAATACTGTTTGCTAAGGATAATTTAATCATTTCTTACTGCAATTATCACCATTATGATCACGCATTAAGATGCTGGATAAGAAAAATGATATTGAGGTATCTGAGGTTGTTTATGCCTGCCCTGGCCCCAGATTGTTAACATTTTGGTGTTTTGGGATCTGAATTTAGTAATTTCTTCTTTACTTTACTTTACTTACTTTCATCTGTTACTTTTACTGTTATGAACAGATACAGTGAAACAAAAAGGGTGTTTACCTTGTGCCTACTTTAGAGCTTGGGACATAGTAGGTGATCAGTAATTAGCTAATGGATAAGTGACTTACTTTCTAATAAATGGCTTTACTGCTTCCTAATTGCATCACTTTGGGCCTGAGCCTGAGTTTCCAAGTCTGCAAAATGGGAATAATATTTACATCTTGTTTTTCAGGACTCTTGAAAGGATCAAATTTATTAAATAAAAGCATTGATATGAAGGTGTTTGTGGACAGTAACTTTGGCTTCTCCAGTGGCTCATCAGGTTAAGAATCTGCTTGCAATGCTGGAGACACGGGAGAAGCAGATTCCATCCCTGGGTTGGGAAGATCCCCTGAAGAAGGAAATGGCTACCCACTCCAGTATTCTTCCCTGGGAAATCCAATGGACAGAGGAGCCTGGCAGGCTATAGCCCATGGGGTTGCAAAGAGTCGGACACACCTGGAGCTGCTGAGCATGCACTGAGCATGCACTAAGCATGTGGACAGTAAAGTGCTAAACAGAACCCCTCTCATGCCTAACAAGACTGTGATTGCATTATGTAGCACAGGTTTCTGGGGAGTGATCTGCTCCTCTGGGGGCTGGTCTGGTATCAGCCTTCATTGATCTAGGCTGGGATTAAGGTCTAGCTGGCTTCATTATGGATGTAATGTGTGTTGTGTGGTCCAGTTCTCTCCCAAGCAGCTCACCTTGGCTGGTGACATGTATCCCCAACAACTCTTCCCCTTCCCCTAAGGTCTGATCTCACCTCACCACTGGTCCTTCTTTCCAGGTCCCATCCCTTCAATTTCACTGGATGCAAAGAACCCATCCAGGGTAAGGTGGCTGGGACTTCATCCACAGTCTCTGGAGATCTGGAGTAGGATTGCTAAAACTAGAGATATTTAAATCTCTTTCCTAATCAGACTTGACATGAATTTTGATCATGGACAGAACACTTACTAGAAGTCTCCCAGTACCATCAATTCCCCTAAAGAATGTTCAAGAGTAGGGAATGTATATTTTAAATAGGGAAAATGAAATGCTTAACCATCCAAAGTGAGTAGCTAACAGTGAAATTTCCAGGAAGCATCAGCAGATAGAGAGTATAGGCCAATGGATGGACCAGACTCAAGAGCAAGGGATCTTGCCCGTTAGTTCTTGAATCCCTCAGTGAAAGAGGCCTCTTATCTGGCCAGACTTTATGTACAAAGCTCTCGGAGCCCTGAGTTCCTACAGAATCACATCCCAAATGCCCAGCCTGTCTAGCTCACCCGGATCTCAAAACAAGCTCAGATTCTTCCAGTTTGTGGTGAGTTCCCTGCTCACCCTAAGAAGCCAGTGCAAGAGGCTAACGCTAATAGTCTGGGCACCTTGTAACTAACTACGTTAAAGTCCTTATTGATGGTATCTTCCAGGGGTCTTCAGCAAGATTCAGATGTTAGCTACAACCACTGCCAGCACGAACATCACCACCAAAACCACCATGACCAACTGCTCAACCAACACCAACAGCACAGTTGTCAACACCGACACAATTATCACTCACACTGCCAACACCATCCTCAATGTCCTCAATATGGCTAACACAGCCATCAGCACCAACACCACAGTCCTCACCAGCATCACCACCAACACATCGCACACTCACTGACACCATCATCACTACCACCACAAGCTCCAGGACTGGGTTTGAATCAGAGCCCAGGCAGTTCTTAGAGTTGTGACCTTCTGAAATTTATTTAAACTGTCTCGGTATCCTGGTAACAGTAACTTCTGGAGTCATAAGAATTAGAAGCAACTCATGCCCAGTAGCAGAGGCAGCCTCCACAGATGTGGTTGTAACCGTTAGGAGGATTGCATGGATCAAGAGAAGACAGAATTGTTTAACAGTCAGTCATTTCAGAGGAAAAGGGAAGTTCTCACCTCAGAGCTTGGAGGCTCTCGGCCAACTTGAGCACAGAATACATGCCCGGTGGGGTCTGGCCCTCGGTCCTGCCCTGCCCTGCCAGAGTGCTGGCTCTGTTGCTCCCTCTGTTGGTTCTGACCCTCCAGCCCTGGGGGACACACTGTTAGGGAAATAGTGAATTTGCTGGAGGAGATGCCTCAATTCTTCTCGCATCACTTGTTATAACGAATATGAACAAGATGACAGCCAGATCTACCCTGCCAAATTCCTGGAGCTCCGAGGCATTTTGAACAGAGAGATGCCAAAAGTGAGAGTCCTGTCCAGTTTCCTCGAACTCTTGTACCATCTTGGGAACTTGCTGGACAACGCTGACCTGGGAGTGACGAGGCACGGTCAAGCACTATTGCTGAGTAGCGTTCTGCCCACCCTTCCCCCTCCTTATTCCGCGCTTCTCCCCCCTCCTCCTCCTCTCTTCCTTCTTGCCTTGTCATTAGTCCACAGACCACTGCTGTGTCCACAGTGGCCTGTCCACCTGCTCCCTCTCCACACGTATGATGGCACCTCTGCCCCTCGGCCCACCCCCGCCCTCTGGGAGGGCACAGCTCTCAGCAGACGATCTGTTGTGACCTGCCGGAGGCACCACCCCGCATCTGTGCCAAACACCCTCTCCTCCCCCTCCCGGCGTGCCAGGCTCCTCTGACAAGGAAGGGTAAAGACCCTCCAGGGTTCTCAGGAACATCAATATGTTTTGTATTTAATGCGCTGGCTCTGTTACAGCAAATTAAAGCGAGGGGGCCTGGAAGAAGGGAATGCAGCCCGCCGCTCCTCCGTCCCTTGTTGGGCGGGAGGCTCTGGAAACGGCCCTCCAGTGCGGGAAGGGGTGCACATTACACCCCCCCCGCAGGAACAGAGCAGACATTAGACAAAGCCCTGAGCCTTAATGGGACGCATCCGGCAAACATCTGAGCTTGGGCCTTCAATCACAAACGCTGCAGGATTTAAAAATGAATAAACTTCACATTGTGTTTCTCTTATTTATCCTTTATGCAAATTGTCCCTGGGAGGACCCATTATGTGCTCTGCATGGGGACAGCAGAGCCCGGCTCCAGGCTTGGAGGACCACTTGCAAGCAATTCCTGGAACGCCAGGCCCGTCCTAGTGCTTACAGAGGGAGAGAGAGGGATCATAAAAAGGAAATAAACAGATTCAGAATGGTTGGCTCAGGCAGAAAGCACAGGCGAGCACACACACAATAACACGCCATGCACACGAGCACGCATGGACCACGCTCAAACCGCACTGCTGACATGAGCAAGGCCTCTGTGTGGACTGCGCCGTCATCTCCCCAGTTATTTGCTTCTCCTGCTGATGGGGGATGAGGGGCCTTTTGTGAGGCTGAGTGAAGAGGTGGATGGAACAGTGAGGGGCTTCAAAAGGGTGAAGTTCTGGTGACGTGCAGTGAGCCGGGCACTGCCCAAGAGCCACCCCAGCCCCTATGATGGCCCGTGGGGCCTGTGGGGGGCTTCTCGACTGGGGGGAGCCATGGCTCAGGGATTTGGGTCTGTGAGTCTGGATCAGGGGAGGCAAGAGTAATTGAAGTCAGGCCAGGACAGCCCTGGTCCAAAAGGAAGAGGGGCCAAGTTCACGGACACCATGGGGCTCTTGGAAGGACATCAGAAAGAAATGAAGAAAACAGACCACAGTGGAAGACACCCTTCACTCCCTGTTCTAATGGGAGCCTGCTCAGTCCAGGCCCCATTTTCGGGCATCCGTAAGTTCGAAAACTCATCCCACTGGCAGCTCCTGATCCAGGAAAGTCTGGATCAGAGTCAGTCCTGTGACCTCTGGGTCTAGATGGCCCGATACTGGTGTCTGATGGATGCTTGTCCACTGAGTGAACGGCAGGTGAGCCCCGGGCTCTCTAACGGTCAAGTCAGCCAAGGAAGCTGACTGTGGAAACAGTCTGCTGATCCAGCATAAGGGACTCTAAGCACTCAAGACAGCTCTGGAAACAGACAGCGTGAGCTGAGATGGGTCACCTGGTGCCCAGGACCTCACCCGGGCGGCGCTCCGCACACCTGCTGGGAGCACCTGGCTCTCAGGGCAGCTCTGCTCCTCCTCCTGCCTATTGGTCTGCTTCGACCCTGGGGGGCATCTTCTCCACTTTAAAGAGCATTGTGTGCAGATGGCAGAACTCCCCTCGCTGCCCTCTGCCCAATGCCCACCTTCACTCTCTTCCACATGCCATTGCTATTCTCTGTCCTGGGGTCAGAAGAGCCATCATACTTTCAGGGTCCAAAATCAGAAAGCCACAAACTATGTTTCCAATTTCTCCTGCTCTCCCAACCCACCCCCATGCCCCCGCACTCCAATCTAAGTAGTTGCCAGATTCACCAATGCTTTTTCCATAGGGTCCCTGGGCTCACACTTCATCTTCCCATCCTCACTTCCGCTGCCCCTGCCAGCCCCTTGTCACCCACCCATCTCCACTCAGCCTGGCTCTCATGCCCCCTGCAGCCTGCCCCCTGCAGAGCTTCCTCACTGAGACCCTGCTTTGTCCATAAGTCCCCTCCCTGGGGTCCACCTACCTCCCTGGGCTTATCACACCCAGCCAGCCTCTCTGCTTGCTTCTTGAGAGTCTTCATAATCCCCCGGCACAATCTACAAAGACCAGATCCAAAACCAACCGCCTCACCAAAAACTAAACTTCTCTCTTCAGCCACTCAGGAAACACTTATTGGGGGGTGCCCCTGGTGGCTCCGATGGTATAGAATCTGCCTGCAGTGCAGGAGACCCAGGTTCTGTCCCTGGGTTGGGAAGATCCCCTGGAGAAGGGAATGGCTATCCACTCCAGTATTCTTGCCTGGAGGATTCCACAGACAGAAGAGCCTGATGGGCTACCGTCCATGGGTCACAAAGAGTCAGACGTGACTGAGCAACTAACACTCTCCCTTTCTCACTGCATGCCAAGCTCTGTTTATCTGAAGAAATCCATAGATGAAAAAAGCACATTATGTCCTCAAAATGAGCATAAAAGGGACTTCCCCTGATGGTCTAGTGGTGAAAACTCTGTGCTTCCACTACAGGAGACATAGGTTCAGTCTCTGGTTGGGGAAACCAAGATCCCACATGCCGCGTGGGATGGTCAAAAAGATAATCAACTCTAATGAGATAACGTGAGCCTTTAAATTCTCAAGATGGTCGGAGGAGAGTTGAGAGAGAAAAAAAAAGAAAAGGCAGATGGAGGGAAAAAATATCTCTCAGGTTAATACACCTTGAGGATAATGTCTTTTAAGTTATATATATATATATATATACACACACACACACACACACACACACACGTATGACTTTGGGCTTCCCTGGTGGCTCAGACGATAAAGCGTCTGCCCGCAATGTGGGAGACCCAGGTTTGATTCTTGGGTCAGGAAGATCCCCTGGAGAAGGAAATGGCATTCCACTCCAGCACTCTTGCCTGGAAAATCCCATGGACAGAGGAGCCTGATAGGCTACAGTCCATGGGGTCACAAAGAGTCGGAATTTCTTTTAAAGGCACAGTAGAATTTCCCATGACAGGGTGAAGGTACACTGAAACTAAGTGAGCACAGATGAGAAGAAAAGGGAGACAGAGATTTAAATTCTTTAGACTTACCTGCCTTGTGACAGACACCACACTGAGAATTTTATAAGTTAATTTCATTGGTATAGAATTCCAGGAAGTTGGTGCTGAAAGGATTTGATAGTAGTAAGAGTAGTATTCCTGGGTGATCATACAGTACAGGGAAGCATCATAATTAAGACCTTGAGCTCTGGCACTAGATTGCTGGATTCAAGCCCCACTCTGTTCCTTGTTGGCGTCGCTTCTCAGCCTGTTGGCTAAGATCAAGTGTCCCTTGTTGGCTATGGAACTGCTGGAAACTGACTTAACTTCTGACCTACCACTCCCTGTCAGTTCAACAAGGATGCCAGCTGCACGTGACTCAGGGCTGTTGTGAGGGTCACGTGAGATGTTATGAGTAAAGCACAGTGCCTGGCACAGAGCCAGTGTTAGTGTTCTCAGTGCTTTCAGTGTCTAAATTCATTTAATCGTTACAATAATGTTTTGAAGCATATATTGCCCATTTCACAAGTGGGGAAACTAAGGAGACAGAGAGCTTAATCAGCCTTTCCAAGATTATACAGTTGATAAATGGAGGAACTACAACTTGAACCCAGGCAGTCTGCCTTCAAAGGCCACTGCTAAGTTCTCATGTAGGCAGGGGACATCCATAGAAGTACCAAACACTCTGGACATGGGCACCACTGTCTAAGAAAAGGTCTGATTTAATATTAGTCATATATTGGGTCTCTTTTTTAAAAAAGAAAAGCATTTATTGAAATAATTATGAAAGTGATACTAACAAAGATTTGGAAATCACCGATCTCAGTCTGGCTCACATTTCAGGCATGAACAGAAGTTGAGTGATAGGAAGTGGTTCACATCAGGTGGCAGATTTGGTATAGGACCATGATCGTATAATCACTTCTGGTCTTTCCTCTGGGCCATCTCCACCTCAGTAGCTTCAGGAGCGCTTAGGTTAAAAATCTCCCTATATGTACAAAAAAATCCCTCAAAGAAAGACAATGCCAAAGAATGTTCAAACTACCATACAATTGCACTCATTTCACATGCTAGCCAGGTAATGCTCAAAATCCTTCAAGCTAGGCTTCAGCAGTAAGTAAAATAAGAACTTCCAGATGTAAAGCTGGATTTGTAAAAGTCAGAGGAACCAGAGATCAAATTGTCAACATTCGTTGGGACATAGAGAAAGCAAGGGAATTCCAGAAAAACATCAACTTCTGCTTCACTAACTACACTAAAGCCTTTGACTGTGTAGATCACAAACGAGTGTGGAAAATTCTTAAAGAGTTGGGAATGCCAGACCACATTACCTGCCTCCTGAGAAACCTGTATGCAAGTCAAGAAGCAACAGTTAAAACTGGACATGGAACAACAGACTGGTTCAAAATTGGGAAAGGAATACATCAAGGCTCTATGTTGCCACCCTGCTTATTTAGCTTGTATGCAGAATACATCATGTGAAATGCTGGACTGGATGAATCACACACTGGAATCAAGGTTGCTGGGGGAAATATTAACAATCTCAGATATGCAAATAATACCACTCTAATGGCAGAAACTGAAGAAGAACTAAAGAGCCTCTTGATAAGAGTGAAAGAGGAGAGTGAAAAAGCTGGCTTAAAACTCAGCACTCAGAAAACTAAGATCATGGCATCCAGTCCCATTACTTCATGGCAAATAGATGGGAAAGAAATGTAAATAGTGACAGATTTTATTTTCTTGGGCTCCAAAATCACTGCAGACAGTGACTGCAGCCATGAAATTAAAAGATATTTGCTCCTTGGAAGGAAAGCTATTACAAATCTAGACAGCATATTAAAAAGCAGAAACATTGCTTTGCCAACAAAGGTCTGTATTGTCAAAGCTATGATTTTTCCAGTAGTTGTGTACGGATGTGAGAATTGGACCATAAAGAAGGCTGAGTGCCAAAGAACTGATGCTTTCAAATTCTGGTGCTGAAGAAGACTCTTAAGAGTCCCTTAGAGAGTAAGGAGATCAAACCAGTCAATCCTAAAGGAAACCAACCCTGAATACTCATTGGAAGGACTGATGCTGAAGCTCCAAAACTTTGGCCACCTGATGTGAAGAGCTGACTCATCGTAAAAGACCCTGATACTGAGAAAGACTGAGGGCAGGAGGAGAAGGAGGCAACAGAAGATGAGATGTTTGGATGGCATTACCGACTCAATGAACATAAGTTTGAGCAAACTCCAAGAGATAATGAAGGACAGTGAAGACTGGGGTGCTGCAGTCCATGTGGTTGCAAAGAATTGGACACAGCTTAGCAACTGAGCAATAAAGTGTACAAGTCCACCAGAAATATTAGGGCCACAATGGGCAGGGCAGCTGTTGCTGCTACTTGGAAACTAGACCTCCCCCAGAGGAGTCAAGAGGAAGGCAAACGGACTTGGACTTGGAGTGAGCCTGCAGAGGCTGCCAAGGTGGCTGGGCCACCACTGATTTGTCTATGCAAATTCAGGGGAGCAATTTGCATAGGGAAAATGTAATTACCCAAATTGGAAAAGGGCCAGGATCTCAAGGCCTGGACTGGGGAAGTGGTGGAGGATTCTTCAGGATATAAAAGTTGCCTCCTTCTCTCCCAACTCCCAATCCCTCCTGGGACAGGTCAGAGCAGCCTCTGAAATGAGAATATTCTGAGTGAGACCCTGTGGACTGGTCCCCACCTCCCCCTGCTGATAGCCTCAGGGCTGGGACAGCAGGAGCCTGGAGTATCTCTGTAGAGACAGGGGGGCTAGATTTCTCTGTCCTTATACTCCTGTTTCTGTTATTTTATAGTGACAGTATTTGAGCTCTCAACATGTTTGTTTTGTTTTGCTTTATAAGTTGTCATTATACTGAAGACTCTCTGCTGCCTTCACTGGCAAGAGTTTTAAACAACTGACTTTGACCAAAAGAGAGAGTCAACAAACCCCAGTCCTGGAGGGCAGGCAGTAACCACCAGTGAAATAAATCTCTGAGAGAGGAACCTCACACTTCCCTGGACGCATCCCTTTATCTTGAGGTTCCCATTCACAGATTGAGGGAGTTGAACATCACTATCCCCACGCTAGTGTTCTACCCTTCCTGAGTGAAGAACACCTCCTGAGCATTCCCTATGGGACTCATGAACAGATGACCTACACAAACACCTGTACGCCACATGATGAAGACCATCTCCGTCATACCTCCACCAGTAGAAGATGAATTGGACATTCCAAGAAGCTGTAACCCAATCACTCTGTGCCAAAAGACACAGGAGTGCATTCATCTACCTTCTTGCCCATCCCTCCACTCAATCATTCCATCCCTGGAGTAAGAAATTCAGTGAGCACACACTTGACTTATTAGGTATGGGTGAGGAGATATTGGCCAAGAAACTACAAATACAAATGTAATTAAGACCCACCTCTCCTGGAGTGTTCACCTTGAGTGGGGCCAAGGAGGTTTCCTACGGCTGCCATTAGCATAACATTCTTGCAGGTGTTGTCCTGGGGTAACCCAGCTTATAGCTATTCCTTTGCTGGTGGGGGAGTATTTTGTTTAAGTATTTTGTTTAATCCTGTTTGATTTCCAAAGAGCCTGTGCTGACAGGCTCTTACCAGGAAACAGTGGGGGACTACTCTGTGATGGAGAAGTGCTTTTGCTCAGGGCAAAATCTGCTATTTGGTGAACTCTGCCTTGCCTTCCTGTCAGTATGATTTGAGGGAACCATTAAGCTTTAACAATGCAGAAAATAAATCCCTATTAAAATATATGCACCTTAAAGGAGCCAAGTTCTCAACCCAACTGTCCTCTCCATCTCTACCTGTCACTAGCCCGACTACCCTTCAAGGCCAAGTTGGGAGACCTCATATTCCAGCTGGGAACAATCTCTCAACCACTTGAAGACATTTATTTATCAAACACCTATGCAGAATTTGATTTGGATCTTACCAGATTGGATGGCAATATGGGCTACACAGAATTGCTATCCACGGCCTTCAGCTTTGTGTTTCCATTTTATATTACCGTGCTCCATTCCCGGACATAACAGGAGCTCCCTAAATGTTTGCTGACTGAATAAATGAATTTGTTTGTTTGCAGAATCAGACACCTTCTTTCCTGGTCCTGCCTTGAAATCCATAGCACTCAAAATCTCCACAATGGCCACCTCCACTGAGCCCATGGGAAAACTTGGCTGGCGCCAGCTCTAGTCTGCTCTACTACTCAAGATCCCAGGCCTCAGAAGGCCCTCGCTGGAGTCCTATCAAGGTGGCTAGTGCTCCCATTTGACCCCTACCTATATCTTATTGGCCTCCAAGGTCAATTACCTACTGCTCTGCCATGTATTTGTCATCAGGTTATCATCTGTCTTTGCTTGCCATATCAGTAAACTAAGGATGTTGTAGCCATCAAGGCATCAGCCAATCGCTGGAGTCCTATCAAGGTAGCTAGTGCTCCCATTTGACCCCTACCTATATCTTATTGGCCTCCAAGGTCAATTACCTACTGCTCTGCCATGTATTTGTCATCAGGTTATCATCTGTCTTTGCTTGCCATATCAGTAAACTAAGGATGTTGTAGCCATCAAGGCATCAGCCACTGAGGGGATTCAGGATGGAAAAAACAGGTTGCTGACCCCAGATAGTTAGATGACTATTAAATGAATGATTTCAATAAGTCCAGACCCTTGCATTTTCCTATACACAGAAAGGTGCCAAATTCATTAACTTGGGATATCTGACTTTTCTTTAATTAACAGTAACATTTTGATGTTCCAACTACCTGGTTTTTGTTGCAAAAATTCCTACACATCTTGGCCCCTCTCTTAGCTCTTGGCACAGTCCCTCAGATCTATCCGAGAGGCTGTCTCACAAGGTGAAGCCTTCAGTGTGTCCCCTGAATAAAACATAATTCTCAAATTTTCGAGTGTATATTTTTTTCAGTCAATAACCTTTTAGAGATTAGAATTGTGCCAAGTACAGATGGGTGCTTAACACACTATTGTCAATGAATTGACCACCTTAGCTCACGATTTGGTCTAAACATCTTCACAACAGGTAGGCAGAGACTAACATTTTACAGCTGAGATATTTCTTCAGTTACCCCCTGCAAAAAAAAAAAAAGGTATGGGACCAGGAAGGCATTGGGAGACATGCAGGAAGGCTTGGCCACAAAGGCGTTTACAGAGGATTCCATTTCTCTTGGGTTAATCTATAGGGACGAGACCTGACCACACCTCTGATCCTAGCAACCTCTAACCAGCTGTGGCTGCTTGAGCAAGTCACAACCTCGGCCTATTTTCTCTTATGTCATTCCTCCTTTTCACATTTAAATACCAGGTTCTGTCTTAGTTCCTGGGAAAACAAAACAAACCAGAGACAATCCCAACCCTAATAAGCAAGTTTCTAGTTAATGGCAAAGATATACGCCGAACCAGACAAATTACAGTGTGCTATGGTGCTGCATAAAACAGTATGTGGAAACTCTTTGAGACCGCAGCCGCTCCCTCCATCTGCGGTGGGAATTTAAGAAGTGTTTCAGAATAGGTGACATTGAACTTGAGGCAACTGAGGAAGAGCCTTCCAAGCAGAGAGTATGGCAAGTATACGGGCATACCTGAGAGATATTGCAGGTTTAGTTCCAGACCATTTTTGTTATTCAGTCACTAAGCTGTGTCCGACTCTTTGCAATCCCATGGACTGCAGCACGCCAGGCTTCCCTGTCCTTCACTATCTCCCAAAGTTTTTTCAAAGTCATGTCCTTGACTTGGTGATGTCATCCCACCTGACTCTTTGTGACCTCATGGACTGTAGCCCACCAGGCACCTCTGTCCGTGGAATTCTCTAGGCGAAAATACTGGAGTAGGTAGTCATTCCCTTCTCTGGAGGATCTTCCCAACGCAGGGATCGAATCTGGGTCTCCTGCTTTGCAGGCAGATTCTTTACTGTCTGAAACACCGGGGAATGATGGCAAGAAAGCAAATATTGCAATAAAGAGAGTCACATTGAGTTTTTTTGGTTTCTCAGTGCATCTAAAAGCAATGTTTACACTATACTGTAGTCTGTTACATGTGTGATAGCGTTATGTATAAAAAATGTACATACTTTAAATAAAAAATGCTTTATTGCTAAAAGTGCTAACCATTATCTGAGCCTTCAGTGAGTCCAGATAGTGACATCAAAAATCAGTGATCACCACAACAAATGTAATAATAAAGGAAAAGTTTGAAATACTATGGGAATAAACAAAATGTGACACAGGGACTTGAGCAAATGATGTTGGAAAAATGATGACATTAGTCTGCCTTGATGCTGGATTGTCACAAACCTTCAATTTGTAAAAAACACAATATCTGCAAAGTGCATATACAAGATATACACCTGTATTAGTTTTCTATTGCTGCTATAATAAGTAGCTATACATTCAGTGGTTTAAAACAATAGCAGACTTATTGTTTTATAGTTCTGTAGGTCAGAAGTCTGATGTGGGTCTCACTGGACTGAAGTCAAGGTGTCTTCAGGGCTATGTTTTTTTCTGGAGGCTCTAAGGAAGGATATCTGGAAGCTGTCTGAATTGCTTGACTCATAGACCCTTCCTCCATCCTCAAAGATAGCAGCAATGGGCTGAGTTCCTCACAAACTACATCACACTGACCTCCTGGTCTGCCTACCTCTTCCAAATACAGGAGGACTTGTGATTATATTGGACCTACCCAGATAGTCCAATTGATTTCCCTGTTGCATGGCCAACGGATTGGCAACCTTAATTCCATTTTGCCATGTAGAGTAACATATTCACAGATCTCAGGAATTAGAACATGAACATCAGTTCAGTTCAGTTCAGTCGCTCAGTTGTGTCCAACTCTTTGCGACCCCATGAATCACAGCACGCCAGGCCTCCCTGTTCATCACCAACTCCCGGAGTTCACTCAGACTCACGTCCATTGAGTCAGTGATGCCATCCAGCCATCTCATCCTCGGTCATCCCCTTCTCCTCCTGCCCCCAATCCCTCCCAGCATCAAAGTCTTTTCCAAAGAGTCAACTCTTCACATGAGGTGGCCAAAGTACTCCAGTTTCAGCTTTAGCATCATTCCTTCCAAAGATATCCCAGGGCTGATCTTCTTCAGAATGGACTGGTTGGATCTCCTTGCAGTCCAAGGGACTCTCAAGAGTCTTCTCCAACACCACAGCTCAAAAGCATCAATTCTTCGGCACTCAGCCTTCTTCACAGTCTAACTCTCACATCCATACATGACCACAGGAAAAACCATAGCCTAAGTCCTGTGGCCACTGCTGAGTTTTCCAAATTTGCTGGCATATTGAGTGCAGCACTTTATTATTCTACCTGTCACAGAGGAAGCAAAGATACAGACATGTGTGAGGACCTGTTCTGTCTGGGGACAGAGAAGGGTTCAGAAGTCAGTTTGGAGTTGTTGACGGGGAAGGAAACGGATTATAAAGGTTCCCATATACCGAGCACAGTATTTATTTATTTTATCCACTGTGATTTTGAAGCAGGAAATGACCTTGTCCCTTAATTTCTGAATAGCAGTGGGATGGCAAAACACTGGAGAGAAGGGAGATTGGTTAGGAAGCTCCTGTAGCAGTTCCCATGGGAGATAAAGTCTGAACTCAGGCAGCGGCAAGAGGATGGATAGAAGGGGATGGGTTTGAAGCTATCTGAGGAATGACTGCCAGGATTTGAAGAATGCTAGCTGTGGAATATAACAAAGAGGCTGGGGCCAGGGATGGCTGAGGTGTCTAGCTTCTGGTGGATGGATGGTGGTTCAGTTAACTGAAATGGTAACTATAAAGAAAGTGCACACTGGGCACAGGTGATAAAGTAGAGTTTTAGATTCTATGGGACATTCAGATGAAGATATTCAGTAGGCAGGTCATAACCTTAGGGAACAGAGAACCTCCTGTCCAGGTCACAAGAGCATTGTAAAGACTGATGAGAAAGCATTCCCACCAGTGCAAGAACACGGGTAAACCTATCATCCGTCACCAGTTCATCATAGGCAAGGGCACACATGGTCTCCTCTGAAGATACCATTGTGAGGCTCATCAACCAATGTTTTACTGGTTTCTTCCCTGTGTGTGCACCAGTTTGGGTTCTATGTGGAACCAAAGGTGTTCCTGCCCTTGAGAGATGGGTAAACCTATCATCCGTCACCAGTTCATCATAGGCAAGGGCACACATGGTCTCCCCTGAAGATACCATTGTGAGGCTCATCAACCAATGTTTTACTGGTTTCTTCCCTGTGTGTGCACCAGTCTAGGTTCTATGTGGAACCAAAGGTGTTCCTGCCCTTGAGAGGAGCCGAGTATCACTGGGACGACAGGACACATAAGTCAGTAAGTCAAGAGAAATGTAATAACATAAACACCCAGGGAGCTGTCAGTATGGCCCAAGCCTGGCTGTGGCGTTGATGCCTCCTTGCCTCTTATGATGCCTCCTTGCTTCTTATCCTTCACATCCAAGGATCATCAAGCTCTTTTATCTTCTAAACACTTCTTGAGTCTGCTCTTCCTTCTGCTTTAAGTTC
>SJYT01033161.1:17690-48584 GCA_006410635.1 Cephalophus harveyi
CCTGCAGGCATGGCTTGGTTTCATTGAGTTAGACAAGGCTGTGGTCCTAGTGTGATTAGATTGACTAGCATGCCACATAATAGCAGCTTGTGTTGGTGATAATAATTGGCCTATACAGAGAATTAAGAAATATGAAAACCACCCCAATTTATTTTTCCTCTAGGCTCTTGAAAATTGAAGGCAGAGCTTACTTAATTGAATGCCAAGCATGTTCAAGAACATGCACATTGAAATTAAACTTAAAAGAAACAAAGTTATGTATGTGGTATTATTAGCATATTTGTATCATTCTTTAGCAAGTATTTCTTATTTAGAGGTTTTGAAATCAGTATTCTCTAAGACTTACAGAATCAGAATTCTCCAAAAAGAATAAAAGAGATTGTCATTTCCTTGCTAAACTCATCTCCAGTTGCAATGATTTTAGCAGTGTCAGCATATATCCAAGAAGATATATGCATGTATATGTGTGCATGTAATGTACCCACATAAGATCCAAATTTATCAATACACCATTCCCTTTATTATGTTCTGAAGTTAAATTGGTAGTTTATATTGCATTTGCACAAACGTACCTGCACCTCTTGAGAATTTATATTTCACATATAGTTCATATGCAATAATTAACCTAAAATTAATTATAATATCAAAAATATAAAATTAATCATAAAATAATTAATTTCAAATTAATTAAAAATATATTTATTAATTAAAATATAAAATTAACTATAATATAAGCAATATTATAATAAGTATATTAATGGATATACTTATTATATCTGTCAATAAGCATATTGACAGATGTTTGTACATATTTAGAATCCATTAGAGAAACAACTACCATTGGAAAAGCAAATATGGGCTTTTCAAATTATTACTATTATTATTATTAAAGCAATGAATACCAGATTTTGAAAAGATTTTTAAAGCAAAGGATGATTTTCTTTAGCTAGACAGAAGACTTCTCAAATATTAAAAATATAAAATTAATCATAAAATAATTAATTTCAAATTAATTAAAAATATATTTATTAATTAAAATATAAAATTAACTATAATATAAGCAATATTATAATAAGTATATTAATGGATATACTTATTATATCTGTCAATAAGCATATTGACAGATGTTTGTACATATTTAGAATCCATTAGAGAAACAACTACCATTGGAAAAGCAAATATGGGCTTTTCAAATTATTACTATTATTATTATTAAAGCAATGAATACCAGATTTTGAAAAGATTTTTAAAGCAAAGGATGATTTTCTTTAGCTAGACAGAAGACTTCTCCCTCGGGACCTTGTTTGCCAGGAAAAGTACTGGCTGGGAAAATATCAGCAGCTGGCAAGATAATGAGTCCACTTCACCGCAAATGAGTTCGTTATTATTCCATTCCTGCAGTCCTGTAATTCACAGTTGCATGTCATTTACACATAAATAAAAAATAGGTATTATATATAGCCAAACTCTGGCAATCTACAAGAGCAACATTTACAAACGTAAGGAACAAACTGGAAAACATATGCAAATGAAGCTGGATGACAATGAGAAGAGTTTAAATGTTCTGTAAGACAGCACTTCTTATTTAAAAACAATCAAAAACTAAAACAAGTCTGTATGAATTTGTACTCTTCACACTTGGGATTCAGCTTTGTTTTATAGTTATATCAACCAGAAATTGGAAGATGATATAGTTGATGATACAGTTTTTTAACTAAAAGTGATTTCTCAGGAATTATTATTTTTTTATGAAAAAGAATCATGTTCACACAACATGAAAAATAAGTCCACTTATACATAGTTGATTAAACTTAACAATAATTGGAAGTAATATTTTTCCATTTCCTAAAGATTTTTGACAATTTTTTGTGACCCCATGACCTCTACCTCGCCAGGTTCCTCTATCCATGGGATTTCCTAGGCAAGAATATTAGAGTGGGAAGCCATTTTCTATTTCAGGGGATCTTCCCCATCCAGGGATGGAACCAAGTCTCCTGCATGGCAAGCAGATTCTTTCCCACTGAGCCATCAGGGAACCCACAGACATGCAAATAAAATAAGAGAAAGAAGTATTGTATTAAACGATACTGGGGTATGGTTATTTACAGCTTCTTTGAGACAGGACAATGAAAAAGTGAACCTCAGAATACTCACATCTTGGAAACTGAAGCATTGAAATAAATGTTAAATCCAAGAAGACTTTGATATAATGAAAATGAAATAGCAAATGAACATTTTAGATAACAGTATTTGAATTGTTACAGACATTATCAAACATATATAAAAGAAAAACAAGTAAAGTGATTTAATATATAGTTCAATTAAATAAAAATATGAGAAATACAAATTAAGACATCATATCCAATAAACTGATTATATATTTTGCTAATTAACATATACCTTAAAATAGAAAGTGAAAGTGTTAGTCATGTCCCACTCTGCAACGCTGCGGACTGTAGACCACCAGGCTCCTCTGTCCATAGGTTTCTCCAGGCAAGAATACTGGAGTGGGTAGCTATCCCTTTTCCAGGGGATCTTCCTGACCCCAGGGTCAAACCTGGGTCTCCTCCATTGCAGGCAGATTCTTTACCATTGAGCCACAAGGAAATCACCCCTTGAAACAGAAAAACAAGTTTAATTCTGGTGCTATCCTTTGATTTTAAAGATTGTGTCAAATTGAACAAACATGTTTTGCAACAATAAACTTATTGTGATGAAATCACTCAGAGCATTTTGAAACTGGCAACATAGTATGATCTACATGTTAACACATTAAGAGTAAACTATGTTGAAATACAACATAATATCAAACTGTGGACCAAGAATAAAGGAGATTAGAAATTTTCAGTGAGGAGAAAGTACATTGCTGATAGTTATTAAATATGTTTAAATAGACTTGTTTCAGTTTGGTCGATTAAATTAGTAACTGGTGAATATGTTGGTAAAATAAATATCTGTTTAAGGTTTTCAAAAAGCAGAACTTCAGTGGAGCTTGCTTCTGCTGCTGCTGCTAAGTGACGTCAGTCGTGTCTGACTCTGTGTGACCCCATAGATGACAGCCCACCAGGCTCCCCCATCCCTGGGATTCTCCAGGCAAGAAAACTGGAGTGGGTTGCCATTTCCTTCTCCAATTTATGAAAGTGAAAAGTGAAAAGGAAGTCGCTCAGTCATTCTGACTCTTCGCGATCCCATGGACTGCAGCCTACCAGGCTCCGCCGTCCATGTGACTTACCAGGCAAGAGTACTGGAGTAGATTGCCATTGCCTTCTCCCCAGTGGAGCTTACACTGAATAATTGAAAGTGAAAGTGAAGTCGCTCAGTCATGTCCGACTCTTTGCGACCCCATGGACTGTAGCCTACCAGGCTACTCCGTCCGTGGGATTCTCCAGGCAAGAGTACTGGAGTGTGTTGCCATTTCCTTCTCCAGGAGATCTTCCCAACCCAGAGATCGAACCCGGGTCTCCCACATTGCCGGCAGATGCTTTACCATCTGAGCCACCAGGGAAGACTCACACTGAATAATTAAATCTGTATTTATATCATCAAAAATTAAATGCATGTATTTAATGAGATAAATAATTATATAAAATGAATGTGTGTGTGTGTGTGTGTGTGTGTATATATATATATGAGAATCTTTTAATCTAATTTATATTCACTTGAGAATTAATGGACCCCTTACTAAGGACTGAAAAGTGTAGAATTTTTTTCTATGACTTTGTCTTCTTTGGAATACTCTTTCGTATCTTGTGTCTTTTAATAGAAATTAAAAGGATTGTTAGTCTTTTGGGAAGATTTAGTAAGACTTAGCAAGCTCCTTGCTTAGAGAAAGAGACAGATCTGCCCCCTCTGAATTCGGCACATTGCACGCCCAGTTATGGGCAGTGTGGGCGTGCTTTCCCGTGATACCATCACTCTGCACTACCTCCCCGTGTGTATACTTCATTGTGTGTTGAAGTCATGCCTCAGTGGGTTCAGGAAACCCTAGCACTCAATAGAACTTTCAGCATTTGTCTGAACAGAAAAATCATTTCTATTACAGAAAAAGTCACAAATGTCATGAGACATTGTGTGCAACACTGGAAAATTTCCTTCTTGATGGGACAACCTGGTATTTTACAGCTGAATTGTTATCCACCTGCAATGCTCCTCTAAACCTGGAATATCTTTTCTAATGTTTTGTAAGGTATATTCTGCAAACGTTTGAACTAAGTAATATCTATTCTTTGATCATATATGTGAGATGAATTTGAGTAAACTGTGGTGTAATTCAAAATTGTGAAATACAAAACTCCTTGCAAACATTTACGTTTGTCTTATATATCCAAACACACCATATGTTGTTCAAACACTTTGAATATCCCCATAGATTTTGGGCTGAATGTGTGCTTTCCAGTCTTCTACTTAGAAAAGCCAAGAGGGAAAATAAATAAATAAATAAAATGAAGGACATTTTTAATAACTAGGAAGAATGCAAAAGGCACAAGTAACGTCTATTGGGAGCTAGACTATCTGTCAACTAAACAGCGGCAAAGAATCTGCCTGCCAATGCGGGAGATGAAAGAGACGTGGGTTCAATCTCTGGGTCAGGAAGATCCCCTGGAGAAGGAGATGGCAACTCACTCCAGTATTCCTGCCTGGAAAATCCCATGGACAGAGAAGCCTGGTGGGCTACAGTCCATGGGGTCACAAAAGAGTCGGACCCAAATGAGTGACTCAGCACACAGCACAGAGCATTGAGTAAGTTTGTAGGCAAGCCTGGAATGGAGATTCTCAAGGCTGCTAAATATTGTCTTCTCCAAATATTTGTTAGACTCAAGAGGGTAAACAACTTACTTTCCACACTGTAGACGAATAACATTTGGCTCATACAATTGTTTTTTTTTTCCTTCTGAAAATGCATTTAATATTCAGGATAACAACAGGCAGTAGTGCTAGAAAGTGCTTGTTTTATTTTTATTTTTTGTTTTTTTTTTNTCAAGAGGGTAAACAACTTACTTTCCACACTGTAGACGAATAACATTTGGCTCATACAATTGTTTTTTTTTTCCTTATGAAAATGCATTTAATATTCAGGATAACAACAGGCAGTAGTGCTAGAAAGTGCTTGTTTTATTTTTATTTTTTGTTTTTTTTTTTCAGACATGTAAACTAGACTTTCACAGTCCTCATCATTCTCTGGCTTTTTGTCTTTCCATGCTTATAAGAGGGCTTCTCAGGTGGCACTAGTGGTAAAGAACCTGCCTGTCCACGCAGAAGATGTAAGAGACGTGGGTTCAGTTCTTGGGTTGAGAAGATCCTCTGGAAGAGGGCATGGCAACCTACTCCAGTATTCATGCCTGGAGAATCACATGGACAGAGGAGCCTGGCACGTTACGGTCCCTAGGGTCACAAAGAGTCAGACATGACTGAAGCAACTTAGCATGCACAGCACAGATGCACACATGCTTATATTAATATTAATATTCAAGTTCCACTTGGTTGTTAGCTTTAAAATGCATATATCATAAGGGTTGGAATCTTCCTCCACTGTAGTTTTTTGAGCTTCTAACTATAATTCCCTTAGTCATAGGCTCAATATTTTTCTGACTCATTTCAAAATTATGCAGAAATAGTCTCTGCACGTGCTCAGAATCTGGGCAGTACATGCAAATGAGCTCCAAGCTTTTCTTAGAAATCCGTGAGCAAGGCACTGGAAGGGGTCACCAGCCTGCTGCCATGCCTGGCAGCCAGGCAGCCTCTCTGATGCTTGGTTGCAAAATCCTTCTTCAATCCAACTTTGCTAGGTTGGCTCCCAGACCCCATAGATTCTGCTTGGAGTGTCACCAAACTTCTCAAAAGGCAATCCCTAAAAAGCGAGCTTAAAACTCAACATTGAAAAAACTAAGATCATGGCATCTGTTCCCATCACTTCATGGCAAATAGATGGGGAAACAAAACAGTGACAGATTTTGTTTTCTCAGGTTCCAAAATCACTGTGAATGGTGACTCCAGCCATGAAATTAAAAGACTTGCTCCTTGGAAGAAAAGCTATGAAAAATCTAGACAGTGTAATAAAAGCAGAGACATCACTTTGCCAGTAAATGTCTGTATAGTCAAAGCTGTGGATTTTCCAGTACTCGTGTACAGATGTGAGCGAGCTGGACCTTAAAGAGGGCTGAGCACTGAAAAATTGATGCTTTCAAATTGTGGTGCTGGAGAAGACTTTTGAAGGTCCCTTGGACAACAGGATCAAACCAGTCAATCCTAAAGGAAGTCAATCTTGAATATTCATCGGAAGGACTGATGCTGAAGATGAAGCTCCAATACTTTGGCCACTTGATGTGAAGAGCCAACTCATTGGAAAAGACCCTGACGCTGGGAAAGATTGAAGGCAGGAGGAGAAGGAGGCAGCAGAGGATGAGATGGTTGGATGGCATCACTGACTCAATGGATGTGAGTTTGAGCAAATTCTGGGAGATGGTAAACAGCAAGAAAGACTCTAGTGCTGCAGTCCATGGGGTGGCAAAGAGTTAGACATGATTTAGTGATTGAACAACAACATCTCCTTTCACTCTTCATAGAAGTGAGACAGCGTGATCTCTCAGGGGACTCTTAGCCTCCTTCCCATCATCCCATCCCCAGTCTGTATCATTGGCCCAGATGCCTCTGTACAACATTCATCTGAATCTTCACTCTACCAAAAATAAGAACTGAATAAACACCCATGCTTAACAGTCCATGAAGATTGAATGTCGCTACTCTGAATGTCATACAATGCTTGGAGGCGGTGAAGCTTACTCTATGTAGAGTTGCAAACACATAGTCAAGGATAATGATAAAAAGAAATGAATTTGAGTCAGTTCTAGTGAGGTGGATTAATCTAGAGCCTGTTATGCTGAGTGAAGTAAGTCAGAAAGAGAAAAATAAATATCATGTATTAACACAGATATATGGAATCCAGAAAAATGGTATTGAACCTATTTGTAGGGCAGCACTAGAGAAACATGCATAGAAAACAGACTGGTGGACACAGCGGGAAAAGAAGAGGGTGGGACAAATGGAAAGAGTAGCCTTGAAACATATACTTGACCATGTGTAAAAGAGAGAGCTAGTGGGAATTTGCTGTACAATGTAGGGAGCTCAACCTGGTGCTCTGTGAAAACCTAGAGAGGTGGGATGGGGTTGGAAGTAGCAGGGACATTCAAGAAGGGGGTGACATGTGCATACCTATGGCTCATTCATGTTGATATATAGCAGAAATCAATACAACATTGTAAAGCAACTATTCTCCAATTAAAAATGAAAGTGTTGGGATGTAGCTTGCCAGGTTCTTCTGTCCATGGAATTCTCCATGCAAGAATACTGGAGTGGGTTGCCATTTCCTTCTCCAGGGGATCTTCCCAACCCAGCAATTGAACCTGGATCTCCTGTACTACAGGCAAATTATTTACTGTCTGAGCCACCAGGGAAGCCCAATTAAAAATAAATACTTTTTTAAAAAAACAGGATATGGGCTGACATGAACTGCCTCTAGGTCAAGCTCAGTGCAGAAGAAAACACACCTTTGAGGTCACTCTAAATCCTGGAATCACTCATTCAGGGCTCAGGTAGTTTGGATTTGCTCTCTGCACACAGGCATAATTGGGAGCACTGGGATACAATACTCAACAAAATTAAGAAATTGGAGATGCAGCATAGAATGATTGGCAGCACAGTTGTCTGACTGAAGTGACACTTTGAAAAGGTTAGTTTGTATCACATTTGTTTCAAACTGAGGCTGAGGGTCAACGCCCAAAATAATTAACTAAAAAATTTATCTATTAAAGATAAAGGAATTTAATAGGAATTAAGAAATATAGCATTTTATCTAAAAGATAATAAGAATAATATATTTTATATTTTATAAAATCTGTTTATATTTAGGTATAGATTTTTACAATATATTTTATATTTCATAAAGTAAATATGCCCATTGTTGCCTAAATAGGTGAGAATAAAGTTGTACCAAAACCTATAAGCAGACTGATTCCATTGCATTTTTTAACTTTTGTCAAGAAGGTGAGAAAAGTGTTACTACAATGTAAAAAATATAAAATGAATTTCTTTTTCTGTAAGATTAGTATAATTTTTCTTTTTGTGAATGAAAGAAATAAGAATGACCTCTGATCTTCTGGAGTGTCACAGTTCTAAGATGCTGCTCATTTGCATACGTGAAAGTCTCCCAGATACTCCCAGTCTTTCCTTTCTCAGCCCTGTGGGGGTTCCCACAAAGTCTGCTTTTCTGCTAGCAACCCTGATTTCATCATTCAGGGCTCCTATATTGATCTTTGGCATCACCATACATAGTACTCAAAACTTCTTGGAGTGGCTAATTTTCTGCTTCTTATTGAAAAAAATCTAAATTTATCTTAAATTGCTTTAATGTCATTTATCATTTAATTTTATCAAATTGTTCACATCTAACTTGCCAACTCCCTCTAGAATACTCATGTAGTCCCTTGCACATTTTTAGCACGTCTAATCAATAAAGCACTATTGAGGACCTACCTACATATTTTAAGGACTTAGAGAAGCCTAAAGACCTATTTGTTTGTACTGCATTTAAAGGCTATGAAAAATTGTGGCTCCAAATGCTTCGGTGAAGTCCTAGTGACTGGAGATTTATATTTGGGATTTTCTATGTCGAAATTGGAAAAAATATCCACAACGAGTAGCAGAAGGTGATCTTGCACTTAATGTGTTGTAGCTATTCTTGTAGTTGTCAAACTTAATCACTTATAATGAAGAAAGGAAAATGTTTCTGGCCACAAGAGAAGGTTTTCTCTGAGGCTTAATCTGGTTCATTACTTAGAGTGGAAAGTAGTGACACCCTATAATATGTGTAATATTAAGTAAAAGACTACGTCTTGACAACAAAGATGGATAGGAATTTGTATTCCAAAAAAATGTGAAGATTTTATCTAGCAAGATATATAGGGAATCAACAATAAAGTCTGGTTGGAGATGTAGCAGATGGCCAACTATGAGGCTTTAGATAAGAAAAATAATCACAAAAATATTTGAATAAACAATGATTTAATAACTTTTTGCAAAGTAAAATAATATTTCTCTGGTTAAAGAATAAAGTTTCACATGCTTGATGTAAAGCTTCTGTTTTGCTTTTAGAAAAAATCTAAGTGAATATAGGCCTTTCATAGCTAAAATTTGATAATCCTTCAAATGGTATTTATCCTCTAGGTTATAGATTACACTAACATACATTAAATTTACCATTGCAAAGTAAAATAATATTTCTCTGGTTAAAGAATAAAGTTTCACATGCTTGATGTAAAGCTTCTGTTTTGCTTTTAGAAAAAATCTAAGTGAATATAGGCCTTTCATAGCTAAAATTTGATAATCCTTCAAATGGTATTTATCCTCTAGGTTATAGATTACACTAACATACATTAAATTTACCTATATACATTCTCTTCTATATGCATGTTTATTCACCCATATTATATATATAGCATCCAGCAGAATGTCATATCAGTGATAGCTGTCAATGCTTGGCAATATTCTTCTAGAAATTTTATGTTGAGTAATATTTGATTATGTATGTATTTTAAACATCCTTTGAGTCACAAAGAGTTAGACATGACTGAGCATACATACATACACACATACTTTGCATGACACATATTTTACATTTGAGACTGTCCTAAGCTTAAAAAATGGATAATTTTTTAAATGACAAGGCACATGACCTGATTTTTGAAACCAGAGAGGACAAATCTATCCACCAGTTAGTAATCGAATGTCAGTCAAAAATTGAAAAAAAATTTCTTTTGGCCAAGCAGCATGTGAGCTCTTAGTTCTGTGACCAGGGATCAAACTCACATCCCCTGCACTGGTAACACCAAGTCCCAACCACTGGATCACCAGGGAAGTCCCCTCAAATCGAAATTGTGCAAGTTAAGCATCATTCTGATCTCATCTGTGCTTCTTCTTAATTACAACCCCATTAGTTCTGAAATTAAATTAGGTTTATTTGAATCCTTTACAAATTTCTGTCTCTTATTGCTTGTCTCAGAAAGAAAATAAGTAATTGCAAAAACTATGAACCTCAAAATATATTCTATTTTTAAGAAGTAGTGAAAAGATGGAGAAGGCAATGGCACCCCACTCCAGTACTCTTGCCTGGCAAATCCCACGGACGGAGGAGCCTGGTGGGCTGCAGTCCATGGGGTCGCTAAGAGTCGGACATGACTGAGCGACTTCCCTTTCACTTTTCACTTTCATGCATTGGAGAAGGAAATGGCAACCCACTCCAGTGTTCTTGCCTGGAGAATCCCAGGGTCGGGGAGCCTGGTGGGCTGCCGTCTATGGGGTCACACAGAGTCGGACACGACTGAAGTGACTTAGCAGCAGCAGCAGCAGCAGCAGTGAAAAGATATATATGTACTTCTTATATTCTCTCTTACATTCATATTGTTTAAAAATCGTTTCTACCCCCAATTTTTTCTTCCCTTAGCTTCCTTTTGTTACATTTATTTGCTTGGTCAGTTTCTGACATTCAGGTCAGAAAAGCTTTTCAAATGTTATTTTTAGAATTGCTACCTCGGGGACTTGGCAGCACAATCACTAAAACCAAGGAAGGAAGAAACCTCCCAGATTGAGTTCATTTCCATTGGAAAAGTAATGACTGATTCTTGACTTAGACTAGTTTTATGTGTCACTAACTACTCTCAAGTATTGGTTGCTGCTATCTTTTTTTTTTTTTGAAAGTATACCAATAGCTGTCTTCATTTTACTCTTCAAAAAGTTCCCTCATACACATAATTCTGATTGTATGAAAAGCTGAATAGCTTTGTGTGACCGGTGCATAGCTGAAATTTGTCATAAATTTGACAGCTTTTATTGCTTTAATGTTCTTTCATGAATTATTTAAAAATTAATCAAAGTAATGAAAAATTTAAGCTAGAAACTAGCTTGTATGTACCTTAAAGGTACACAGTTTGTGTCAAATGAAAACATTTCCTACATGGAAGGAAACATGCATAAAAAATATTCATTACTTTATACATACGTTACTTCAGTTTTTTTTTTTTTTTTAATTTGAAGTTGCTGGACCAAAATGTGATATTCACAATTGAAATATTGTTGTAAAACACTTAGAGTCTAGGCTTACCTGGTGCCTTTAGCTCAGTAGTAAAGAATCTGCCTGCCTACTGAGGAGACATGAGTTCAATCCCTGGTCCAAGAAGAACCCACAAGCCTCAAAGCAACTAAGCCCGTGTGTCACAACTGTTGAGCCTGTGCTCTAGAGGCCCAGAGGTGCAGCCACTGAGCCCACGTCCCACAATTACTGAAGCCCGTGCTTCCTAGAGTCCATGCTCTGCAACAAGAAAAGCAACCACAAGAAGCCTGCACACCGCAACTAGACAGTAGCTCCTCTTGCAAGTCAAGAAAAGCCCACACAGCAACAAAGACCAGCACAGTCAAAAATAAATTAATTAAAAAAAAATGAAGTCTGAGCATTATCCTTGAACTCAGATGAATGTAAGCATCAAGTAAGTCTGTTTCATAGATTTACAAATACCTAAAATAACAAGCTACTGCTAGAAGTTCAGTGAGATTAAAGCTCTTTCAGTTTGTTCCTTATAAATATAACACCTAGAAAACTGTCTAAGGCCAGTAGGGACTATTATTATTAATACTGACTTGGGAACCAAGATATTATAAAGAATTGAAAATTATTTCAGCCTCCTCCCTCCAAGTATTTCCAGGAAAATAAGATTACTGAGGTAAATGTTTAAGTAACGAAAACCAAAGTCATTTATGATAAGGTACACAAGGGGAACTGAGGTACTAAGATTTTCATGAGTTCATGTAAGGAGGATTCATTCTGGGACAGTATTATCTGGCCATTCTCTGTAGAAGGTATGGCATTTCAGTTTGCTCTTAGAGAATGAAAATAAGTAAGTGAGAAAGCTGAAGGAATGATAATATTTAGATAATGCTAACAAAACACAGATGATTTAAAGGCACAGGGGAGTGGTTGGATTAACCAAAATGATGATAATTATCTGGCAAGGGAGTGCTCTTTGAAGAACAGTTACTGAGAATATGGCTGCATAGTGCTTTCTGGATGGTTTATCAAAGAGCCTAAATAATGGTTTGAGAAGTTTGGGCACCATTATAAGGGTCTAGAGATTATTAAATAATATCATTGAGGGATGGCATAGTAAAGGAGGAATTTTAAAGGATTTGTGTAGTAAATGCGTATTCTATGGATCAGAGGGAGATCTAGGGGCACAGAAACCAGTCAGGAAACAGATTAAATCGTGTTGCAATAAGATAAATAAAAAATTACCTTCAACTTAATTAACTAACTACCTAGTTATTGCAAGGTTCCGTTGGAGCCCACAGGCTGTGCTAGGTGGCTCTGAGTATGTGAGGTAGTAAAGTGCAGGTCCTGATGGAGATGTAGGACAAGGATGGCCTGGGATGCACAGAGCACCAGGTACCAGTCAGAAAAACAGCAGAATTGAGACACAGAGGCTGTCTCCTTGACCAGAGGAAGCCCAAGCTTGTGGGGAGTCTGAGGATCCATAGTTATATCTTTACCAAAATGCAAAATAAAGTGCTAATCACACAAGTGAGATTCCTAAAATAGTATCAACAGGACTGCTCATTGATGAGATATCAGAGAAAGGAAAATAAAGAAGGATTTTCATGAAAATAAGGAAGGATTTTAATGGATTTTCAAGATAGCCAGAGAAACTGATATTACAGAAATGGTTTTGTCTAGAGAGGAAATGTTACCACTTAGTGCTTCTTTACAGAACATACCCAGATAAGTTTATTAGTGTATGTGTTTGTGTGTGTGTGTGTGTGAGTCAATCAGACACGTCCAACTCTTTGCGTCCCCATGGACTATAACCTGCCAGGTTCTTCTGTCCATGGAACTCTCCAGGCAAGAAAACTGGAGTGGGTTGCTATTCCCTTCTCCAGGGGATCTTCCTGACCCAAGGCTTGAACCTAGGTCTCCTGAATTGCAGGCAGATTCTCTACTGGCTGAGCTACCAAGGAGTCCATTATTATGTATACACAATGCAAAGTGCATGAAAATCTCTTATCCAACTAATGTTTGTTTTCAGTGAAGATAGGGGACAGAAAACTGCTTCTGAACCCACCCAAGGCATATTTTCATTAATTCATTTCAGAAGGTTATGCCTAGGCATTTTATAAGTAATTGCGGTGCTTGCATATCTTATTTTGGAATAACAATATACAACCGTAAACTTCTTATGGCAGAAGCTCTTTTAAGAGTTCCAAGAATTTTCATTCCAAATATCCTAATAGATGAAGTTCTTGTGATTCCATTAGCTGTCTTCTCCTGCAAAAATATCTATGTATTGAAGGAGTTAGAGAATATTCATTTTGGCTATGCTTGCAATTAATGGCATTATCTCTGATGACTTGAAAAGGGAAATTGAACCACTTGCAACTCTCAAGATGAATGTCGGATGCAAATTGTTAGCATTTTTAATTTGTACAAAAATATTGACAACAAAGATAATATACTTACTAGGCTAAAAGGGAACTAGAAAGCTTCTAAAATACAAGCACGTATTACAAAACAATGCTGAGCCTAATTACACTTGTAAGATGGGACATTTTCTTATTTTTAAAGCCCTCATGGAACAGAATCCATCCTACTAACACACAGCCATTCTGATCCGGTTTTACTGTCAATGTGGGGTAACTGGTGTTCTAAAATAGAATCTTGATTTCTACCTAGAAAGTCAACCCAACGGAGGAATAAAATTATATTTATAGTCATATGTGTGTCAATCGCTCAGTCCTTTGTGACTCTTTGCGATCCCAGACTGTATCCCACCAAACTCCTCTGTTTATGGAATTCTCCAGGCAAGAATACTGGAGTGGGTAGCTATTCCCTTCTCCAGGGGATTGTCTTGACCCATGTATCCAACCCAGGACTACTGCAGGCAGATTCTTTACCGTCTGAACCACCAAGGAAGCCAGTTTATACTCAAAATCACAATCAAAAGGGAAGTAGTTTAGTAAGAACCATTCTTACATGAATAGAATTTGGGCTATATGAAAAATATGTTTCTTATTTTTTTTTTTATAACAGATGATTTTTTAGAATATGTGAGGCAAACTGCTAGCAAACTTTTGTGGACCCTTTCTGATGAGCTATAAAATGGAAAGTGTGCTGAGCTAATAAAGGTGAAATTTCCTAGGAAGTAAGAGAACCAATTATTCAGAAATACCATGAGGTCACCTTGCTTGTAATTCTCAAGCAAGATGCTAGTGCATAAATTACCAATTCGCGGTTCGCGTTCAATATCATCCAATCTATGCTAAATAAAATGTTGGAGCTAGATAGACAAGCATAAGTAGACATGTCCTCTCCTCTGCCTTCTTAAATCGGAGTTAAGCATTTTCCTAAATCTTATGATTATCATTTCCTTCACTTACTACTGTGTAGGACTTAACTTTATTACATATATTGCTAAAATGTAGGTTTACGTTTTAGCTATTTTTAGAATTTTCGTAAGTATATCATGCCATATATAATCTTTTCAGACTCTTTAAGTTTATTTTACTTTGCAAAGATTCACCCCTCGTGTTGTGTACAACTGTGGTTGTGTATGGTTGTGTGGTTGCTATATAATATTCCACTGTGTCCATGGAGCATTCACTGTCTTTGCTGCTTATGGATATTTGGATTGTTTCCAGTTTTCGATGTTGTATAGAATGCTGTTGTGAAAGTGATAAATTGGCAATTGTATTTCACTCAAAGGTTATGTTTTGCTTGTTCAGGCTAAATTCAACATTTAAAATTTTAACTAGTGAAAAGTGGTAACATCTCTTAAGCGTCCATGAAACAGTATGGAGAATCTTATTTAAAGAAAATATATTCTGTTATCAGCTGCAGTATTACTAATTTTCAGAACCAATCTTTAAGTGCAGAGTTTTTGGTGACAGAAATCAAAACCAGCTGGAATTTGCTAAAGTAAAAGAGTCAGTTACCTGTAAGCTTATTATCAGGGCATTGGTATAGCATATGAATAAAATTCCATTGGGATCAGAAAGTTTTAGAAACTCTGTTAAGAGGTTTTTTGTTTTGTTTTGTTTTGGGTTTTTTTTTTTTTTTTTGTTCTCTTCACACTATTCTTTATCCATCTTTATAATTTATATTTTCTATAAATTTTATTTCTTGCTACGGTCTGAAGTTCACAGGAAGAAGAAAAATGGCCATCATAAACACCCCTTTAAGATATATCCTTGGAGCACCTCTCTGGAATGATGTTTTCCTCCTGTTTCTTAGCCCTTCCCAGAGAAGGACAGTTACTGGGTTAGCCTGTGTCAGCTGCCCACTCCTGAACCAATCAGTTGTGTCCAGAAGCTTGAGTACCCCATATTGTTGAGATTCCCAATTCGACTCTGAGAATGAATTTGGCAATTTCAAATAGAAAGGATAGGAAATTTCCTGAAAAGAAGTGGGGATGAGCTGGACAAACTAATACATGCCAGTAATATTAACAGCAATGAATGTGCTTAAGCATCACCTGACTTTCTTCATTAGCTGTTTATATGATGTACAGAACACTGGAGTAGGTAGCCTTTCGCTTCTCCAGGGATCTTCCCAACCCAGGGATCAAATCCAGGTCTTCTGCATTGCAGGAGGATTTTTTACCAGATGAGCCACAAGGGAAACCCACTATGTACTAGAAGATCTATGTCTATAGGAATCTATCATTATATTTATGTCTACACTCACACACACATCCACACACACACACACACATATATATGTTATATGATGGGAACTCTAGCATCATCAAAGTCTAGCATCATCTTATGTCTTTTATCAGATGGGCTATATTTTCAATAAGAACTAATGATTGATGCAGACACCTTGAGAAATTCTCTTCATTGTTGTTGCTGTTTAGTCCCTTGGTCATGTCTGATTATTTTGCAACCCCCATGGACTGTAGCCCACCAGGCTCCTCTGTCCATGGGATTCTCCAAGCAAGAATCCTGGAGTGGGTTGCCGTTTCTTCCTTCAGGGGATGTTTTCAACCCAGGGATCAAATTCATGTCTCCTGCCTTGGGTTCTTTAATACTGAGCCACATGGGAAGCCCCTGAGAAATTCTCTAATAAAATACAAAAATAAGCAAGTATACATTCTCCTAATTCTGGAAGCTTTCATGTGATATTTAGAAAGTAATAGAATTTCTAACAATAATTTATACAAAATTCTCTTCAATTAATTTTATAATCTATAAACAGTCTAATACTATTTCCTGAACTAAAGTAATATTTGTGAAGTACTTAAAGTCTCTCATTATATAAGCATTAATAAGTTAAACTCATTAGATATGAAATTCTTAGTCTAATAAAAGTTCAGAATTTTCCTAACCAAGGTTAAATACTACATTGCTGCTTGTGCAGTTTCAATTAGATAAGTGTCCCTGAGATATATGTGTCATTCTTGAATCTATTTAAGTTATATAGATATTCTCTGTTGTTTCCTATGATCTGTATGTTTTAAACAAAAAATGGAAAATCGTAATTGTGCATAAGCATTGAAATATGTCTCTTCTTTCCAACGTTTTCTCAAGTTTCCATCTGTGACTCAATTGATAAATATTTACATTCCAAAGTCATAACTTTAGAATTCTTGTGCACACGCATACAATTCTGATGGTGGTAGTGCCCCATTGTACAAACAGCAAGCTACTAGAAGCTGTGTATCCAGCAGTTCTCAGTAGGGTGATTCGACAAATTTTCAGTAACTGTCTTTTGACTGCACAGCCCCTGCTGCCTTTATCCACTTGGACTTCGGTAGAAATAAATGGATGAACAGAGGAGGGACGAGGAGGAAAATGATTTTATTGGATGGTGCAGAAGAAGCAAAGCAGTGCAATTTCTTTCAAATGTGAAGTAGCAAAAATGTGATGTTACATATGCACAGAATATCCCAGCATATTGATCTCCAACTGTGTTCTTCCAGGCTTGTAAGAGTCCTGGCAACATCTTTAGGGATATTGCAGAGGCTCAGCAGTGGCTCCTGGGGCAAGCAAGGAAGTGAAGAGGCTGTGGTCCAAATTGTTCTTCTCTTTTCAACTAGAATATCCCCTATTCTCCTGCCTGATACACTGGAATTCAATGTAATGCTATCTTTAGAAATATGTTGCTGCTAAAAAATAATTAAGGCAAACAATCTACATTTTCCTTTTACCTTTGTGAATTTTTTAATATCCCACATGACTGGCTAGAAATAACCAAGGGAAAGAAAAATAAATTTTGAAGAAAATCTTGTTGCTTTTGAGATAATTATGCATAAATTACTGAAAAAAGTTATATAAGCAAACCCAAATAAATTTCTTTACCATTTTTTATATTTGAGTTGAAAATGGAAAAAGAAGAATTAAGAGAAGTACTAAATAAACAACAAAAAAAGAAAAGAGAAATGTCAAAAAAAAAAAAAAGGAACTGATCTTGTCTAAGAGAAAACTGAGTTGTTAGTAGACATGAAAGTGTGCTTTTATTAGAGAGGGAGGCTGCAAACCAAAGGATAATGTATTTCAAGTGAATGGTTGTTAAAGCACTGAGAGACAGATGAAAGGTACTTGAAATCAAAAGGAATTTAATTAGAATGAATTTTTAAATATTAACCTCAATTTCAGGTTATAATATTATTGGTAAACTGACAGTCCAACTGACTATAAAAATTGTCATATCCTAACTACAGCAAAGTTCTAACTACTTACATTTTTCAGAAAAGAAATGAATTATAGCCCTCAAAGTTGGAAAATAAAAAGAAAAATACACAGGAAAATCACTCAGAATTCAGAAATTCAGACTCAACTATTTTTAATATGCTGCTATATGACTTCCCAAGATTTTTTCATCTATATGTATTAGTTAATATATCATGTAAAAAATATATATGTGTATATATATATGTGTGTGTGTGTGTTATCATTTTAAATATAAATTGGCTCCTTATATTTGTTTGGTTGTGATTGTTTCTTTCAAGTACCATTATTTCATAAACATTTTTTGTGTCATTATTTTCATTATAGTTGTGATCTCTGCAAGTATTTTATCTATAACTACACCATAATATATTCACACAAGTTTCTATTATTGACTATTGAATTTTCCTCAGTTTTTGCTTTTATAAATAATGTCATTGTTAACATAGTTGTCTATTTCTCTGGTTATTTCCTTAGAATATATTTATAGAAATGGAATTTATGCAGTTTGAATAATTTAAGACCCTTGATTCATGTTGCCAAATTACTTTCTGAAGTTTGTAGCCATATTCACTCACACCAGTAATATATGAAAGTGTCTTTCTTACTGCATCCACATTAGCATTTAGAATGATATATTTCCAAACCAGTAATGCACTTGACAATGTCTTTAATAAGCCCCGTATGGAATGTGGGCTGGATGGTAATGTAGACAGGAAGATTCATAACTGTTACTTGTGTCTTTAATGAGGACATTGCTTTGCTCTTGAAGTCTTGAGTCAGGGTCAACTCCTGCAGGTTCCTGGGAAATATTTTGCAAACAGGGATACTCAAGCTAAATGCATCTTTTTTACATTGAATGGATACTGATAGAAAAACTCCAGGTAGATTTGTGTGTTGCCAAACTGAGTTGAAGGAGATTTATAAATCAAACTTTTGGCTCAACAAAGTGTAGCCTAAGCAACTCGGTCTATGTTTCCCTGCAATACAATATGGCTCCCATTCATGGCTTTCAATAGGTGACTTTATGTCCTCCAAAAATATTGATAAGAAGTGGTGGCTCCATTCTCTGAATGCATCAACTGTTCTGGTAGCAGCCATATGGTTCATTACATGACCCCTGATAACTTCAAGAGACAGAAAAAGGTTGAAAAATAGGTGCTAAAAACATTATCTATTTAATGTTTATTGTGTGCCTGTTTCTGTTTACCTGCTGCATGTACTTAGTTAATTCCCAAAGAACCTGAGCAGTCAATAATATGATTTTCATTTTGTTTTTAAAGGAGAAGAATGAGATAAAGACAGTGTCTCACACTCCAAGATACTCTCACTCCAACAGCTGGGAATCACAGAGCCCAAAACTGAATTCAGGCCATTTGACTTTGGGGCCTTAACCACATTAGTACCTCCTGCACACACACACACACACACACACACACACACACACATGCACGCACACATGTGCACATGCAAACAGATATACTATATTCATAGGCACATTCAGAATAGACGTCACTGCTTTTAAAAGAAGGATATTTTTAACATCTTTATTTCTCTCATCAAAAGGTCTATCTGTAGCAGTTTGCTTCATTCACCTGTCCTTGGTGATCTTTATAATATGTTGGGCCACAATATGAAAGGATTCTGGTAGAGGATGGGAAGGAAAATAATTCTAGCCTCCTATTATGTCAGACTGCCTTCTGCTCCCACCCCTTTAAAAGAATAGGGTCAAAATACACACAGTGAAGCCTGTGATCACAATAATTCACACTTTCATGAGTCAGTCAGATATATGCTGGGCTTCCCAGGTGGCACTAGGGGTACAAAAACCTGCCTGCCAGTGCAGAAGATGCAAGAGATGTAGATTCAGTCCCTGGGTCAGAAAGATCTCCTGAAGGAGGGCATGGCAACCCATTCCAATATTCTTGTCTGTGAAATCTCATGAACAGAAAAGCCTGGCAGGCTATAGTCCATAAGGCCGCAAAGAGTCAGACATGACTGAAGTGACTGAGCATACTTGCATGCAGATACTTGCATGCAGATATTCGCTAAGGAATGTCAGGGACTCACCAGCAAGAGGGCTTTCTGAGGTCCTAATGTTGGGAGGAAGGGAAGAGAGAGATGGAAAAAGAGACAGAGAGAGATGGAGAGAGATAAAGGCTAAGACAGTGAGAGAGAGAGAGAGATCTGTGGAACAGACGTGCAGGACAGGAGCTCTTTGTAGGAATTTTGATTAATGCCAGTGGGAAACTGATTTCCAGCACCTGTGCTGGCTGGGGAGGAGCAGAGGGACAGAGAGAGTGCGTTGCCTTATACATGACCTTACCTGATGTAGCAGAGTAAGCGCAAAGATGTCTGCCAATTTCTTTCTACCCTAGCAGATGTTTAAAGGTTTAGCCAAATATAATTTTGCTCTGAGTGACTCAGTGCTTCCAATTCTATTGCTCCTTATTTTCCTTAGAACTTAGAGTATGTTTTCAATTTTTTCTAAGCTTTCTTTTCTCTTTCTCAAGATCCAAATAATGGAACTTTGCAAGAAGAGTGATATGAAAATATAAGATACATGGTGAAAGAGATTCACCAAAAACCATGCTGTTATGAACCTTTATGGCAGCAACAGACAGCCCTAAAAATCTCCAGCCTTGACTCAACAAACTTTTAAGTACTGCACCTTTTCAATGGGGCTGTGGGTAACTGTGCTCATTCTCATAGTAGAGAAAAACTGAGATAGGGATTAGAAGGAAGAAGAAACAAGACCCACAGAGCTTCCAAACCTTGGGAAAGCATCAAGCTTCTGCTAAGATGCATATCCATCACCACCACTCGCATCTCATGGGACAAAGCAGGACACAGATTAATCAAAGTTAAATGGCCATGGAAGCTTATCCCTACTACAAAACCAAATGGCTAAGAGTGGCTAACAAATCGTGTGCTAAACTCCCTCCAGGTGTTTTCTCCATAGTAAAAGAAATTTTCCACAGGATAAAACTGAGAATTAATTGTATTGATTTCTAATTTCTTGGGGGGTGAGGGCTTTTCCCCCATTGTTTTGATTCTTTGTGTATCTGAGATCCCGCAGTTTAGGGAGGGACAGCCAAAGAGCTCCATCAGTAGGACCTGGTATGATTCTGAGGAGCAACTGACCTGATCCCATTATTCTTTATCCTGGTCTCAGGCAGAAATGTTTGGCAGTGATGACATCCAATTATAATTTTCCTTAATCAAAGCAATGAAGAGTAAGAAGTTTGTGTCTAAGGGCAAGCTTCTGCCCATGCTTCAAGATAAAAAAAAAAAGGTGGTGACATGTTATGCATCTCATTATTTTACAGAAGGAACACTTGTCATATAGCCAAAGATAAAAGTCTCTTGTCTTTCAAACCAAACTTATTGTCCAAAGTTTTCCAAAATATTATCATAGACAACATAGAATGCTGTTTATACAAAGTTCTCTAACTATTGTGTTGCAATCACCGTTCCCCATTTTCAATCCCACAAATAAAGCTTTAAACTTGGCTTAGAGTATAATCTCAATTCCAATGTATTTCCTGGTTTGCTTCCTTCTTAATACAACCATCAAGTCTGGTTTGCCTGACGAGAATAAGAGTATCCGTTTAAGCAGTTTCTGCTTGGGCCTCATCTGTCAAATCTGTTTTTTGTTTTTATCATTCATAAATGTATATCTCACCTATTAGGTAGTTAGGAAAAAGGAGTCCAAAATGGTGTTGGCTGAAAGATAAAGAAGGGAAAAGCCTGTGAAAGTAGAACAAAGGAAGGCCCACGGACCAGAGTGAGAACCTCAGGTGAAGCAAACAGCCCTCCTGGCTAGCTCAATTTACATAGGCCAGGCTCAGGGGAGGAGAAAAAACATATTAAAAAAGGAGCCAAAATTGAGTCAGGGGCTTCTCTTCTCTTCACGTCTTTTGGATTGACTAGCCCTCATGCCTTGAGGTTGTATTTTCCTTTGATTTCTAAATAAAACTTAGCTGTAACATGGAGCCATAACACTGGTCTGTCTATCACTTCAAATTTTTGCTGCAGTGAGACAGAACCAAGGAAATCACGTACTCCCATGATATATATGGTGCTGTTTCTCAGATTTAACCTGGCTGAAACAATCTTGAGTTGGCCCCTGTGAGACAGAAGCCAAGTAAGCAGAAGTCCAACTTGCCAAAAGCTCCCATAGTGAAAGCTCAATGCAAAGAAAACCCAGCTCACGGGAAGTGACAAGAAGCCCAGCATGCTGGAAACTGGGACAGCAAAAACAAACTCAAGAGAAAGCTCATGTGGCTCAGTCTCAGATTCCAGAAGACCTCTGGTTAAGGTAGAAGGTCTTTGCTTCTGTGGCTGAAAGTACATAAGGCTAACAAAATCTTAATTCCTTTGCAATCTCTCATTTCTTGTTTCCTCAAATCCCCTATGAACAGGCGAGTGGCAGTGGGTGCAATTGAGGGATTCTGGTAAGGGTTACTTAGTAGCTGTTTCCCAAGTGGGTGGGAGTTCTTCTGTCCTTAATCTTTGTGCCAAGGATCAGGCCAATGAAAACTGTGAGCACAGGTTAGGTATTTAGCATATTTTCTGGTAGATTATGAAGGGGATTCCTCGGCATGTTTTCCCCATTGCTTTTTCTTCCCATCCTTCAGCTCCTGTCTCCTGGGACTTGAGCCTGGCCAAAACCCATGGTGCTTGGCTTCAGGAGTTAATGAAGCTCAGGCTGTTGATGTCTCATTGCAAAAACTCAGTGAGACACAATGATAGATAACAGAGGATTTGCTCAGATTCAGAGAGAAACACACTCCAAAAGTATGGGCCATCACAGAGGGGAGCGGTCATGGAAAATGATGTAGTTCGTTTTCACTGGCTGGGTGATTTCATATGGTAATGAGAGGGAGGATCATTCCAACAATTGGGGAACCACCCACTCCTGTCTTTTGATGGTGCCTTGGAACTGTCCTGGCAGCTCTGCATGTGTCACTTAGATTGAAGAATGAGGATCAAGGTTTAGTTGAATTTGACGTGTCATCTTGGACCCATTTGATTTTAATCGGTTTATGTTATACCCTTGGGCTATGTCACTTTTTAGGGACAACTAGAAAATAGCTATCTTTTGGGAGAGAAATGCTGGGTAATATCTAATCTCTCTAGATATTCAGGCCTTCATCTTCCATGTTTCCTACAACATGTGCAACAACAGAATCTCTCAGTGAACCCAATAGGGCAGGGGACAGACACACAATGCCTGCTAGAAGTTCATCTGTTGGTGGCATCCCTTCAAGGATAATTGGGCTTCCAGGGATAATGTTTGACACTTTGGGAATCAGCCCTGCAATTATGAAGGGGATTCCTCAGCATGTTTTCCCCATTGCTTTTTCTTCCCATCCTTCAGCTCCTGTCTCCTGGGACTTGAGCCTGGCCAAAACCCAAGGTGCTTGGCTTCAGGAGTTAATGAAGCTCAGGCTGTTGATGTCTCATTGCAAAAACTCAGTGAGACACAATGATAGGTAACAGAGGATTTGCTCAGATTCAGAGAGAAACACACTCCAAAAGAATGGGCCATCACAGAGGGGAGCGGTCATGGAAAATGATGTAGTTCGTTTTCACTGGCTGGGTGATTTCATATGGTAATGAGAGGGAGGATCATTCCAACAATTGGGGAACCACCCACTCCTGTCTTTTGATGGTGCCTTGGAACTGTCCTGGCAGCTCTGCATGTGTCACTTAGATTGAAGAATGAGGATCAAGGTTTAGTTGAATTTGACGTGTCATCTTGGACCCATTTGATTTTAATCGGTTTATGTTATACCCTTGGGCTATGTCACTTTTTAGGGACAACTAGAAAATAGCTATCTTTTGGGAGAGAAATGCTGGGTAATATCTAATCTCTCTAGATATTCAGGCCTTCATCTTCCATGTTTCCTACAACATGTGCAACAACAGAATCTCTCAGTGAACCCAATAGGGCAGGGGACAGACACACAATGCCTGCTAGAAGTTCATCTGTTGGTGGCATCCCTTCAAGGATAATTGGGCTTCCAGGGATAATGTTTGACACTTTGGGAATCAGCCCTGCAAGCCATTTGGGCTGAAACCCTTACCACCCTTCTCCTAAAGTTATACATATATCCCTGGATCAAATTTCCACTCCATTTTATGAAACATCTGGTCTGTTGCCTCTTATCCATTTGTTCTTAAGCCATTTACTAACTCTTACAACCAGGACCCTGCCTCCTTATAGGCAACATTGCTCCACCCCACTTATTATTAAAATACTCCGAATGCCCCTAACAGAACCAGGTAACCCATTCCTTTGTCATTATTTCTGTTATTACCTAAAGTGGGTCTATGACAATGAGATATTTACCATTGGAAACACCTTAAGTTATTCTTATGGAGGACTAGGGGAGAAAATCAGTGACTTACATTCCCTCAGAGCAATGAAGATAAGGCTTATGGCTGTTTCACCAGGTTCCCAGTCTCAGGGCACAGACTTGGATTGCTTTAATTCATGATATCTACTGGTGGCTCAGAGGTTAAAGCGTCTGCCTCCATTGCGGGAGACCCGGGTTCGATCCCTAGGTTGGGAAGATCCCCTGGAGAAGGAAATGGCAATCCACTCCAGTATTCTTGCCTGGAGAATCCCATGGACGGAGAAGCCTAATAGGTTGCAGTCCACGGGGTCGCAGAGAGTCGGACACGACTGATACCAGGTTCCCAGGCTCAGGGCACAGACTTGGATTGCTTTAATTCATGATATCTACTCCCATCCACAGTGAACAAACCAGCAATGATTCAAGATTACAAACCCTTAATCCTACCCAGTACTAGTTACACTGGAGACCTTAGGGATGCCCAACACCAGTCTGGGGATCCTAGGAAGTCTACCTGCTTCGACCTGTCCAGGGATTCAGTCCCTAGGAGGTTGTCATTCCTCAGCCTATTTGGGGGATCCACCAACCACAGGTCCCAGAAGATCGATCTGCCTTGACCTGCCTAGGGATCTGGTCCCTGGGAGGTTGTCACACCTCAACCTGCTCAGGGATCTGCCAGTATAAGATTACAAACCCTTAATCCTACCCAATACTAGTCATGCTGGAAACCTTAGGGATGCCCAACACCAGTCTGGGGATCCTAGGAAGTCTACCTGCTTCGACCTGTCTAAGGATTCGGTCCCTAGGAGGTTGTCATGCCTCAGCCTATTTGGGGATCCACCAACCACAGGTCCCAGATCGATCTGCCTTGACCTGCCTAGGGATCTGGTCCCTGGGAGGTTGTCACACCTCAACCTGCTCAGGGATCTGCCAGTCCAGGGGTCCTAGGAGGTCGATCTGCCTTGCCCTGCCCAGGGATCTGGTGCTTGGAAGGTTTTCACACCTCAACTTGCTTGGGGATCCCCCAATCCAGGGGTTCCAGGAGGCTGTCATGACTCAACCTGCCTGGGGATCTGTACCCTGACCCAGGGATGCCTGGCTCTCAGGTTGCAACAGTAAGATAAGCTTCAGAAGACTCACCCCTGAGGAAGTCCACCCATGGAAATAGAAGGAAGCCTGTTAGTTCTGGGACTGTGCCCAGTCTCTGCAATAACTCAGGAACCCAACAAGAACCCCATTGCTTTTCTGGAAAGGCCAAAAGAGGTCATCCAAAAGTTTACCAGTCTGGACTTAGATACTTACAAGGGACAAGTGATTTTAAAGGACAAATTCCTGTCTCAGTGTGCATCAGACATCAGGATAAAGTTACAACAGCTACAGCAGTAGGACCTGGCTGCATCTTCAGATGAAATGGTCCAGACAGCCATCAATACCTTTTATAACAGAACAGGTGAGGGAGGCCAAGGCTCAGGAAAGGGAGAGAGGAAAGAGGCAAGGCATGCTCAGATGCTGGCTGCCCTCCAGGAAAGGCTTATGGCAAACCCCAAGTCTTTGATGGATAAGGCACAAGGCAAATGCCTAATCTGTAGACAGATGGGATATGAGGCCAAAGAGTGTCCAAACCATGACAAGTCTTCTAAAAAGGTTTGCTACAAATGCCATCAATTGGGACATTGAGCAGCATTCTACTCTCAGGACCCAAGAGCCTCAAGGTCAAGTGCCAAGGCTTCCCTCATGATGGTTCAACAGGACTGAAGTGGTGAGCTCCAGCCAGCCCACCTGTCACAGATAACCATCACAGGGCCAGAGCCAAGGGTGCAACTGGATGCTTTCGAGAATTTCTTGGTTGACACAGGCACTATCTACTCTGTCCTGTCCTCTGGCTCCAGAACCTTCTCCCCACAAACCTGTACCATTTGGGGTGCTACAGGAAAATCAGTTACAAAAAGATTCCCCTGAGCACGTCTTTGTTGCTGGGATGGACAAATATTTTTTCATCAGTTTCTGGTGATCCCTGAGTGCCCATTTCCTTATTGGGAAGTAATTTCTCCCTGCTTTCAAAGTCTTGTAGCTATTGCAGTCCTGATAGAAGATGCTTTAAAACTCTCTCTTGGGGGGGGGGCAAACTAACTATTTTTACCAACCACCAAGTGAAACAACTCCTGAACATGAGAGGCCATTTATGGATGTCTGATCAAAGGAGTCTTAGATATCAAGTAGTGCTGATGGAAAATCCAGGCCTGACTATATCCCCTTATGAGGTTCTTAACCCAGCTACCCTCCTGCCTACCCCCAAGGACTCTCTCCCCTTTCACTCTGGCCTAGAAACTCAAAAACTGGACAAATTCCTGAGAGGGAGGGGAGTGCCAGAAGATCCTGACCAATCCTCAGGAAATCTGGTACACTGATGGAAGCAGCTTTTTCTTGGATGGAAAAAGAGAGATGGATAAGCAGTAGTCTCCAATTTTGAGACCATAGAGGCTAAACCTTTGCCAACAGGTACTTCAGCCCAATTAGTTGAGCTCATAGCCTTGATTTGAGCTTTAGAGCTGGGAAAAGGGAAAAGGGTAGTCATTTACACTGACTCCAAGTATGCCTTTCTGGTGCTACATGCACAGGCTGCTATTTGGAAAGAAAGAGGCCACTTGACCACCCTAGAGTCCCCAATCAAATATGGTGATCAAATGCTTAGGCTCTTGGAGGAAGTTCATCTGCCTGCTGAGGTTTCAGTCTCCCACTGTAAAGGACACCAAAAAGGGAGCACAGAAGTGGCAAGAGGGAACCAAGCAGTCAGTCAGGAAGCTAAGAAAGCAGCATTACAGAGCAATGACCTAATAGGGGTTGTGGCCTTAGTTCCACAGACTAATTTGCCAGAAACTCCTTCATATACTGAAGGTGAGACTCTTAAAGCTAAGAGTGAAGGCTTTCAAGAAGATCATATGTGGTGGTTCCAAAAGGAGGGATTCCTTTTTCTGCCTGGGAACCTCCAGTGGAAGATGGTTAACTCCTTACATGCTGCCACATGTTTAGGGGAGCAGGCCCTCCAAAGATTACTAGAAAGGTCCTTCAGAGGAACAGGCCTCCAAATGACTATAAGCAAGTGGTCTCCTCATGTTCCACCTGCCAATCAAACAACATCCAAGGAGCTTAAAGACCCCAACTGGCCCAGCCCATCGAATGGCCTGGGACCTACCCAGGAGAGGACTGACAGATGGACTTCACTCAGTTGCCAGTTTCTCAAGGGTATACCCATGGCCGTTGGGTCAGAACAGGATATATGCTTGTGGGGTGTCAACCAGGTCCCAAAAAATTCTAAAGAGCCACCACTATATACTTCTGGGACTCAAGTGCTAATTAAAGTCAGGAAAGATGGGTCCCCAGAGGCTCAGCTCCAGCCCACATGGAAGGGTCACTACTCTGTAATACTTTCCACCCTCATAGTCAAGGTACCAGGACAGAACTCCTGGATTCACTATTTACAAGTCAAGCTGAGGAGAAAACAGAGGAGGACACTCAATACACCTGTGAGCTCCTGGGAGATGTCAGATGCCTATTGAAGACTACAAATGAGTGCCATTCTAATGAACACGCCCCAAATTAAGTTTCTGTGGATAAGATTTCTCAAGACAGCTCTAAAGAGCCAACACAGCTTGGCAGGGGTTGTGCTCCAAAATATATAGGAGATAGATCTTCTGATCCCTGAACAAGGAGGGACTTGAGCCATCTTTAATGAGACATGTTGTTTCTGGGTAAATACCTGCAGCTAAGTTTGAAAAGTCTCACAGTCCTCAAGAGAAAGTTTTTTTCAGATCCTGTAGGATCTCAAAGAATGAGCTGGAGAGTTCTCAGGGTGGCTAAGATCTCTCTTTGGGGAATCTCCTGATGAGGGGAAATTTGGAGCTGGCTGATGCCCCTGCTAATCCCTGTCATCACCATATTGCTGCTGCTTATGGTTGTTCCATGTATTATCAATTGTCTAACCCATTTTGTCTCTGCCCAGGTCAACAAGCTACAACATGCAGTGCCAGTTCCACAAGGATATATAAAACTGCAGCCAACCACAGAAAATATCACTCAACATTAGATGGACACTGCTATAAGGACTCTTGAGACTAGCAAGAGGGGGAGGCCCAATTCCCCTCGCCATCCCAGTTCAGCAGGAGGTAGCCAAAGAGACCTCGATGCCCCTAGTCCCAAAGAATTGGGACTCTCATCTCTTGAGAGGGGAATGTTGGTAGCTAGAATAGGAAAAAGGAGTCCAAAATGGCAGTGACTAAAAGATGAAGAAGGCAAAAACCCACTAAAATAGAACAAAGGAAGGTCTGAGGACCACAGTGAGAACCTCAGGTAAAACAAAAGCCCTCCTGGCTAGCCCAATTTACATAGAGGAGTCTCAGTGGGGAGGAAAAACATACAAAAAGAGAGGACAAAATTGAGCCAGGGGCTTCTCTTCTCTTTGCCTCTTTTGGGTTGACTTGCCCTCATGACTCAAGGATGTATTTTCCTTTGATTTGTAAATAAAACTGAGCTGTAACATGGACCCCTAACACTGGTTCGTACATCACTTCAAATTTTTCTTCAACTAAGAAAATTTACACGGGGCTGTAGTACTCATCTGTTCATGGCTTCAAATTTTTGCTGCAGTGAGACAGAACCAAGGATATTACACACTCCTGCAACATACCCAAGACCTAGTTCTGGATTCATCATTCCAAATTTTCAGTACATAGGGAATAGAAAAGCATGTGACAGTAGCCTTGTAAATCAAGCTCTTGTCTAATCAACCGCAAACTGGTTCTACATGTTCCTCTTATCTTGGGCTGCCGTCTATGGGGTCGCACAGAGTCGGACACAACTGAAGCGACTTAGCAGCAGCAGCAGCAGCAGGAATTTTGGGGAGAACTTTGGACATTGCTGATAATAATTTGTTGTGACTACATTTCTTATATTATTCTGCATTACCCTTGTAATATTCATTAATGCTTCCTTATTCTAGTAGCAGTTAACCCACCTAGCTGTTACCTAAAAAAACCGCTGTATCTTCCATGGGATTCAGTATGCAATACCTCCTCTTCCTTCTAATGTCTTCCTGATATTTTATTTTTAGCCCAGGTCTTGTTTAATTTGGTGGTCAACCAAGAATTGAAGCAGAGATTACACTCAGACGTGAGATTGCTCTCTGTTTTCTTCACTTCTTGGAATGTCCAATTAATTTCCAGCTGCTTTGCTGGTCTTGGACTACATTCTATGACAATTCAAGCATATATGACTTTAACTCTCTACTAAGCTACACTCTATTAAGCAGAAAATTTACAAATCTTGCCTTGTGCAGCTCTGTATTTCTATAATAGATTATATTGCAGTTTCTGCCTACTTCTTCACCAGACTCCCTTTCGTTTATCCTGCACATGATAGTTTAGCTTCAACCTGTGATATAGGCAAAATTTCATATTTATACTGAGCCTTATCTCTGTAGTCCTCTCACTGTCAGATAAAAGAAAAATCCCTCTCCGTTTTCAGCTGATCTTTCAGCTTTGAGCTCAGTTTTTCTTTTCCTTTTTCTTTTTTTTTTTTCAAATTAAACTACAAGGCTATAGGTTTCTGCCTTGGTTTACACCTCTAAGACCTTAGAGGATATGTAATGTAATTAAGTCAGAAATTTTCAAATCTAGACTCAAATCTAGACTCTGTAAGTTATTTTTTTTTAATTCTTAAACAAATTTTCTTATTTCTGCTTTTTGATGCATTAATACTTAGCCATTTTAAATAATCATCTGCAAATGAATCTGTCTAGGAATATTTCTCTGTCAAGATTACCAAAAGCTTATTCAAACTTCAATCTCAATTCACTTTTATAACTTGTTAAATATAAATCTTACAGTAAGCTCTTGTGTTATTGTTCAAAATTCTCATGCTTTTATAGATTAAGTATATTTAAACAAATATTACATATATTTATATGAAGTGAAGTGACATTGTTCAGTCGTGTCCAACTCTTTGTGACCCCATGGACTGCAGCCTACCAGGCTTCTCCATCCATGAGATTTTCCAGGCTAGAGTACTGGAATGGGTTGCCATTTCCTTCTCCATATGTGTGTGTGTGTGTGTGTGTGTGTGTGTGTGTGTGTATATATATATATATATATATATATATATATATATAACATTTAAATTAGTATCTTTGAACTTTGGTGTTGGAGAAGACTCTTGAGAGTCCCTTGGACTGCAAAAAGATCAATCCAGTCAATCCTAAAGGAATTCAATCCTGAATATTCATTGGAATGACTTACGGTGAAGCTGAAGCTCCAATACCTTGGCCACCTGATGTGAAGGGCTAACTCATTAGAAAAGCCCCTGATGCTGGGAAAGATTGAAGACAGGAGAAAAGGGGATGACAGAGCATGAGATGATTGGGTGGCATCACTGACTCAATGGACACAAGTCTGAGCAAGCCCCAGGAGCTGGTGTTGGACAGTGTGGCCTGGTATGCTCTAGTCCACAGGGTTGCAAGGAGTTGGACACAGTTGAACAACTGAATTGAACTGAAAGTTAGTATCTTCATTTTTTAATTAATTACAAAATCATTAGCCCTAGAATTCCAGACACTTCTATAAAATGGAAGTAAGTGTCTTCAGATTTGAATATATATATATAATTTTATTTCTATTTTCATTAATTTCTATGTTTAATTAAGATCTACATAAACTTCTTAAATCTTTTTCTCTAGCTTTATGAATAAGAAATGAATGACTTTAGTTAGTATGAA
>SJYT01033161.1:59137-94425 GCA_006410635.1 Cephalophus harveyi
GAAACTCCAGTACTTTGGCCACCTCATGCGAAGAGTTGACTCATTGGAAAAGACTCTGATGCTGGGAGGGATTGGGGGCAGGAGGAGAAGGGGACGACAGAGGATGAGATGGCTGGATGGCATCACTGACTCGATGGACATGAGTCTGAGTGAACTCCGGGAGATGGTGATGGATAGGGAGGCCTGGCGTGCTGCGATTCATGGGGTCGCAGAGTCAGACATGACTGAGTGACTGAACTGAACTGAACTGAAGGTTATCTCTACCTACTGTGATCTCATTCTTCTCATTTGGCTTAAGAACTGAATTGTTTGTGGTATTCCCTTTTTCATTTCTAGCCTAGAAAGAAGAGCTAACCTTGAATTTCTCAAAAATACTGCTTCTCCTAATGAGGTACATTTTGCCTCTGTGGTAAAGAGAGTGCCTTCCTGGATTAAACCACTCCAGTAGATACGGCTTAAGACTGACTTAAGAGCTTGCACATAATAGATCCACTTCAATATTCTTATGCTTGAGCCCATGTAATCCTTCCTCTAGAACATGACAGGGAAAGTCTGAAATTTCATCCTCCTTGACTTTAGGTGAAGCAATTACCCCCATCACAGAATATAAATGCTATTTCCCAGTGCTCAAGACAACATCTTAAATCCAGAACACTGAGTAAGTGTGCCCATGTCAATAAATTCAGGTTGATAGGTCTTACGTTTTGTATGCCTTCTCTAACACCTTCAGAATGTTAATACAATTTCATTGTGATTGTCAGGTTCTTGTTGATGAGTTTTGACGATGTCATGTAACTCTTTCAATAGATAGGTTATTTTCTGACAAGTCTTATATCTTTATGTTGGCAATAGGCTAGAGAATAACTTATTATGAGCAAGGAGATAAATAAGGAGTGATCAGAGTATGTGCTAGACAGAATCTTCTTAGAAGGCAACTGCCCAATATACACTAATTTAAAGATTTTTCAGGTAGGAAAAATCTGAATCCCTCATACTAAAGGAAGACAGGCTACTTTTACCAGAAAATGAGATTCTAAATAATCTGAGAGTTCAGCTTTTTAGCTTCAAGTGTCTTATACCCAATATCAGAGTTTGAGTTTTTCCCCATCACCTCTGTTTCCTTAGCATCACCTTACCTGGTAGGAATGAACATTTAATTGGTGCTACAGTTCTGAAACCTATGAAATCAGCCACTGAGTCTGACCCTCAGTCTTATTTTCCCCACAAAGATTTGCTAATTTTGCATCCAAAGAATGAGTTTTGCATCCAAAGAATGAGTTAAACATCCAAAGTCATCATTTTTATTTATTTTTTATTATGTATCACATTTAGGGCCAACAGCAGGAACAAATTTACCCCACAATTTTTATATTTACTACAATCCTGAGCAACTAAGGTGCCATAGCTACTTTATCTGTAGATGCTTTAATCTGTATCTATCTTTTTTTCCAAGAAAGAAAAATGTCATATATGTGAGCAAACTTTTCCAATAAATATACTTACTTAATGGTCTGCTTCCTGATACAACTCTCTGTTTTTATTTACTGTATCAACTAGGTCTCAGAAAGCTATGGTGCAAGCAGGGGTGGGGGAAGATGTTATACTCAAGCTAAAAATGAGAGGAATTTAATAAAGGGGCTAGTTACAAAGATATAGGTAGGCTTAAATGCCTAGATCTGAAAAGGAAACAGGAGAGAACAACTTCTAAAACCCCAAAAGCACAACCACAGATGAAGGAGGTCCTATGGACCACCTCATAGGAATGGTCTTAAGGAAAGAACACAGCCTCTGGGCAGAGAGAAAGCCAAAAGAATATTCAGGCTGAATGATCATATGTAGAGCTAAAATGGGGGGGTTTAATCACTAAAATAAAGGATAAAATGAATATTGAGGGAAATTTAGTGAATTCTATTATCACAGATTGTCAGGAAATGTCAATAATAAATATCACTAGCAGTGGCGGCAAGGGTTTCCCAGGTAGCAGAGTGGTAAAGAATCCATTTGGCACAAGATGTGGGTTCGATCCCTGGGTTGGAAAGATTCCCAAGAGTAGGAAATGGCAACCTGTTCTAATATTCTTGCCTGGAAAATTCCAAGGACAGAGGAGACTGGCAGGCTACAGTCCATGGTGTCACAAAAGAGCTGGAATAGTGGTGGCAAAGATAAAGTAAAATTATATAAATGGACCATGATTGTATCAATCATTTAACACACATTCACTTACTATTTTGTGTCTAGACTATGCATTTATCAGAGACTAGAGAGAGATCTCTTGCCCAATCCTTACATTGCTAAAGTTGGTTGAGTCTCCATTCCAGTTACTTCTTTACCTGTTGTGTAGATCACTTCTTTGAGGTGAATAAAAGAAGTAATTAATGTATCAAAATGTATTTTCATGGCAGGAAAAAGAAATATTGTGGTTAGATAGAGCAAAGGTAATAGAGCCTTCCTAACTTGGCATTCGGAGAAGGCAATGGCACCCCACTCCAATACTCTTGCCTGGAGAATTCCAGGGATGGAGGAGCCTGTTGGGCTGCCGTCTGCAGGGTCGCACAGAGTCAGACACGACTGAAGCAGCTTAGCAGCAGCAGCAGTAACTTGGCCTTAGGTCTATACAGCTAAGACTTTTAAGTACCTACTATGTTCCACCAATGAAAATCTAGCAGTTAATAAAACAAAGGTTCTGTTCTCTTGGAGCTTATTTTCTGGTTGAGATTACAGTAAAAATACTTTTACTTTACAGTAAAAAAACTTTTTGGATTGGCCAAAAAGTTCACTTGGGTTTTTCCGTTAAGACACTATGAAACAAACATTCTGGCCAACCTAATACATCTATTTCAGGCTGAGAGATAGCATGTTATGCAGGATTGTCAGGGAAGTGCTATCTAAAAAGGAAATACTTGAATGCAGTGGTGGAGAAATCCACAAAGATCGGTGAGAAGAATATTTAAGGCTGAAGGAACAGTAACTTTACATACCTTGAGATAAGAGGATGCTTGTCATGAATAATAACCAGCACCCAGAGGAGGAATAAGTGAACAGAGAATGACAGGAGACAAGCCCTGAAATAAGAGTGGATCTGATCATGTAGGTTCCTGCTGTCCACTGGAAGATTCTGGATTTTGTGAATGTGAATTGCATCTTTTAAAGAGGAAAGTGGCAACACATAATTTCTGTTTTGCATATACATCATGCTCACTTCTGTGCAAGAAACCACTATGCTGTGAACATGATTGTAGTTGGTGATAGTAAGAAGTGGTTGGATTCCACATATATATTGAGAAGGTATGGCTGGTATCAGTTTGAGATGTTTCTAAGAAAAAGAAGTTAGGATGACTAACATTTCTGGACTAAACAACTGAGTAGATACAGGGAGGGAAATCAATTGTCTGCTTTTCGCATGTTAAATTTGTGACGCAACTATATTCTGATATTAGCCTATATGCTAATTAATACTAATTTTAAAATAGAAATTAAATGTAATAGTCCAATATTTACATTTTTCCCTAGCTGGGATGGTTTACAAAGTTTAAATAGGATATAAATAACTGCTATGAAAGATACCAGAGGAAATATTTTCAGTGCATTTGCCTCTCAAATTCTGTGATGAAAGTAAAATCGGTAGCCTTTCGCTGAAAATGTAATACTGCCAATCACTGGCTTTAATTCATTTCTTTCATTTCAAATCATTCAAATTCTAATGAAGGATGAATTGTTTCTCTTGACAGATATGATTTACTAAGTCATATTTATGGTTCAAAAAGGTGAAGGGCTCAATAGAGGTCATTGGGGTGAACTAATGTCTTCTCTTATTATATTTTAATCTATGTTTTATACAGGAGATAATGTTCATATGTTTGAAAAAAGGAGTGTGTTTCAATTTAAAAAAAGAAAAAAAAATGGAGTGTGATTTGATTGATTTGCATAACAGAACCTACATCAGCTTAAATTCTTTGGTGCTCAGTGATTTTATATCCTGTATTTTGGCTTTATAATAGTGTGAATTAATTCAATTTGCAAGGTTCTGTAATAGAACAAAGGTAATTATGAAGGATGTGTCAACCACAGTTAAAATATTACTATTTTAATGTTCCTCTTGAAAAATATTTCTTATTGTAATTGTGGTGAAAGAAACCATATTTTTAATAAATCTCTTTATAAAATATTTGAACTGAATATTGTTATACAATAATATGCAAATAATAAATAAAGCATGCAAAATAATTTTCTACCTTGCTTATATGCAAGCAAAGGGATTAGGCATAGCTACAGATTAGTCTCACTGGAAATAAAAAACAGAAGTGAAAAATGTATATGCATACTTAATTATACATGTTAGAAGATATAGCTAACTGCAGAAGCATTGCATAGAGATAAATTTTAGTTTAGGTCCTTAAAGAAATATGAAAAATGTCTAGGAAGAAACCTCAACAGGAGCCATTAACTAAAGTTTAATTTCAAACATATGCTCTTCTTGAAGGACTCTTCTTCAAATATTTTACCAAATATGCATGAAACACACAAATTTTTCTTCTATACTGATTCTTCATTTCCAGCCTTCATTGGCTACAACATGTTTGTGATTTCTAGTTAAACTTTAAAATCATTTAAAAGTAGAAATAATGTTTAATCAAATATCTGGGCACCCAGTGATATGGTCAAGTTGACACGTGAGATTAACCACCACAGGAAACTACCTATTTCTTGTGGCTTAGACCCAGGAAGGAAATGGCAACCCACTCCAGTGTTCTTGCCTGGAGAATCCCAGGGATGGGGGAGCCTGGTGGGCTGCCGTCTATGGGGTCGCACAGAGTCGGACACGACTGAAATGACTTAGCAGCAGCAGACCCAGGAAATGATGAAGTATAACTTTCATCATTTTCTGGTCAAGCAGCTGGTCACGCTGTTCCAGAAGCCTATCCAGATACTCTGAGAGGGAACATAGACCCCCATCACTCTATAAGAAAGGACACAGAGGAGCCTTGGTGGGCTGTAGTCCATAGGGTCACAAAGAGTCAGACACGACTGAGCAACTAACACTTTCACTTAATCTACCACAGTCTTACCTCAGGGGTAAGTGTTCTGTATCTGCTACCTGACAATATTGTCCTTTATGAATTATGGTATTCTTGTGATATAAATTGATCAATAATAAATTTAGTGTTTTGTTTACCTCTTCTTTATAAATGGTAAAACTGGGACATAAATGATTATTTTATCTAGTTCTCCCAGTGAATCCCTGGTTCAAAAACATATTAGATTGTATTCTAGAACACTTTATAAATAAGCTTAAAATTCACTTAAGTCAGTTGAAAATATACATTGAAACCCTGCCACAGGTTTTAAGACTGCTGCTGCTGCTCAGGCACTAAGCTGTGCCCAATTCTTCACGATCCCATGGGCTGTAGCATGCCAGGCTCCTCTGTCCATGGGATTTTCCAGGCAAGAAAAACAGAGTGGGTTGCCAGACCCTCCTCCAGGGGAACTTCCGGACCCAGGGATTGAACCTGAATCTTCTGTGTCTCCTGCATTTCAGAGCCAACCAGGGAAGCCCCAGGTTTAAAGACACATGCAGTCAAAAAGGCATCTGAGAAGACCTTTTTTTGGAGAATGGCATTGAAACATGTATACTATCATGCAAGAACGAAGTACCAGCCTATGTTCGATACAGGATACAGGATGCTTGGGGCTGGTACACGGGGATGATCCAGAGAGAGGATATGGGGTGGGATGTGGGAGGGGGGTTCAGGATTGGGATCTCATATACACCCATGGTGGATTCATGTCAATGTATGGCAAAACCAATACGGTATTGTAAAGTAAAATAAAGTAAAAATTAAAAAAAAAATGAGAATCTCATTCATGACAGCTTCAAAAGACCATTGACAAATTTGTATCCCCCGATCCTATTCCCCATCTTAGCTCCAGACAATATACTCAATTGCATACTTAATATTTCCAGTTAGAAGCATTAGAAACACCTCAGATTCAATACTCCTGAACACATTCATGTCGCTTGTCCTCAAACCTGTCCTCTCTCCAATGCTCTTTATCATAGTTCCCATGACTGGACAAGCCAAAATCTGGACTTTGATGATCCCATTTCCTCAATCGCCATTTATTTGTCTCCTACACTGTAAACTTTACAAAGCAAAGATTATGCCTTTTTTTTTTTTTTGGTTGTGTTCCCATGTCTGGGATAGTGTTGGTATTTGGTACATTATGGTGAGTGAAAGAATTGTCCCTGATTTTGTCTTTACTTTGGAAACATTTTTGATGAATTCATAAGATCAAATGAAATTCTAAAGTGCATATGGTAAGAAATACATAAGAATATATTTTCTTTAGTTTGAACATTTACAGAGATGAATCAGAGTGCAGTAGGAATTATTAACAATAATATATTATGTGTATATATATATATATATATACTTATGAAAAGATTGCATCTTATAGATATGGGGGGATCATTTTAAGATTCTTTAGGGACTGTACAGGCTTCTTCCCAAAAGAAGCACTAAATTTAGGACATCTCTGAATTCACAACACAAAAGTAGTGAGGGGATTTTATAGTTCAGTCACCAACTGAGAGAAATAGCAAAATAGCACAAAAGAGAGTTTCTCACACAGTGTAAATCATATAGCAAAAATAAGATTTTCTGTTTTCTATATTATCAATATAGCTGAAAGAATTTCCTCTGAGACAGGTAACACAGGAGAGAGGTTCTTCAGATGCCATTTAAACTTCAAACATTGATGGGCCAGTACTGTTATTTCTCCTTTTCCTATTTATCAAGTTTAAAGTAACCTCATGGTGTTTTTATCTCTTTCTGTCAAGGGATCATTTCCCTCAGCTCTTTATAAAATTTCTTTACTTCTAAATTTCTTTAAAAGATGGGCTCTGGACAATACTGTTTCACTTATCCTCAGCTTCAACAAATTCTAATGATACTTCTAGTTGAGAAATAATTTTCTATTTACTTTTCTGTTTTCTTCAATAAATTTGTCAGATTCTTAAAGTGAATATTGTTTTATGCATATTCTTATATCTCCAGTGCTTATCACAGTTACTGACACATTGTAGAAAATTATATTTGCCTACTTGACCAATAAAAAAGGAATGTGTGTCCTGGTAAAAATTGGGAAGTGAAAATAGAATGCTATTATGAAGGAAAAACATAAGATAGAATGCCACCAAAATAGAAAATCAATAGAGAGAATAATATAGAGTAAAAAAGTCACATTAATAATTATTTTGCAAATTTCCAAATATTTTTTACACAGTAAAAAAAAATTACAAAAGTAAGTTTATCAGATATATTTTCAATGCATTCAAAGTAGTGTCTTTCAAGCATTTTTCAGAACTTACATTAAGAAATATGTATAAAAACTCAGTATTCAAATATACACAGAGATGCACACACATGCACAAGACTTAAAAAAATATATAATTGGGGCATATTCTAACTTTCTGTGATAAATTCTAAGAGTTCACCTTTATGTTCTATCCTGTGTCTGTCTTGTAAATTGATTTCACAAGTCACTAGAAGGTTGTGACATGTAATGTTAAGCTATGGTGGATGAGGAGAGCTCTGGAGGTATCTATTCAAGGCAGCTTGGTGTGCAGAGCATTAATAAATAACAATCTGAAGCAATAATTAATCCTGCAATGTTCTCCATCTGCTGTCAGTGGTGAAGCAACAGCTACAGAGGTGAAATGATAAGTCCAAGCGCATTAAATGCATAGACTTTTATGACAACTCCGTCTCTAAAAAAACTGATTCATATAAAGGGACTCCAAACATGCAAGAGGAGAGTGAGAAAGTTGGCTTAAAGCTCAACATTCAGAAAACTAAGATCATGGCATCTGGTCCCATCACTTCATGGCAAATAGATGGGGAAACAGTGGAAACAGTGGCTGACTTTATTTTGGGGGCTCTAAAATCACTGAAGATGGTGATTGCAGCCAGGAAATTAAAAGACACTTACTCCTTGGAAAGAAAGTTATGACCAACCTAGATAGCATATTAAAAACCAGAGACATTACTTTGTCAACAAAGGTCCATCTAGTCGAGGCTATGGTTTTTCCAGTAGTCATGTATGGATGTGAGAGTTGGACTAAAAGAGGGCTGAGTGCAGAAGAATTGATGCTTTTGAACTGCGGTGTTGGAGAAGACTCTTGAGAGTCCCTTGGACTGCAAGGAGATCCAACCAGTCCATCCTAAGGGAAATTGGTCCTGGGTGTTCATTGGAAGGACTGATGTTAAAGCTGGAACTCCAGTATTTTGGCCACCTGATGCAAAGAGCTCACTCATTTGAAAAGACCCTGATGTTGGGAAATATTCAAGGCTGAAGGAGAAGGCGACAACAGAGGATAAGATGGTTAGATGGCATCACCAAAACAATGGACATGAGTTTGGGTAAACTCTGGGTGTTGGTGATGGACAGGGAGGCCAAGCACCCTGAAGTTCATGGGGTCAAAAAGAGTCGGACACGACTGAATTGAACTGAACTGAACTGACTCCCTCTTTGCTTTTTGCATATACCTTGATGGGAAGGGCTTGCAAAAAATAAATTCCAAGTGCAAAAGATGGATATTTGGCTTTTCTCATTAGACTTAGAAAGAATAAAAGTTGACAAGCAGTTTCTGTTGTTTTATATTATTTATGTCGGATTTCCACCACCAGTACAGCGTTGCACTGATGAGAGTCATTTCTGTTCTTAATGAACAACAGGTTAAATCATCTATCTGACAGAAAGGAACGAAGGACACAAGTGACCAAAGTATTCAATCACTGGGGACAAAGTTAGAATCTTCACTTAAAAAGTGATGGACAAAAGTCAGAACTTCCATAAGTCTTCTTTAGAAATTAAAAGGAATTTTAAGAAAATCGTGTGTTAAAGAAGAAAGCATCGTGTACTATAAAAGCTTGTGGTCATAAAAAATGTATTATTACTCAAGGACACATGGAAGACATGTTTTATTTATAGAATAGACAAAAAATAACAAAATCTTTACCTTATGAGATGTAAGACTTGAAGAAATCTGAGCATTCGTAGGAAATGCTTCATATAATAAACACACTGATTTCCTTCCATGCTTTCCATCTTTCTGAGACACAGTCAGCGTTTCTTTTGCCATCTCCCTACCCCAGACTCTTGTCTGTATGACAGGCTATTTTCCAGGGATAGGTGCTATTTATTCATGGAGGACTTACCTGAGTCCTCGGACTTGCTTAAGTTATCACCTTGTACATATTCACTGCAATCTATTTCTTCCTACTACTTACTCTTGATTTACAGAATTATATACATGAGCTACTTAGAGGTGGTCTCCTCTTTGAGCTGTCATCATCACTAGGCCAGAGATGATGTCTGTCCCTCATATGTATCATGCCAACGCACATCAAATGATTAACAAACAATTGTTAAATAAATTTGTGAGTACACATTTTGAGGTTTTGTAACTATAAAATAAAATTATGAAATTTGATCATGTAATATGCTTTAAAGGGGAGTGAAATAAAGGTATGGGGAGAATAAAAATTATTCCCTAGAAAATTTCCAAGTTTTATGACCTTCCATACTACATGGAACAACAGACAGGTGCCAAATAGGAAAAGGAGTATGTCAAGGCTGTATATATGCACCCTGCTTATTTAACTTATGTGCAGAGTACATCATGAGAAATGCTGGGCTGGAAGAAGCACAAGCTGGATTCAAGATTGCTGGGAGAAGTAGCAATAACCTCAGATATGCAGATGACACCACCCTTATGGCAGAAAGTGAAGAGGAACTAAAAAGCCTCTTGATGAAAGTGAAAGAAGAGAGTGAAAAAGTTGGCTTAAAGCACAACATTCAGAAAACAAAGATCATGGCATCTGGTCCCATCACTTCATGGGAAATAGATGGGGAAACAGTGGAAACAGTGTCAGACTTTATTTTGGGGGGCTCCAAAGTCACTGTAGATGGTGATTGCAGCCATGAAATTAAAAGATGCTTACTCCTTGGAAGAAAAGTTATGACCAACCTAGATAGCATATTAAAAAGCAGAGATATTACTTGCCAACAAAGATCCGTCTAGTCAAGGCTATGGTTTTTCCTGTGGTCAAGTATGGATGTGAGAGTTGGACTGTGAAGAAGGCTGAGCGCTGAAGAATTGATGCTTTTGAACTGTGGTGTTGGAGAAGACTCTTGAGAGTCCCTTGGACTGCAAGGAGATCCAACCAGTCCATTCTGAAGGAGATCAGCCCTGGGTGTTCATTGGAAGGACTGATGCTGAAGCTGAAACTCCAATACTTTGGCCAGCTCATGCAAAGAGTTGACTCACTGGAAAAGACCCTGATGCTGGGAGGGATTGGGGGCAGGAGGAGAAGGGGATGACAAAGGATGAGATGGCTGGATGGCATCACCAACTCAATGGACATGAGTTTGAATGAACTCTGGGAGTTGATGATGGACAGGGAAGCCTGGCGTGCTGTGATTCATGGGGTCGCAAAAAGTCGACACTACTGAGCGACTGAATTGAACAGAACTGAAGATAAAAACTGAAGAAACTTGAAAGTCAAGGCACTTGGAAGTTTACAAATTTCTTGTTTGAAGATTTAAATAAATGTTGAGATCTTCACAGATATAAATATAAGTTGGCCAGCGAAATATGAAGAGGAATATAATTACTGAAGTGACAGCAGGTGGAGTTTGGGGCATTACCTTCAGACACTCTTCTTGCAGTCTAATTTTAAATACACAATTCTTGAGATGCCACCTGTATTTTCAATTCAGATCTGGGATGCAAAGCATATCCAAAAGTCAAAACTGAATGTAGTTTTAATATATCTCATTTTGACATGCTATTCTTCTGAGGGTATATTTACTTAGGATATTTTTAAAGGAGTAAAATAACATTTTATAATACAATGTAACTATTACCATAAGAAGAATTTCTGAAAAATGTAAATCTCAAAGAAATGTGCAATTTACTACAAATCAACAGACAAAAATATAATGCTCTACTAGCAGAGGCATCACTGACTCAATGGACATGAATCTGAGTGAACTATGAGACAGTGAATGACTGGGAAGCCTGGCATGCTGCAGCCCATGGGGTACAGGAAGTAGAGTTGTAATTCAGTAGAACTGAATTTTCAGTTCAGTTCAGTCACTCAGTCGTGTGCAACTCTTTGCGACCCTGTGGACTACAGTACGCCAGGCTTCCTTATCCATCACCAACTCCCGGAGCTTGCTCAAACTCATGTCCATTGAGTCTGTGATGCCATCCAACCATCTCATCCTCTGTCATCCCCTTCTCCTCCTACCTTCAATCTTTCCCAGCATCAGGGTCTTTTCAAATGAGTGAGTTCTTCGCATCAGGTGGCCAAAGAATTGGAGATTCAACTTCAGCATCAGTCCTTCCAATGAATATTCAGGACTGATATCCTTTAGGATGGACTGGTTGGATCTCCTTGCTGTCCAAGGTACTCTCAAGAGTCTTCTCCAACACCACAGTTCGATAGCATCAATTCTTTGGCACTCAGCTTTCTTTACAGTCCAGCTCTCATATCCATACAAGACTACTAGAAAAATCATAGCTTTGACTAGACAGACCTTTGTTGGCAATTTTACTAATATTTGTGACAGTTTTACTAATAGTCAAATTATTTACTAATACTTAGAAAAGAAAAAGCCTTTTTCCATCCACATTTTCATCAGCCTTACGGTCTCTTTGACTTATTTTATACTGAATACTGACAATAGCAGTTTAAAAAGGCTATATTTTTGAGGCAAAAATTAAGCAAAAATATGTCTGCAAAAGAAACTAAATATATAAATATAGGCAGTTTCTATATAAATATAAATACAAAGTTCATAGTCACACTCATCATTTTGACCAAAATATAGGAAAATATAGGAAAACTTTCAATTACAAGATACATAAATCATGAGGATTGTACATTTGAGAAGTTTTGTCTACATCATGTTGTTGCTATTGTTGTTGTTTGTGTACATCATGTACATGTGTATATGTTGGAAAACGATTAATTTCAGAAGCAAACAAAATGTAAAAATCATTGAAAAAGTGAAAGTTACTCAGTTGTGTCCAACTCTTTGTGACCCCATGGACTACAGAGTTCATGGAAAGGGATTGGGGGCAGGAGGAGAAGGGGATGACAAAGGATGAGATGGCTGGATGGCATCACCAACTCAATGGACATGAGTTTGAATGAACTCTGGGAGTTGATGATGGACAGGGAAGCCTGGCGTGCTGTGATTCATGGGGTCGCAAAAAGTCGACACTACTGAGCGACTGAATTGAACAGAACTGAAGATAAAAACTGAAGAAACTTGAAAGTCAAGGCACTTGGAAGTTTACAAATTTCTTGTTTGAAGATTTAAATAAATGTTGAGATCTTCACAGATATAAATATAAGTTGGCCAGCGAAATATGAAGAGGAATATAATTACTGAAGTGACAGCAGGTGGAGTTTGGGGCATTACCTTCAGACACTCTTCTTGCAGTCTAATTTTAAATACACAATTCTTGAGATGCCACCTGTATTTTCAATTCAGATCTGGGATGCAAAGCATATCCAAAAGTCAAAACTGAATGTAGTTTTAATATATCTCATTTTGACATGCTATTCTTCTGAGGGTATATTTACTTAGGATATTTTTAAAGGAGTAAAATAACATTTTATAATACAATGTAACTATTACCATAAGAAGAATTTCTGAAAAATGTAAATCTCAAAGAAATGTGCAATTTACTACAAATCAACAGACAAAAATATAATGCTCTACTAGCAGAGGCATCACTGACTCAATGGACATGAATCTGAGTGAACTATGAGACAGTGAATGACTGGGAAGCCTGGCATGCTGCAGCCCATGGGGTACAGGAAGTAGAGTTGTAATTCAGTAGAACTGAATTTTCAGTTCAGTTCAGTCACTCAGTCGTGTGCAACTCTTTGCGACCCTGTGGACTACAGTACGCCAGGCTTCCTTATCCATCACCAACTCCCGGAGCTTGCTCAAACTCATGTCCATTGAGTCTGTGATGCCATCCAACCATCTCATCCTCTGTCATCCCCTTCTCCTCCTACCTTCAATCTTTCCCAGCATCAGGGTCTTTTCAAATGAGTGAGTTCTTCGCATCAGGTGGCCAAAGAATTGGAGATTCAACTTCAGCATCAGTCCTTCCAATGAATATTCAGGACTGATATCCTTTAGGATGGACTGGTTGGATCTCCTTGCTGTCCAAGGTACTCTCAAGAGTCTTCTCCAACACCACAGTTCGATAGCATCAATTCTTTGGCACTCAGCTTTCTTTACAGTCCAGCTCTCATATCCATACAAGACTACTAGAAAAATCATAGCTTTGACTAGACAGACCTTTGTTGGCAATTTTACTAATATTTGTGACAGTTTTACTAATAGTCAAATTATTTACTAATACTTAGAAAAGAAAAAGCCTTTTTCCATCCACATTTTCATCAGCCTTACGGTCTCTTTGACTTATTTTATACTGAATACTGACAATAGCAGTTTAAAAAGGCTATATTTTTGAGGCAAAAATTAAGCAAAAATATGTCTGCAAAAGAAACTAAATATATAAATATAGGCAGTTTCTATATAAATATAAATACAAAGTTCATAGTCACACTCATCATTTTGACCAAAATATAGGAAAATATAGGAAAACTTTCAATTACAAGATACATAAATCATGAGGATTGTACATTTGAGAAGTTTTGTCTACATCATGTTGTTGCTATTGTTGTTGTTTGTGTACATCATGTACATGTGTATATGTTGGAAAACGATTAATTTCAGAAGCAAACAAAATGTAAAAATCATTGAAAAAGTGAAAGTTACTCAGTTGTGTCCAACTCTTTGTGACCCCATGGACTACAGAGTTCATGGAATTCTCCAGGCCAGAATACTGGAGTGGGCAGCTTTTCCCATCTCCAGGCGATCATCCCAACTTAGGGATCAAACCCAGATCTCCCACATTGCGAGTGGGTTCTTTACCAGCTGAGCCACAAGGGAAGCCCAAGAATACTGGAGTGGGTAGCCTACCCCTTCTCCAGAGCATCTTCCCGACCCAAGAATCTAACCAGAGTCTCCTGCATTGCAGGCGGATTCTTTACCAACTGAGCTATCAGGGAAGCCCTAAAAAATCACTGAAGGGCAAAAAAAATAACAAAACTGATCGATGATTTTGGGCTTCGCTGGTGGCTTAGATGGTAAAGAATCTGCCTGCAATGTGGGAAACCAGGTTTGATTCCTGTATTTGGAAGATCCCCTGGAGGAGGACCTGGCAACCCACTCCAGTATACTTGCCTGGAGAATCCCCATGGACGGAGGAGCCTGGCAGGCTTACAGCCCATGGGGTCACAAAGAGTTGGACATGATTGAGTTGCTAAGCACATAATGGATGATTTTATCTTACTTTTTTGCCCATCAATTTGATATGTGTAGCCAAATAAATTGACAAAGTCTTAAACGTTATAAGACTTTTAGCAGGTGTTTAATTAAGCTTTAAGTAGCTGAATTCATTTGAGGATAGTACTTAAGGGCATAGTCCCTGAGTCCAGGTTCTGGTTCTATTAATAACCAGGATTCCTAGTATGTGCAATTTTGAGTAATGAGTTAATTAAGCTCTTGGTGCCTCAGTGTCCCAACATGGAAAATGTGGATTTATATTTGTTAGCTCAATTAATAAAAGGTAGAAAAGTACCTAGAACAGTGACTCATACATATTTAGAGCTATATGTCTCTCATTGTATTGTTTATTATAGCATTAGTACAAAGATGAAATAGATGTCTGTCAATAAATTGGCTATGTATTTGGGTATAATGAGGCATATAATGGTTATAAGAAAAGGAGGTGGTGGTTTATTCCCTGAGTTGCATCTGACACTTGTGACCCCATGGACTGTAGCCTGCCAGGCTCCTCTGTCCATGGGATTTTCCAGGCAAGAATACTGGAGTGTGTTGGAATTTGCTTCAAATTTGGACAAGTGCAAAATTATACCTATGTAAGTTATAAAGAAAATAAGCTAGATATATTTCTATGTTAATAATATTTGAGCACTGTATAATTAAATTAAGATAATCAATTGTTAAAATAATATTTGACTTTTAAAATTAATCTTTCTACCACTCTGTCAGTAAATGTGGCCCAGTAACATTTGACACACATTTCCAACCTGAATCTTTAGTATACAGATATGGCTGAGCATGCACACACAGAATATTATAAGAAATAAGGATGTTTATGCAGTAATCTGTTTCATTGCTTGGAAAATAAAATAAAAATATTAGTTTGGAAAATTTTAATTAAGTAAATACTTTTTGGTAGTTCAGGAATAACCCTAAAGAAATGAAGGAGCCAGAATTTCCAGTGGTCAAATTGACAAGGAAATTAAAATCAAAACAATAATCATGGTAAAGAGAAAGAAGTTTGCTTTCGAAATCATTATTTCATAAGGACAAAATGTAGTTAAAAAGAAAAAGAAGGTTATCCTTAATCAGCTGTGATTGTTTTTATTATTATTTATTCTCTGTTTTAGAAAATGGAATAGGAGGAAAAACAATGACTAAATGAAATTGTCCTAACATACAAGATAGAAAAGGGTACAGAAGTGTACCAGTAGCCCCAGATAACAACCAGGTAGAAATTTTTCAACCATTGATTAGCTCATGTGGATATTCACAAATAAAACTCATAGATCTTACTTCTCATCTCACGAAACAAACATAGATGAGGGCAAAACACACATGAGAAATAATATAACAGGTTATATCAGTCAACTGAAAATGAGACTGTATTCCATTTTTTAAAATTTTGCAATAAGGTTGTAGCTCCTTAAAAGTACCTGAATAAATACATCCATAGGCAAAAATAAATGGAAAGTTAAATCAAGAAAGCTATAAAATAGTAATAATAATAATGCATTACACATTGATAGGGCTTCCTTGGAGGCTTGTGTGTGTGCCTGTTAAGTAGCTTCCATTATGTCCAACCCTGTGCAAATCTATGGATGATGGCCTGCCAGGGTCCTCGGTCCATGGGATTCTGCAGGCAAGAATATTGGAGTGGGTTGCCATTCCCTCTTCCAGTGGATCTTTCCAACTCTGGGATCAAACTCTCATCTCTTACCTCTCCTGCACTGGCGGACTGTTTCTTACATGGGAAGTGTTCCTTTGTGGCTAAGTGGGAAAGAATCTGCCTGCCAATGTAGGAAATGTGAGTTTGATCCCAGGAAGTAAGATTTCTAGATAAATTACAGCTGTTTAGAAAAAATAAAACTTTTTGGTTTTGCAAGTTAATTTCTGAACTGCTTTTTTTTTTTTTTTTACCATGGACTGTAGCCTTCCAGGTTCCTCTGTCCATTGGATTTCCCAGGCAAGAATACTGGAGTGGGTTGCCGTTTCCTTTTCCAGGGGATCTTCCTGACCTAGGGAAGATTCTGCACTGGCAGGCATGTTCCTTACCACCTAACCACTTGGGAAGCTCAGAATTGCTTGACTAAAATTAAAACAAATACATTGTATAACACTAAGTATTCAGTCTGTTGGATTTAGTCAATTCTTTAATGTGGGCATCTCATGATTGTGTTATACACATTTGAGACTATTTTCCAAGAGGAAAGTTTATATGGTCCTTTGTGTTTTATAACACTTAAAATACCATTAACAATGTAATAGTGATAAAAGCACCAATACCTGCCTTCTCTGTTAAAGGATGCCATAGGATTTTAAAAGTGTTGAAAGGAAATCTGCTTTTTATATGACTTTTATCTTGTCATCGAATAATTGTAACATTTAAGAATGATCTTCTAAATGACGTTATGCTATTACAGGCCCGTCATTCCACTCTGAGTTTGGACAATTTGAGGAAAAAGCAAAATAAAAGATTAAACTTGGTGGAAAGCATTTGAGGAATTTTCTAGAAAAGTTTTACACAATGTCAGTACCATTTGAAAGCACTTGGGAAGCCAATTTGCCTTCTTAAAATAGTGTGGATCTCTGCTTTCTGTGGTATATTCATCATTTATCACCCTAAGATGTCTGGTACCATGCAGACAGCGTTCTGCACGCAGACTCTGTAAGGAAAGAGATTAAAGGACAATCTATTTGCATAGTACTTTCTCATCTACTTGACATAGATTGTATTTACCACTTCTGGAAGGAGGCAAGAGGTGTTCATACAGGCAAGAGCTGGAGTCAACAGACCAGCTTCTAGATCTGGCTTTCCACACATCAAGCCACCAGCTTTGGTAAATACATTCATCTTCATGATACTGTTTTGCCATCTGGAAAATGATGGCAAGATCAGATCAGTGGTTTTCAGTCTGTGCTCTGCAGAGTTTTAATGGATTCAGAGTAGCAATCTGAGGACCCCCGTGTGGGGAGGACAGACTGTGTTTTGATCTGATTTTTATATTGGAGTTTGCCCAAAGATTTAAAAAGATACAGACAGGTGAAAATAACTCTATTAAATAGTCTTTAAGGTTCATTCTCTCTCTTTATGGAATGTATTTCCATTCTCACTCTAGTCATTTCATGAAATTAAAAAAAAAACTCAACCTGATTTTGATTACTGTATCTACTTAGGGGCATAATGCTCTACCTTTTTCAGTAAAAGCATCATAGTAAGGTATTTCAGAGCAGACCTTTCGAGACTTATTATATAATGAATGCTCGTCTAAGAAATGAATATGTTTGACAATGTCCATTTTTAAAAATTTAACTTTAAAGGAGTATCTTTGTCATATGTCCTATAACCATCCACAAAGAAAACACGATATAATGTTTATGCTGTTTCAATTCACTACTTCTACTAGTCTTCAAATTCCTCCAGACTAGTTTGTTTTAGAGTGATGAATTTTTGTACTCAAATTATTTAATTGGGAAAGGAATTTAAAGCATGAGAAAAATATAAACTCTTTTTTACACAGAAGAACTGTACAAAAAGATCTTCATGACCCAGATAATCATGATGGTGTGATCACTAATCTAGAGCAAGACATCCTGGAATGTGAAGTCAAGTGGGTCTTAGAAAGCATCACTATGAACAAAGCTAGTGGAGGTGATGGAATTCCAGTGGAGATGTTTCAAATCCTGAAAGATGATGCTGTGAAAGTGCTGCACTCAATCTGCCAGCAAATTTGGAAAACTCAGCAGTGGCCACAGGACTGGAAAAGGTCAGTTTTCATTCCAATTCCAAAGAAAGGCAATGCCAAAGAATGCTCAAACTACCGCACAATTGCACTCATCTCACATGCTAGTAAAGTAATGCTCAAAATTCTCCAAGCCAGGCTTCAGCAATACGTGAACCGTGAACTCCCTGATGTTCAAGCTGGCTTTAGAAAAGGCAGAGGAACCAGAGATCAAATTGCCAACATCCGCTGGATCATGGAAAAAGCAAGAGAGTTCCAGAAAAACATCTACTTCTGCTTTATAACCACCCTTATGGCAGAAAGTGAAGAGGAGCTAAAAGGCCTCTTGATGAAAGTGAAAGAGGAGAGTGAAAAAGTTGGCTTAAAGCTCAACATTCAGAAAACGAAGATCATGGCATCTGGTCCCATCACTTCATGGGAAATAGATGGGGAAACAGTGGAAACAGTGCCAGACTTTATTTTTTTGGGCTCCAAAATCACTGCTGATGGTGACTGCAGCCATGAAATTAGAAGACGCTTACTCCTTGGAAGAAAAGTTATGTCCAACCTAGATAGTATATTCAAAAGCAGAGACATTATTTTGACGACTAAGGTCCATCTAGTCAAGGCTATGGTTTTTCCTGTGGTCCTGTATGGATGTGAGAATTGGACTGTGAAGAAGGCTGAGCGCCGAAGAATTGATGCTTTTGAACTGTGGTGTTGGAGAAGACTTGAAAGTCCCTTGGACTGCAAGGAGATCCAAACAGTCCATTCTGAAGATCAGCCCTGGGATTTCTTTGGAAGGAATGATGCTAAAGCTGAAACTCCAGTACTTTGGCCACCTCATGCGAAGAGTTGACTCACTGGAAAAGATTCTGATGCTGGGAGGGATTGGGGGCAGGAAGAGAAGGGGACAACAGAGGATGAGATGGCTGGATGGCATCACCGACTCGATGGACGTGAGTCTGAGTGAACTCCGGGAGTTGGGGATGGACAGGAAGGCCTGGCGTGCTGCGATTCATGGGGTTGCAAAGAGTTGGACACGACTGAGTGAATGAACTGAACTGAAACATAAAAATATGAAGCTATTTATGCATCTAAGTAGAGTATCAGTATTCCTAGGGAAAATGTTATATGATACTCACATTTCTTATTTTGTGAGGTTACTGACATCTTTTTCTATGGTATTTTATATGATATATGTATCATTTTTAGAGTATACACATACTTCAGAGACATTTTGATTTTAGTTCCAGATGACAATAAAATGAATTTTACAATAAATAGAGTCACACAAATATTTGGTTTCCTAGTGCATATAAAAACATCATATACAGGTGGTTCAATGGCTGGGACTCCATGCTTCCAATGCAAGGGGCAAAGGTTTATTCCCTGGTTGGGAAACTAAGATTCTACATGTTATGTGGTACAGTCAAAAATTGTTTTAATTAAAAATCATATGTGTATATATATATGTATATCTATGCATTGCCTTATGCAAATACTACTTTAAGTGAAATCTAGGAATGTTTCTTTTTTCTTAATTTTATAAATCCTTTTGCCTTAATTTTGTACAAATTGCAGAGGACTCTATAGCTGAAAACACATCAGCAATTACTAAATATAATTTATTTTTTATGTGAAGAAACTGAGAACCAGAAAATTGAAATTTACAGGACACTCAAAGGCAAAAACTAATTAGTGATAACACACGAAACTACATTTTTCTTTTCTATGAGTTTTGTTCATTCTCTTGAATCTATTTTAAATGTAGATATTCTATATTTATAGAAAGACAAATAAATACAAACTATACAAATACTGTAGCTTCCAAAAGAAATATCACCTGTTATCTTAATTTCCTTTACTGTTGGGTGCATAGTGCTATTCATAATTTTAAGTGGTTTTTTCAAAAGTCATTATTTAATGTTCAAAAGCACAGATCAATTCAAATGAAAGAATCAAGTACACATTGCTGTAAAGCAAATCTAAAGCATTTGATAGAAGGAAACTATTTATCATTCTTTTATTTATAGACTTTGCTTTTAGCTGTTTTCTTTTTCCTGTTCTTTTTCAGTGTCTTGAATAACAGTCTTCCTAACGTTCCAAATCTATCTCTGATAAACACAACATCTCCTTTTAAGATACACACAAATACACACATGCTTTCCAATCAGCTCTAGGGGGAAAGAGAATGTCCAGAAGGCCTGGCTGAGAAGCTTCAGGTTCTCTCTTCTGTGGTGAATCAGCTAAAACAGCCATTCTCTTCTTTTAGTTGGGTGTGTTGTCTCTGTTTTGTACTCTTCTCCATGCATGAAACATTTTGGAGTCATTCCAAGATTTGGATAGTTTGTTTTCAGAATTTGAGGATATCCCTCTCTATCTCTCTCTTTTGCCAGATTTTTAGTGTCACATACCAGCTACTGAGTTCACCCTGAAGTCTTCATGATGATTTCTTAAGACTGAAATCTTAAGATTTGAGTCTTCCTTCAGACAAAAGCAAGTTTCCATAGTGTAGTGATTATCACTTATCACGTTTGCCTCACACACAAAATGTCCCTGGTTAGAAACCAGGCGGGAACATCTCCCCTCTCTGGAATTTGCATTTGGGCTTCCCTGTTGGTTTAGGCAGTAAAGAAGTCCTCCACAACCACATGCTTAAAAGTACATATTTTTTTTATGACTCTAATAACTCTTTTACATCAGTTACAGCAGTAATAAATCTCTTTTATGACAGATTTCCACGCATTTTAGTTATTTATAAGATCAGAATATCCTCTGTTAATAATTTAATTAACTAACTTTATCCAATACTTTCTCAATTTTCCACCTACCCCTATGCACATATTTTATCCTAGAAAAGAGTTTAAGTGAAACTTTTACATGATATTCTTCTAAATTTTCCAAGCTAATTAAAAATCCAAAGCAAAGAAAGTATCCATATTGATCTCTCAGCCAAGAACACTCTTTTGTATCCAATGACCATAATCTCTGGTTTAAAAATTCCATCAACATATTTAATATAACAATAAATTTTCATCAGATTTTTTAGTTTTTTTTTTTAATTTAAGAATCATTACAAAGCATGTAAGAAATGAAATGCCAACTCAGTAGTTTATACCCTTTAATGTTCAACAAATGATAATGAAATTCATGAAATAAATTAATGACTTCATGTTGATGAAAGCAAACAAAAGTAATAACCCTTGCATTCTAACTCAGAAAATCAACCATTATGTAAGTTCTTATACTTTCAAAAACATTTCCTCACAGTTGTCAGATATCTGAGTAAAAACTGATCATAAAGACAAAAAGAAAAAAAAAAATACAAATGGTGACAGCTGCTGCAAAAGACACAAGAGGGCAGAACACAAATGGGGCTATTATAGGCAGAAGGGGCAGAGAAAGCTTACAGACCTATCCCTTCAACAAGGGATAATTTGTGAGAAGGTGGAGATGTGGAGAAAGATCCATGAATGAGGGCCGAAGAGAGGGTTAATCAGAGGCACAGCATTGAAAACCATGCGTGGCTCATCATTTTACAAGCACATTTTTAAAAGTTCTGGATTCCAGGGTGGGAGGGAAGAAAAGAGGGAGGGAAGTGAGAATTAATTGCTGGAGTTGATTTTGAGGGTGAATGGAGAAGGAAATGGCAGTCCACTCCAGTATTCTTGCCTGGAGAATTCCATGGACAGAGAAGCCTGGTGGGCTACAGTCCATGGGGTCACAAAGAGTCAGACACGACTGAGCGACTAACAGACACACACACACACACACACACACACACACACACGAGTCAGATCGCAACAGGACTTGTAGGCAAATGTAAGGAACTTAGACTTTATAGTGATAAACTTCTGAATGATTTTAAGTTGGGGAAATATGCTGTGATCTCCATTTATATAGAAACATTCTGGCTTCTGAATGGAGAATGGACAAGAGAAGGATCCCAAGTAAAGCAAAAGATGAGCAAATTCTCACAATTTCAGTTACGTGTTTCTTCCCTCAGTTGAGATCAGATATGTCCATCCTTGTAACCTATCCCACAGAGAGTCAGACTTATTCCTCCAAATCCTTAGCCATTGGGTCTAAATTTGCTAAATTAAGCTTTTATCTCAGAGGATTTGGTAACCACAGTAACACAGCATACAAAGTGTTGGCTATCTGTGCTTCTCTCTAAATGCCCCACTTTGATAGAATTAAGCCTGGATAAAACCATTGGTGAGGAATCAAGTCATGCTTTCTAGTAGATTATTCTTTAAAATATGTTAATTTTCTGCAGGATGAATGTCAAACAGGACCAGAGAGTTGCACCAAGCTTTAAATATATGAAATAGTTACCATTGCTTTACAAGTATAATGTACTACATAAATAATGCAATCCAGGTTCAGACTTGACTTGTCTTATCTTCCCCACACAGTAATGATAAACAATTTAGGGCTTCCTCTCTTAGTCTCTGAAGTTCCTTTTATAGCTCTAAAGTCTACTTCTGAGTGCTGTTGTTAAAGGAAAAGAATTTTTTATTCTGACAACCCTGATATCCTTTGCATTTTCTACAAATGAGTGAAAGGAAGATATTGTGTGAAGGGATTTGATTTGTAACACAATAGCTGCTTTTCCTCAGCTGAAGTAGAGAGCATAGAACACATTTACATTAAATGTGTGCTCTTATGAAGGAAGAAATAAGCATTTGGATTTGAAATATGTCGAACACTATTTTTATGAAGGGCAAGTCATTTCATTCAGCTGTGATTTTAGTTCTAACGAACAAAAGCTCACTTCAAGCGTTCATTTGCTACTTCTGGGTGTCTTGTTGGTTAAGCTTTATATCTTCCACATGGTCCCTTTCTTCCATAAGAGGTAGATTTTAGACAATGTTGGCTTTGCTGTTAAATTTTACAGCTCAATGGTAATAAAATATCAAGGAAGCTATTTCATGGTCTTTCAGCAATGTAGATAGATGGATTCAGAATGAAGAAGTATATCTGGACATGGAACTCATCTAACACACGCCCTCATTTAATTGATGACATATCTATAAGGTGTACAATACAAGCCTCAAAATGAATTTTGTGCATCTATCCTAGTACAGGTGTTTTGTTGTTGTTGTTTTTACTGTCAAAGAAATAGTTGAAAGATACTGAAAGGTTAAACCACTGGTGGTCACGGTTAATGGGAAACATTTGAATAGCAGATGGTGAGATATACCAAAAATGTACTGCTTAAGTAGCTTCTTGGACCCCAGGGGACAGACTAATGGACTCAAGCATAGCTGTGTCTCATTTACTGAAACACATGTTACCTTTCCTGCTCTCAATATAAAAGGATTCTGGTCGCATGACAATATTTACAGCAACAAAAGATCACTGTAAGTGCAAAGATGGCAACATGGTCTTATTCTCATTGTCTTTCTACTTGTTGGGATGAGTGTCAGTGACCCTGAACTTCTTATATGGTATTTGTGTTTGGCCAGGCAATATGGCTACCAAAGTAGCTTCTGGCAATAAAAGAAATTACTTATTATTTAAGGTCAGCTACATTGGACAGTCTGCATGTCAGCATACTCTAACAGTTCCCTCATAACATTAGGCTGCTTTTGGCTGTGGTAAAATGAAAAATCCAAGTCACATTGCTTCAAAACAGAAGGAACTAAGATATTGATTCTTATAAGTGAAGTCTAGAGGCGGAGTCACTTTTACAGTTTGACTTAATTATTGAAGATTTCAAGCTCCATTTTATCACAGTTCTCTCATCTCAGCCCTCAGTATTCCTGGTCTTAACCTCTGTGTGCCCGGCCTTAACCTTTGATCATCAAACATCTACAGAAATTCTAGGTGGCACATCTGTATGACAGACACTGTCCCTTCCTGTTAATCTCAAATCCAAGTAAAGAAACATTGCAGAAACCCAGCAGAAAACCTCCTACATCTCATCAGCCCAAATTATGTCACATGCTCTTGGTGTGGGGAACACCACACATGGATTGGCCTAAGTCTCATTCCTGAATAATCAGTGGTAACAAACAGGATATTTCCATAATTGACTTTATTTGTTTTAAATATTTTATTTATTTATTTGGCTGAACCAGGTCTTAGTTGGGCTTCCCTGATAGTATTCCACTACTGGAGAGGGATACTGGACTATCTCATTCCAGTATTTTTGGGCTACCCTGGTAGCTCAGGTGGTAAAGAATCTGCCTGCAATGTGGGAGACCTAGGTTTGATACCTGGGTGGGGAAGATCCCCTGGAGAAGGAAATGGCAACCCACTCCAGTACTCTTGCCTAGAAAATTCCATGGATGAAGGAGCCTCATAGGCTACAGTCCATGGGTTTGCAAAGAGTCAGACACGACTGAGTGACTTCACTCACTATGTGGATCAAAGGAGAACATGCATCTCATGTGTTATACAACACATATTGATAGAATAAGAGTTTGGATCATCATCCATAACTAACAATAAAGGTGGCATTGCCTTATGGTGGTGAACATATAACACTTATGAATTTGGTGGAGCGGAAGGTGAAGAATCCAGGGACAGCCTATCTACTCTCCTTCCCTAAACCACTTATTAGCCTGTCTATCTTAATATACAAAATATGGAATCTCATTTATACTGATCTAACAAGTTTTAAAATGCCATTTTATGCGGTAAAAATAATATATTCCATTTTTATTTACCCTAATATGGAACATCTTTTATTTTTTTTAATGCTAAGATGTAATCTACCCAATATTTATACAATTCTGAACGTTCAACACTGCTTGTCAGGAATGACACATATTTTTGCTGGCTTTTCTAAAGCAAGAGAGATAAGTGATGAAATCTTGCTGCCACAATTGGTTTCCTTTTGTTAGGAATTCATGAGGATAAATATTATTTGGAATATTCTCAGTATCAAGCATATGAGTTAGAAGAGAGTCCAGTATTGTTTCCATTTAGAAGGGAGGTAAGTTCAAATGCCTAGAAAGCTCCAATACTTTGGCCACCTCAGGCAAAGAGCTGATGCTTTGGAAAAGACCCTGATGCTGGGAAAGATTGAAGGCAAAAGAAGAAGGGGGAGACAGAGGATGAGATAGTTTAGATAGTATCACTGGCTCAATGGACATAAATTTGAGCAAACTCCAGGAGACAGTGGAGGAGAGAGGAGCCTGGCATGCTGCAGTCTATGGGGTCACAGTCAGACAAGACTTGGCAACTGAGCAACAACAATATGTGATGAACATTACAGAGTTTGACAACAGATAAAGTTGAAAAGGAAGCAATAAATTATTATATCCAAAGCTTTATTTTCCTTATCTGAAAATATTCTGTCTAAGTGTCTTCAGCTCTAACATGCTATGAGTTCATGATTGCAGTTCCTACTGGATAACATTTGATCTGCTATGAACTGGAAAAAAGCGGGTCTTCCAAGGTCCCTTGCAAATTTCTTATCTTGCTCTTGATAATGTCCCAAATTATTTCCAGCATGATATCATAATTCTCTCTTTATAAGAATGTCTCCTTTGAAAGCACCTTTCAGGTTTTGACAATTCATCAGCAACAAGATATAACGGATTCATTAATATTACTTCTGTAATCAGGATTTGTCTTTTAATAGAAACAAGGAGAGATTCTAAATCTCCCCACTAGAAACTTTATTTCATCTACAAGTGCAAGCCAGAGACATGATTTTAAATTTTCTAGTAACCACATTATATGTGGGCCTGCTCAGTTGTGTCCAACTCTTTGCCACCCCATGGACTGTAGCCCACCAGGATCCTCTGTCCCTGCAGTCTTCCAGGCAAGAATACTGGAGTGGGTTGCTATTTCATTCTCCAGGGGATCTTCCCATCCAGGAATTGAACCTGGGTCTCCTGCACTGGCAGGCTGATTCTTTACCACTGCACCACCTGGGAAGTAACCATATTAAAAAAAAAAAAAGCTTAAAAAATGTTTATTAGCATTAATAATATATTTTATTTAAACCAATATGTATTTCAACATGTAATTAAAATTTTAAATTAGTAATGGAGTATTTAATATTCTCCTTTTTGATACTATGCATGTGTGCTAAGTCACTTCCAACTCTTTGCGACCTTATGGAAAATCTGATACATATTTTATACTTACAGCACATTTCAATTCAGCCACATTTCAAATGCTCATTAGCCACCTGTGTTTGGTAGCTACCTAATTTAATAATGCAGTTCTAATGAATAGAATTTAATTCAATGTTAAAGATTCAATCTTTAACACTGTTACAAATAGATTATTTATCAGGGTGGAGATGGAGAGAACAGCTAAGCAAGGGAAACTGTCTTAACTTTGGTTGCCATAACAAAATACCATAGGCTGATGGTTTAAGCAACAGAAACTTGTTCCTCACAGTACTGGAGGCTGGGAAGTGTTGGTATGGTCAGTTTTTGATGAAGACTGCCCTGCTGGCTTGTAGATAACTACCTCCTGGTTTCATTCGCACATGGCAGAGACACACACACAGAACAAATTTTCTGATATCTGTTCTTACAAGCGTACTAATCCCATCATGAGCTTCCCAGGTGGCTCAGTGGTAAAGATTCTACCTGCCAATGCAGGAGACGCAGGCAGGATACCCAGGTTTAATCCCTGCATCAGGAGATCCTCCTGGAGAAGGAAATGGCAAGCCATTCCAGTATTCTTGCCTAGAAAATCCCATGGACAGAGGAACCTGGTGGGGCATAGTCCATGGCAGGTCACAGAGAGTAGGATACAGCTCACCAACTGAGCAAGTAGGCAATCCTATCATAAGGACCCCACCTTCATGACATCCTGTGTGCATGCTAAGTTGCTTCAGATGTACCTGATTCTTTGCGACCCTATGAACTGTAGCCTGACAAGCTCTTCTGTCCTTGGGATTCTCCAGGCAAGAATACTGGAGTGAGTTGCTAAGCCCTCCTCCAGGGGATCTTCCTGACCCAGGGATTGAACCCTTGTCTCTAATGTCTCCTGAATTGATAAGCAGGTTCTTTATCACTAGAGCCACCTGGGACACCCCCTCATGACCTCATCTAAACCTGATTACCTCCCAAAGGCCCCATCTCCAGATAACATCACCTTGAGTTAAGGTTTCAACATAGGAATTAGGGGTCAGGAAGCCATGAACAGTTCATAACACTGTTGCTTTGCTTCTATCATTACTCCCCTGACCTGTGAGTTTAGAATTACAATGACTATACTTACACTTTTCTCTTGGCTTTAGGGAGAGAATTTTTTTAAGTTATTTTTGTTTTTTAGAAGTCCTTTTCTACATACCTGTAACTGTAGAATGTAAAAGAAAGATAGTTGAATGAATTACATAGAAGCATATGCTCTCTTAAAAAGTGTTAATGAGAAATTCAGTGGAAATTGTTTTACCTGGGAAATAGTACTATCCTCTTTGGTCTACTTATCTTCTTTAGTGTTTTTAAAGCAGAAACAGACAAATTATCTTAATTGGGAAATATTTTAATTAAAGAGAAATAGATCATTTGGGGGAAATCAGCTTACTGGTTAGTGATTTCACTTTTCAAGCACAGATCTTTTTTTCCTGAGCTCCCAGATTTTATATCAAATCTCTTTTAGCAATTTACTTTCTGTGGCTTAGCAAAGAGGTGGAAACAAAACTGGCTTAACATCTACATTTCTTTCCCTTTATGCTCATCATGAGGTGAAGTCGCTCAGTCGTGTCCGACTCTTTGCGACCCCGTGGACTGTAACCTACTAGGCTGCTCCGTCCATGGGATTCTCCAGGCAAGAATACTGGAGTGTATTGCCATTTCCTTCTCCAGGGGATCTTCCTGACCCAGGGATCGAACCCAGGGCTCCCGCATTGGAGGCAGACGCTTTAACCTCTGAGCCACCAGGGAAGCCCATCATATACTGATCTAAAACTCTTAAGTGTTAGTCACTCAGTAGTGTCCGGCTCTCTGCGACCTCATGGACTATAGCCCACAAGGCTCCTCTGTCCAAGGGATTCTCCAGACAAGAATATTGGAGTGAATTGTCATTCCCTTCTCCGGGGATTCTTCCCTGACCCAGGGATCAAACCCAGGTCTTCTGCCTTGTAGGCAGATTCTTTACCATCTGAGCCACCAGGGAGGCCGAAAACTCTAAACTCATCCACAAATAGTTAGAATATTTGATTCAGAACTAAAATTGCTCTACTTCACAAGTAATGAAGATCATAATATGGGTAACAGTATCAGTTGTAAAACAGCTCTCATGATGAAAAAATAGCTTGCTTTCTTCAAATACATCCCTATTACTCTCTAAGTAGATATACAGAGATTTTGCTGTTATATTACAATTGAAAAAAAAAAAAAAAGGAAAGGGCAATTGTTTAAGGTCAAGCAAATCATTATGCTTAAGTCATCTGGTTCCTAATGTAGTGTTTCTTCACTGTGGACAATATAGATCTGGATCCTTGAAACTTAGTTACCTGTCAGTGTCAGCGTATCGCCTCTAATTCACACCTTAAGGCTTGGTGACATGGACATGTGGATGAGCTGTTACAGAGGGTCTTCAGAGTTTCCACCGCTTCACTCACTTTCAGTGTTCACTTAGACCTCACTGCATAACAAGTGCTGGACAGATGGCTTCCACCTTTGTCTCTTGAAATCTGAAGAGATGTGAGTACTATTGAATACGGAAATATAATTCATATTAGAATCCTGATTATTATTATTAGTGACACGGCATATCCAAAATGTTAAATTGAGTTAAGCAATATTACAAATAAAATTCTGAGGCCTTTCCAAAGCATATTTTGGTTACTTTTAACTTGCTGCTGGCTAGATCTTTGCCAAATCTTTGGAACAAGGCCTTGTAATGTTGGAGGGATTGACAACTTCAAAATGATGAAATATACAGATTTTCAAAGTAAGTAAAATAATTTTAAAAGTCCTATTTGTTAGTTTGTATCATTCTTGTGAGTGAGAGAAAATGTCAAAGAGATACTACTTTTTTCACTTTGAACCAGCTATAGAAGTTGAACTGACCTCTTCATTGTTTGTGAAGGGTGAGTCACTACATTCAAGGTCAAATGAAATGATAACACAAAAAGATAAAACCTAAGCCCTTTTTATTTTTCAAGATAATTGATTCATTATTTCTTAAAATTTGGAGAAATTCAACAACAAATATTTTTGAACATTTCTTTGAGCAGAAAATATGAGCTAATTTCCATGGCAGGTGCGGAGAATACAGAAATGAATATGACATGGCCTAAATATTGGCATAGCTTAATCTTAGTGCAAGACAAATGATTGCTAAGGTAGCATCTTGTAGACTGAACATCTGTGTATGTGTAGTGAGCCAAGGGCTAGCAAGGTCCAAGTTATACCCAAATAAATTCCCTAATGAAATTTTTACCACTGACGCCCTCCCTTTGAATATTGTCACCATTTGTAAGAAGAATTTAAGCAACATATCTGTGCTTCTACCAGGAGAGGAAAAAGCCAGGAGGATTGTTCTCTTTCCACGGGGAAAATAAGAACAACAGACTTACTGGGGGGAAAAAATGCAATGGATTCTGTTAGCAGGAAAGTCATTATCTATGGAATGTTTTTAGCTGAAAATGCCTGGTTCTTTTTTTTTTTAACTTTATTCAAGTATAATTAACATATACAAGTATAAGATATTTAAAGTGTATATCATGGTGATCTGATAAGTGTAAAAGGATTATCTTTATCTAGTAAATTAACATATCCGTCCTTGCACATGTTTACATTTTTATATAATGTGTGAAATGATATAAATGTGTGAAAACATTTAAGTACTATTCTTTCAGCAAATTTCAATTATACATTATCAACTGTAGTCACCGTGTTGTACATTAAATGTTCGGACCTTATTCATCTCATAGCTGAAAGTTCATACTGTTTTAACGGCCTTTCCCCGTTTTTCTCACCCCTTTGCCCTTGGCAATTGTTTTCCTATTTTGTTTCTATGAGTTGGACTTAAAAAAATTTTTTCCACATATAAGGGATACAGGTAGTATTGGTCTTTCTCTGTCAGACATATTTTACTGATCTTAATGCCATCAAGATGCATCCATGTTACAGCAAATAGCAAGATTTTATTCTTTTCCATGGCTGAATAATATTCCGTTGTGTACATTTAAACATTTTCTGTATCCATTTGTGCCTTCATGGACAATTATGTTGTTTCTATATCTGATTCTCAGAGAAAATTAGAGAGATGATGCTGAGGTAATAAACAAGAGGGTACATATAATTTATTTTCAAAAATCATAAGAGAGACAGTGATCAGCATATACCAATAAAATGATTTTCAATATTTGTTCTGTGCAATCTCTGTAAGTCACACACATGCAAATAATAAACAGTGTCTAGGCCATGGGTTCTGGAGCCTGGCTTCAGTGTCCAAATTTACCAGCCACAACCTCTGAGGCTTTAGCAAAATAAACACAATCTCCCTGTGCCTTAGTTTCCTCACCCATAAAGTATCAATAACACGCTAATAGTAATTTCCTCATAGAATTCTTGTGCTAAGTGGGTTAATACAAAATGACTAGAATATCTCCTGTCCCACAGAAATTGCTCAATAAGTGCTAGTTATGTGTTTTTTTTTCTATACAATGTTTTCAGTTTTCAAAGCATTTTTATAAAAGAACATTTCTTTGCAAATCAGAAGAATTTGTCTCACCATAAAACTTGACTACAAAGTGTCTGATCATCTCAATTAAATGAAAAAAGCCTATGCAGTTGAATTAATCACCTTTATTCAGTTACTCTATTTCTGCCTAAATTTCTAATGCTGGTTATTAGCATATGAGACTTCTCTGCAAATTCTATGGATTGTACAATTATGTTTTCTTTTACATAAAATATCAGTCTTTGTGATGAAATATTGCAGTTTTCATGATCACAGCCTAATTGAACATTTTTCTTTGAAGGAAACACTCTACGTCCATTGGTAAGATTTTAGGAAAAACTTTTCTCATATCAGTACCCTATTTATAAATAAACTCCATACCATGCTATTTCTTATATAGTGTATTATTATTTTTCTGTTATAGGGTAACAAGTTACTATAAATATAGTGGCTTAAACAAAACCTGTCTGTTTACTTGCAGTTTGGAGGGTCAGAAATGTGGCAGGATGTAACATGGTTCTCTGTTTAGGGTATCACGAAACAGTAATCAAGGTGTTTGCTGGAGTGAGTTCTCACCTGAAGAGTCCACGTGAAATCTGTTTCTAGGTTCATCCAGGCTGTTGGCAGAAGTCAGTTCTTTGCAGTTGTGAACTAAGGTCTCCATTTCCATGCCATCTGTAAGCTGGGGTGACTCCCTGCTCTTAGAAGCCATCTGTATTCCTTCTCAAGTGGCCTCCTTCAAAGACAGTAGAAAGTTGAAAATCTTTCTCAAATCTCAAATCCTTCTCACTTTTTTTTCTGCCACCAGCCTGAGAAACCTTTTTGCTTTTAAAAGTTCATTGGATTAGGTCAGGACCAGCTAGAAAATTTCCCTCAGGTAACATTAACTGTGCCATATAATAGAACTGAATTGCAGAGTGATATCTCATATTCACAGTACTGGGAAAATAAGGTGTGAAATTTGAGGGTGGGGTAATGCTTTGCAGGATTCTGCCTTCCAAAGATGATATCATGGTTTTCTACAATGGCTTTTTGAATCCTCACTTGCTCAAATTCATCATCATGGACAGTGTTCCATAGTACTGGGGATACATTCTCTGGGATCTCTAAACATTTAACTAATGTTAAGTAGGAGCTAGAAATGCAGCTGGGAGCTGTAAGAATATTCTGATAAGCCATCTTGTCCAACAGTGAAACAGGTTAAGTTTTAATGTAATCAATTTCATATTTCACAAAATATTTGGCTGATAGAAAATAATCTTTTGGTGAGGATATTAATATGAAGTCTATGCTGTGAGGAGAAAGACTAAACTAAGTGGTGTTTAAGTTTCCCCCCTTCAATGTTTATATTGTATGATTCAGTGACTTTGAAAATGATTTACTACATAGGCTCCTAAATGTGAATTTTTATGATGAATAGTATTAACCTTGAATCAATTAAAATAGATTCTTTTTTAAAACCAGAAATACTAAGAAGGAAAGAACATTTCTTTAGAAAGAAATACTATCTAAATTTCTCACATTTTAAGTATGTGAAACTAAAGTTCAAAGAGATCAAATGACCTTACTAGTTTCCGCAGTAACAGATTTTGGACTCTAATCTAATATTCTCCTACTCACATATGTTTGGCTAGTTGGCCAAATATAACCATAGAGAAAAATGTCAGGATGAATAATGCCTAATTTTGACAGCAGATTTTTTTCATTCTCCTTGCAATCTTTACAACTTAAAACCTATTTTTAAAAACTTGATGATTCACCTTCATTCTGAGTGCACAGTCTCAATGAGGACAAGATGGACTTTTAAGGAGAGGTCACTAAATGGGTATAAAAACAACTAAAAGAAGACATATTAGTTTTTACTAAGACATACCTGGAAGAAAGAGCTCAAACTTTCTGGTTCAAATCCTAAAAGATGATGCTGTGAACGTGCTGCACTCAATATGCCAGCAAATCTGGAAAACTCAGCAGTGACCACAGGACTGGAAAAGGTCAGTTTTCATTCCAATCCCAAAGAAAGGCAATGCTAAATAATACCTCACAATTGCACTCATCTCACACACTAGCAAAGTAATACTCAAAAATTCTCCAATCCAGGTTTCAACAGTACATGAACTGTGAACTTCCAGATGTTCAAGCTGGATTTAGAAAGGGCAGAGGAACCAAAGATCAAATTGCCAACATCCGTTGTATCATCAACAAAGCAAGAGAGTTCCAAAAAATATCTATTTCTGCCTTATTGACTATGCCAAAGCCTTTGACTGTGTGGATAACAACAAACTGTGGAAAATTCTTAAAAAGATGGGAATACCAGACCATCCCATATGCCTCCTGAGAAATCTGTATGCAGGTCAAGAAGCAACAATTAGAACTGGACGCAACAGACTGGTTCCAAATTGGGAAAGAGGTATGTCAAGGCTGTGTATTGTCATTCTACTTATTTAACTTATATGCAGAGTACATCATGAGAAACGCTGGACTGGAAGAAGCACAAGCTGGAATCAAGATTGCCGGGAGAAATATCAATAACCTCAGATATGCAGATGACACCACCCTTATGGCAGAAAGTGAAGAGGACTTAAAAAGCCTTTCAATGAAAGTGGAAGAGGAGAGTGAAAAAGTTGGCTTAAAACTCAACATTCAAAAAACTAAGATCATGGCATCTGGTCCCATCACTTCATGGCAAATAGATGGGGAAACAATGGAAACAGTGAGAGACTTTATTTTGGGGGGCTCCAAAATCACTGCAGATGGTAACTGCAGGCATAAAATTAAAAGATGTTCGCTCCTTGGAAGGAAAGCTATGACCAAACTAGATAGCATATTAAAAAGCGGAGATATTACTTTACCAACAAAGGTCTGTCTTGTCAAAGCTATGGTTTTTCCAGTAGTCATGAATGGATGTGAGAGTTGGACTATAAAGAAAGCTGAGCACCAAAGAACTGATGCTTGTCAACTGTGATGTTGGAGAAGACTCTTGAGAGTCTCTTGGACTGTAAGGAGATCCAACCAGTCCATCCTATGGGAAATCAGTCCTGAATATCCATTGGGAGGACTGACGCTGAAGCTGAAACTCCAATACTTTGGCCACCTGATACGAAGAACTGACTCATTTGAAAAGACCCTGATCCTGGGAAAGATTGAAGGTGGGAGGAGAAGAGGACAACAGAGGATGAGATGATTGGATGTCCTCACCGACTCAATGGACGTAAGTTTGAGTAAGCTCCAGGAGTTGGTGACGGACAGGGAGGCCTGGCTTGCTGCAATCCAGACACAACTGAGAGACTGATCTGAACTGACCTGGAAGAAAGCAGATATTCTATGCAATGTAGTCAATATGTCCTAGGATTTTGTAATTGAAAATGATGGAACTTTTTGAGAAAAGAGATGATGCCTGCAGAGGCATGCAGAGTACTGAAGACTATACTCAATAAGATGAATGTAGAGCCTTTCCAATATGTCACAAAGGCAAAGGGGCACTGATCCCAGAAAAGTAAATACTGAAAGAAAAAAAAAATGGCATAAATGTTAACTGTGTTTATGGCATATTTTATGGATATTAATTCACTTCAACAAGCATTTTTGAGAGAACACTATGAATTCTGTGTGTGTCTGTCGCTGTCATGTCAGACTGTATGTGAGCCCATGGACTGTGGCCTGCCAGGCTCCTCTGACCCTGTGATTCTCTGAGCAAAAATACTGGAATGGGTTGCCATTCCCTTCTCCAGGGGATCTTCCTGACCCAGGGATCAAATCTGGGTCTCCCGCACTGCAGGCAGATTCTTGACCGTCTGAGTCATCGGGTCCTCCGCTTAGGCACTGGGCAGTGCCAAAAGAGAAGCGCTCTTGACCTAGTAGAAGTGGGAGGAAGTTCACAGCCAACTAGAAAACATTACAGTTATAAAAGATGCTTTAGTGTAAACATGAGCCATGTAGTTTATGGGATCACAAAGGAGGCAGTAACTAAATTGGCCTAAGAAAGCTACGAAAGGACTCACGAGTAGGTGAAACGTGAGCTGGCCTTTAACAAGATTCAATGGGCTAAAACGAGTGGGATGAGTTAGGTGAAATGGGAAGGAATATCATGAGCAAAATGATAGGATTTTCTTGTGAATGCTTAGGTCAGAGAAGGAAGAAATGCTAGGAGGGAAAAAATAAAACAAATAGTAAAGTATTGTAAACCTAGAGTGGGAAAGGTCTTCATTATTAAATTATTGAATCGTTTTCTCTGCTACTCAAGGGAAAATCTGATTTCTTGACCATAGAGAGGATGTCTTAGAGTAATAACTTTACTGGAAATGTGGAGGCGAGACACATGAAGGATGTAACGTGAAAACATGGAGATGTGTTGGAAAAATTATTCCAGATGTTCAGAAGCTTTCATGAGGAATTTATATCAAATGGTACTGATCCCATAAACATCTCTGATTCTATATTACCTTTGTACTTTCTTATATTCAGTTTTTATTTTTGGATAACCTAATTAGAATAAAAGACGTAAAACAAGAA
>SJYT01033169.1:9559-143818 GCA_006410635.1 Cephalophus harveyi
TAACTGTTGCTTCCTGACCTGCATACAGGTTTCTCAGGAGGCAGGTCAGGTGGTCTGGTATTCCCATCTCTTTCAGAATTGTCAAGAAAGCAGAAATACATGGTTTTTCTGGAACTCTCTTGCTTTTTCGATGATCCATGAGGGTGTTGGCAATTTGATCTCTGGTTCCTCTGCCTTTTCTAAAACCAGCTTAAATATCTGGAAGTTGTGGTTCTAAGAGTTTTAAAATCTCCACCTTTGACACACTAGTCAAAAACTGTTTTTACTCTTTGCATCTTGACCCACAATAAAAATAGCAACATAATCCATGTCATTCCCTTCAGATCTAGATAAAGTTTCACAAAACCTCCCTCATTCCATGCTTTGTAGAAATCAAAGTCCATTTCAATACTTCTGTAAAGTTCTGAAAGAGTTTATGATCTCATGGTCACGGCTTGGCCTGAACTCCTGCTTTTGTTGTTGTTGTTCAATTGCTAAGTCATGTCCAGCTCTTTGCAACCCTATGGATGGCAGCACACCAGGCTTCCTTGTCCTTCACTATCTCCTGGAGTTTGTTCAAACTCATGTCCACTGAGTTGGTGATGCTGTCCAACTATCTCATCCTGTATCACCCCTGCTTTTGTCGATGGGTTTAGATCAAGGAACATATTGCTTTCCTATAAATGTAATTTCTGTTCTATGCCATGTTAACTCAGATGTGAAACTCAGCCAGCCTCCTTTATGATCACCACAGAGCCACCAGCCACCATATTTGTATATATAGTAGACTTTTTAAAAAGTTTTGAAAAGGAATGAGATGAAGAAGTTTTAGTCAGGATGAGTCTGCTTAACCACTATAGCGAACCAGTCCCAATTGCAAGAAGTTAACAACAAGAGCAGAAGAGGAAAAGGATGACCTCTTACCTAAGTCAGAGTCCAGTGGCTATGGGAAGGGGCCTGATCTACCCAGTCCTTCATCTGGTGGCTCCAGCATCTTCTGGGGCCCTCGCTTTCTCCACCTGATCCTGTGCAGCCCAGGGCAAGGTGTGGAGGATAAGGTGGGAGTTATAGTAGCCGGGCCTGGAGGTGGCCCACATCCCTCCTGCCCACATTCCATTGGCTAGAACTAGTTCTGTGGCTACACCTAACTGCCAGGATGGCTGGGAAATATAGTCTAGTTTTGAACCAAGGAAGAAAAGAAAATGGCTTTGTACAACACCAAATCTGTCTTGGTCAGAGGATTTATACCACAGAGATGCAAATTTTTTCACATTTAATGTTATAGCTCCTAATTTTTAGAGATTCCTTGGCCTTCTAACTACGAGAGACTTTTAATGCAGTGCTCAGGCTCAGGCTGACTTGTTCTCTCACTTGATTCCTTTCATCCATTTCTTTCTTTTAATAACCCAATATTCCTGCTCATTTTTTTTTTCTGAAAAGGATTTTTAACTCTCTCTCATTGTCTTATCTCCCAAAGTTCCTGAGGCTCTCAGGGTCCATCTAAATGTCTTATCAAAGAACAGACAATGCTTCATTAGAGAATTCTTCACAGGGCATGGATTTGAGGCGTTCTAAAGTACTGTATGACATGTCTGTGCTTCTCATAATGATGCCAATGTATTCTTGGGAATCTGAGGCTTTGTGCCTGGAAATATATGATGCCTTAAGATAAAAATAATCTCTTCTTGGCTCAGAACAGTTCTCCCAGGGGCCACGTTTGTGCTGTCCTCTTCCTTTTGGACATTGTTCCCTTGCATCTCATTGCTCTAATATATAGACTGAATCTTTTAAATGTGACTGGTGAGTGTGTGTGTCCATCTTAATGTACACAAATGTGGTTTGCACCCTTTGTTCCTTCTCTTTTTCTCTTGCAGAGAAAAGCAGAAGCAAGAGGCAGAAAGGAAAACTGTATTAGTGGTCTCCAACCCTTGGATTATGCTTTCCCTTATCTTTTCTGATTATATGAATACTAGATGACCTTCTCCCTCTGAAAGTGAAAGTGTTAGTCACTCAGTGGTGTCTGACTCTTTGCAAACCCATGGACTATATAGCCCACCAGTCTCCTCTGTCCATGGGATTTCCTAGGCAAGAATACTGGAGTGGGTTGCCATTCCCTTCTTCAGGGTATTTTTCTGACCCAGGGATTAAACCTGGATCTCCTGCATTGCAGGCAGATTCTTTATCATCTGAGCTACAGAGAAGTCCTAATCTTTTCTGATTATATGAGTACTAGATGACCTTCCCTCTCTAAGCTAGTTCAAATATGGTCTGCCACTTACAACCAAACAATTCTGATTTATATAATAAGTGTGACAATTTTCCTAAAAAGTCATTTTTGCTATCAAATTTGTGCAAGTCCTCAATACTATTTTTATTTTAAATCAAACCATTCAATAATAATAACCATATTATTGAATAGAATGCCTGGCTATACCCTAGGTTCCCAGGACTGCACACACTCCTCCCTACTTAGGTGCTCAGGTTGGAACTGTGGAGGAAGACTCACTACTCACAGTTTGGGGAGGGATCAAATGACTCCTTCAAAGAGAAGGAACTTTTGCCTGAGGACCTGTAAAATAATGAGCTTTTTATGCACTTTCTAGTTGGATGTACTTGGGGCGTGGGGTAATAGAGGGAAAGATGTGCAATAGAGTAGTAACATCAGAAAAGTCTGCCGAGCCATCTGGTATCAGGAGAATTTGCCCAACTTGCTTTCTGGAGGATGTGATAAAATTTATATATAGTTTATAACACAAGGGCTTCTAGAGAGGCTTATGGGAAAACTCAGGACTGTCTCAAAAGGCAGAGGAACCAGAGATCAAATCGCCAACATCCGTTGGACCATAGAGAAAGTAAGGGAATTCCAGAAAAACATCTATATCTGCTTCATTGACTACGCTAAAGCCTTTGACTGTGTGGATCACAACAAGCTGGAAAATTCTTAAAGCGATGGCAATAGCAGACAACCTTACCTGTCTCCTGAGAAAACCTGTTTGCAGGTCAAGAAGCAACAGTTAGAACTGGACATGGAACAATGGACTAGTTCCAAATTGGGAAAGGAGTACAACAAGATTGTATATTGTCAACCTGATAATTTGACTTTCTATGCAGACTACATCATGTGAAATGCCAGGCTGGATGAATCACAAGCTGGAATCAAGATTGTCAGGAGAAATATCAACAACCTCAGATATGCAAATGATCTCACTCTCATGGCAGAAAGTGAAAAGGAACTAAAGAGACTCTTGAGGAGGGTGAAAGAGGAAAGTGAAAAAGCTGGCTTAAAACAACATTAAAAAAAACAAACTAAGATCATGGCATCCAGTTCCATCATTTCATGATAAATAAAAGGGGAAAAAGTGGAAACAGTGACAGATATTATTTTCTTGGGCTCCAAAATCACTGTGGATGATGACTGCAAACATGAAATTAAAAAATGCATGCTACTTGGAAGGAAAGCTATGACAAATCTAGACAGAGTATTAAAAAGCAGAGATATCACTTTCCCAACAAAGGTCTAAATAGTCAAAGCTATAGTTTTTCTAGCAGTCATGTATGGATGTGAGAGTTGGACCATAAAGAAGGCCGAGTCCCAAAGAACTGATGTCTTCATATTGTGGTGCTGGAAAAGACTCTTGAGAGTCCCTTGGATTGCAAGAAGTTCTAACTTACCAACTCTAAAGGAAATCAACCCTGGATATTCATTGGAAGGACTGATGCTAAAGCTGAAGCGCCAATACTTTGGCCACTTGATGTGAAGAGCTTGTTTGTTAGAAAAGACCCTGATGCTGGGAAAGATTGAAGGCTGGAAGAGAAGGGGATGACAGAGGATGAGATGGTTGGATGGCATGAGTTTGAACCATCCAACCATCCAAACTAATGGACATGAGCTTGAGCAAACCCAGTGAATGACAGAGGAGGCTGGCATGCTGCAGTCCATAAGGTTGCAAAGACCTGGACTTGGCTTTAGCAACTAAACAATAAACAGCAGTACTGTCTGGAACTGCTGGGAGTAAGTTGTTAAGTCCTCAGCTTCCTCCCCCAGCACAAAAAAGTTCCAGTTTTGAATGGAAAGGAAACACTTGTAGTTCCATTTCCTCCCAGGCACAAGCAGGTCTAAAAAAAGAAGCTAGGCGAACAGAATGCTTCGTTTGCAAAGTGAGGAGGAAGCAGAGCAACAGTGGTAACAGAAAAGGTTTGAGGCTATTGCAAGCAAAAAAGAATTGTAGATTTGGAAACATACTCTAGTGGGATGGAAACATTAGATAAATCTATCTAACTACACAGGGAGGGGTTTGGCATTATTTTCTTTCCTTTGAAATGAGCATTATCTTCCAATCTAAGCATTGACTACTTCTCATTTGTCTTCTCTTATCTGGGAGCTTCTACTTGAATCTTATCAATTTTAAGTAGATAGTTAACTACAGCAGGATATGGCTTTTTTCTTTTTTTGAACTTTCTATTTTGTGTTAGTGTACAGCTGATAGACAATGTTGTGATAGTTTCTGGTGAATAGCAAGGGATTCAGCCATACACATACTTGTATCCATTCTCCCCCAAACTCCCCTCCCATCCAGGCTGACACATAACATTGAGCAGAGTTCCATGTGCAGTAGGTCCTTGTTGGTTATCCATTTTAAATACAGCAGTGTGCACATGCTCATCTCAAACTCCTGACTCATATTTTTAAGAAAGGTTCTAAAGTCACTGCATTTGGTGTGATGATTTCAGTTTGACAAACACTGGAACAGAACAGCTTCATAGCCCATGTCTGTGATCTGCTTCACCTGACAGCTTACTTTTATACTTGTCTGTGGAAAATATCCAGATGCCATGATGACAAACAGAGAGATAGTAAAGTTAAGTTGGCAGGCCCCAGGTGTCCAAAGTATAACTTGACTGGGTTATAGAATAACCAGGTTGTCCAGTGTTATTAAGCACCGTTCCCCAAACAGGCTGCACCCCATACACATCCAGAAAACTTTAAAACGTTTTCCAATTTATTTTAAAATTTAAAGAGTAAAATTCACTTTTTTGTGTTAAGTTCTATGGGTTTTGACAAATGCTTTTTACCACCATCACAATCAAGAAGTAGAACCATTTCACCACCCCTCCCAAAATTCCCTTGTGTTATCTTTTTGTACTCAAAACCCATCCCCACCCTTAAACTCTGGAAAACACTCATCTATTCTCCGTCACTACAGTTTCACATTTTCTAGAAAGTCATATAAATGGAATTATAGTATAGAAAGGGAATTCCTTTACTTTGTACAATATACTGGAGATTCATCCTCATTGCTTTTATCAGAACTTTGTTCCTCTTAATTGCTGAGTACTATTCTATTATACAGATATATCACAGTTTGTTTATAAACCCTCAGCTCAGAGACATTTAGGTTATTCCCAAATTTGGATGATTATGAATAAAGCTGCTATAACCATTCATATGTAGCTCTTTGTGTGGACATACATTTTTATTTCTCTTGGGTTAATATATAGGAGTGAGATACCTGGAAAGTTCTGAAAAATATTCCTATGTCTGCTGAATTTCAATCCATTGGGTTTGGGGCCATGGAATGTGTACTTTTAAAATGCTCAGCAGGGGTGACTTCTTAATGGGTATGGAATGTTCATTTAGCATGAGGAAATGTCAAGAAATATAGATGTTTTTTGTACATAGTGAATGTACTAAATGACATTGAATTGTATATTTAAATGGTTAATTTTACATTATATGACTTTTGCTTTAATTTAAAAGAAACTTAAAAAATGGTCCCTAAGTTATTCTAATTTTTGAACATTCTGTTCTTGGGAGGCTGTATGTAGATAGCTTTCATTTTTAAGATATTTGTACTTGTTAAAGGCTGGTCTCAGGAGAATGGAACTGGATCTTGGGTCCAGGCTTCAACATGTGAATCTGTAACAAACTGAATCTTCTTTAGAAAGTTCAAGGAGTCTTAACAACTTCTGGTGGTTAGAAGGTAGACTGTAGCTTATGTGCCCTCTTGGAATTTGCGCCAAGTTTGGTTGGACACAGAATTCTGAGATCATCAGATTTTTACTCCTGTCTAATCATAGTTCCAAGGAATTAGTATGGCCTCAGCATTAAAAAAACTAGATCATGGCATCCAGTCCCATCACTTCATGGCAAATAGATGGGGAAACAATGGAAACAGTGGCAGATTTTACTTTCTTGGGCTCCAAAATCACTGCAGATGGTTACTGCCGCCATGAAATTAAAAGACGCTTGCTCGTTGGAAGAAAAGCTATGACCAACCTGCTGCTGCCGCTGCTAAGTCGCTTCAGTCGTGTCCGACTCTGTGCGACCCCATAGACGGCAGCCCACCAGGCTCCCCCGTTCCTGGGATTCTCCAGGCAAGAACACTGGAGTGGGTTGCCGTTTCCTTCTAAAATGCATGAAAGTGAAAAGTTAAAGTGAAGTCGCTCAGTCGTGTCCAACTCTTAGCGACCCCATGGACTGCAGCCTACCAGGCTCCTTCGTCCATGGGATTTTCCAGGCTAGAGTACTGGAGTGGGGTGCCATTGCCTTCTCTGATGACCAACCTAGACAGCACATTAAAAGCCAGAGACATTATTTTGCTGACAAAGATCCGTCTAGTCAAAGCTATGGTTTTTCCAGTAGTCATGTATGGATGTGAAAGTTGGACCAAAAAGAAAGCTGAGCGCTGAAGAATTGATGCTTTTGAACTGTGGCTTTGGAGAAGACTCTTGACAGTCCCTTGGACTGCAAGGAGACCCAGCCAGTAAATCCTAAAGGATATTAGTCCTGAATATTCCTTGGAAGGACTGATTCTAAAGCTGAAACTCCAATACTTAAGCCACCTGATGTGAAGAACTGATTCATTGGAAAAGACCCTGATGCTGGGAAAGACTGACGGCAGGATGAGAAGGGGATGACAGAGGATGAGATGGCTGGATGGCATCACCAACTCAATGGACATGAGTTTGAGCAAGCTCTGGGAGTTGGCGATAGACAGGGAAGCCTGGCGTGCTGCAGTCCATGGGGTGGAAAAGAGTCGGACTAGACTGACTGCGTCTAGCCTGTACTGAAGTGGAGCAGTGTAGCTGAGACCCTTCTCACCAGAGACTTACCAAGGGGTTAGATCACAAGGATGTTACAGTTTGGACTTGAACCAGCGAAGAAGATTCAGTGATTGAACTCCCCAGTGTTCAGATTGTATCTGACCATGAGCAAAAACAGGAAATTGCTGTGCTACCACATATACCTTGCCTTTCCTGCCTTCCCCTGCTTCCTCAGCCTGACTCAGGGCTGGAAGCATTCACTGCAGACTTGGTCATGGAGGTGAGGAATAATCAGCGAAAAAACCAGCAGTGAAGATAATTTGTTTGGATTGGCTGTTTCTTTATCTCCCTTTTCTGGACTTCTTCCCTACAACTTGGTGCCTTTACAGACAGACTCCCAGGGTGGAGAGCTCTGTGGCTATCTAACCCAGTGGTCTTTATGTACTAGACCATTTTCTGACTACTTCTATCTCCTCACCCTTATTTTTCCTGTATTCTATCCTCCCTTCAAGGCTACTGTGAAATCGGAACTAAGGTGTGGAGAGCGGTAGTATCTGAACATATTTGCTCTCTCTCTGCTTCTAGGTGATTGATATGTTATTCTCTCCTCTTATCACCTGAAGAAATAAGCAAGGCAGGAGTGAGAACACACAGTAGGACTGTTGGTAAAGAAAATTTTTTTTTTGGTCAAGGAAACATTTACATGCATGTTACATAGGAAGTTGACTTGAATGTATTCCTCTTTATATAAAAGCTTAAAATTCCAGAGTATTCTGTGGAAGCATAGTTAACTTGCTTATCCACCCATCCCTTCATCTATCCATCCATCCATCCATCTAATAAACAATTATGGACCCCTCCTATGTACATGCTACTGTGCTATATGATACATTATAATATATGTTGGGAAGGAATAGGGAAGAGACAAAGATAAGATAAATAGATGCCTTAAGGCAGTGACTATCAGGGATTTATCATCTGAGAGAGAATTGGAAAATCTTGGCTGGTACACACATGATGATCCCTAAGGAAAACAGCACAGCTGCTTCACAGGCTGTAAGGGAGACCAAAAAAGCGCATAATGACATCTTGGCAAAATGTACCTCAAGGCACATTTCCCAGAGGGCTGTGGTTGCCCGGTCTGCACCCCTCCTTGATTATAATAGTGGCTAGCAGGCTGTGTTCTGTCATTAGTAACAGCTCCCTTTGTGGGAATAGTGGTGTAATTGTGGACAGAAGTTCACACTGGGTTCTATTTATAGCCTCTGATGACTCATTAATATGTTACCTTAGCAAAAGCTAGTTCCAGAGCTAGCCGCCTATTACCTTTCAGTCACAAACATTCTCACTGGAATATTCTGATGAAATAAAAAGCAAATTGTCTGTAAAATACTCCTAGCAATTTTCACATCAGGCTTTTAATTGGTGTAATATTAGCCACACTTATATTTGTATTGCAAACTACATTTGTCAAAAGTACATGCATCTCCTGGTGCTTACCAACAGGTAGATTTTGTGTTAAGGAAAAAAAAAATTCACGGGTAGTTTTCTAAAGAGTTTAACCAGCAGTTGATCTGGAAAATATGTTAACCAACCTTCAAAAGTATTTCCGTTCCCGGAAGTCTTTGCACCCTCTGTGATTAGGCCCTTTGTGACATTTCCACACACGTGACCTTCGCACTCATCACTTTGACTCCAGCAGAGAAGTCGTGGTCGAGGGTAACTCTAAGCTTTGTTGAGATGTTAAGGTAAGACTTTGAAGCTGCAGTGCATTTATCAATTCAGTCTGAAAAACAACCTCTGTGGTTAAGCATGTTAAATCCCCCTGTGTTTTCATAGCAGCTTGGCTAAAGGTTATTACGATGAACACTGGAGGATGAGTGGGAGATAGCTTAGACCAGAGCACTGTCACTGAAATGAGTTCAAAGAAGTTACTCATCTTCTATGCATTTTGGCAAAATCTCATAATCAGATATTATTCTACACTTTGTTAAAAAGACAGCCTATACCAAAGACTACCAAAGCCAAGTGCTAGCAAAGATGAAAGCAACTGGAAATTTCATGCATTGCTGATGGAAATGCAAATGGTGCAGCCACTTTGGAAAACAATTTGGCAGTTTCTCATAAAGTGAAACACACACTTAGCCCATACAATGATCTCAAACTCCTAGGTATTTACAGAAGCGAAATGAAAACCTATGTCCTTGACAGGTAGTGGTGCATGTGGGAGGAACAGACTATTCAGGCTGAGCAAACAGCATCTCCAAGAGGGTGACAAGGTGTAGGAACGGAGGATATGGAGAGTGGGAGAGGAAAGAAGATGAGGCTGGAGACAGCCAGTGTTGAGCTTGGTGGGTCTTTGATCTTTATCCTGAGATTGATCAGAGACTATTAAAATGTGTGAAGCAAGAGGATGACATAACCAGACATGCCTTTTGAAAAGATCAGTCCAGCTGCAGTGCAGAGAACAGGCTGGAGGGAGCTGCGGAGGACTGTGGGGAGGCAGTTGCCTTGTCTGGGATAGTTCACAGTGGATTGGGCTGTGGCCTTGGGGATCTTCTCTTTAACTCTCCAAACGCCTGAGATAGTTTGCGCTGATGTCTTTTCTATAACAATAGAAATATTTCTGTTTAGAAATAGCAATACTTCTAATAGAAGAATGATGAATTGCTTGCTTTAAAAATGTGTTTATTATAAAATATTCAACATGTAAAAGAGAATTTATGTAAAACATTAGGGTAAACATCGAGAACATAATGAAAACTGTGCAAAGCCATCTCCCTGTTTCAGAATCAGAACATTATTGTTATGAAAATCTTCTTTAAACCAGACTCTGCTTAATTTTAAAGAGGGATTGAAAACTCTCCTTGGAATGTGGTGATATCAGGACTTTCTAACAATTAGAGCTTTTAGGCAATAGAAGAAGCTGCTTCAGGAGCCTGTGGGAGGTCAAGAGCAGTCTGTGTGAGAATGCAGAGGAAGGGTTCCCAGGAGCAGAGGGAGGTCGGGTGGATGGATGCAAACGTGCTCATCCTAAAATCCTCTGCCATGATGCCACAAAGAGAAGAAATTAAACGGGAAGAGCAGAGCTTTACAGGGGCGTTTAAAACCCTGAAGTATTGGCTTCTTAAAGTTAAATGTGGAATTGTAGCTATTTGTTGACACATAGTCAACAAATTTTGATTTTATACACATAGTCCTATACACAAAAATATATGTGGCTGTAATATTTTAAGTTCTTGAGCCCAGAAACAGTGGGTTAGGAGCAAGATGAGGGACAGGACAGAGTTTTTGAATATGGGGGAATAGTTGCAGCTCTATTTTCTATCTGTAGCAGGAGGTGGCAGACCATGGCTTTGCGGCCAAATGATGTTTGTTTCTGTATGGCTCACAAGCTAGGAAGGGTTTTTACATTTTATCTGATTGATTGAACTTTTAAATTTAAGATAATTGCAGATTTACATGCAGTTATAGTATGTGCATCTATTATTACACAGAAAAAATTAGATATACTGGATTCATCAAAATTAAAGCTTGTGTGTGTCAGTGAAAAGGCAACCCACAGAACTGGCGAAAATAATTGCAAATCACATGTCTGATAAGTGATTAATATGCAGGAAATATGAAGAATTTTTACAAAGCAAAAACAAAAAAACAAACAACCTGTCAAAAAATGGGGAAAAGACTTAGACTTTTCTCCAGAGAAGATAAGAAATGACCAATAAGCACTTGAAAATATGCTCAATTGCTTTATAATCCTAAACAGAATACCATAACCAGCCTAGATGAATCAGGATTCACCCCTGGAAGGGGAAGAACCCCATGTTTGAGACACATGGTCACCTAGTACTTGAACAAAACTAGAATTTTGTTAGCAAAGAAAATTGTGGGAGAATGAATGTTGGGAAGCAACAAAAAGTGTCTGCCATCCTCACAGTTTGGATGTCTGCAACCTCAGTTGTGGAGTCTGTGAGCCAGGATGTGGGCTTTCACCAGACACCAAATCTGCGGGCACCTTGATCGTGGACTTCCCAGCCTCAATAACTGTGAGAAACAAAGTTATATTGTTTATAAGCTACCCAGTGTGGAGGAGCTGGAAGGCTTTAAGCAAATACTGAAAATGTATTTGCTCCACTCAATACGAAGGTTGGAAGCTGGAACAAGCATAACAAAGGGTTATGAGTGTTCACCGAGTGCCTGAGGCTGGGAATGGATAAACGAAGGGTTATACGCCCGGCCTTGAGGCGTTTGAAGGCTTCCTTCTGACCACCTGTTTCTGAGAGCAAGGACTGTTGTTTCATGATAAGACTCCCTTTAGAGTTTCGCCAAAGCTCTGTTATGTCTTGGGCAATGGGAACTGTATTTTATGCTTGAATGCTTTAATGTTTATCTGGAATGGCTACGTGCAAGTCTGCCTTATGCTCTATTCCTGGAGAATTATGAAACTGCGCAGTTAGGTAATAAACTTTGTCAGTCCACTAGAGGCTGTCCCTGAGTGTCCTTTTCAGAGTGCGGTTCTCTGAGCCTTACACCCAGTTTCTGATACTTTGCTATAGCAGCCCACAGTGACTAAGACACCATCCAGTGCCTCCTTCCATCTGGTCTTGAAGTATTTTTGAATGTTGACTTTCCTTTCCTAGTGACACAACTCAGTAGTAGTCATCTCTCCATTTGTGGGTAGAAATAAAATATTCATGCAGAATCTCAAATTTACCCAGAGCCAACCTACCCCCTCTTTTTAGGAATAGGAGAAAAAGTCTGAGAAATGTACCTCTGACTGAAATAGAGAAAAGAGAGCAATGATATCAGTGAGGGAACTTCTAGGAGAGTGAAGTCAGACAGGTGGATGATGCTATAGCAGACACTCTTGGGACTGAATACTTACACAAGAGGGGTATATGGGGCAAAAAGGAGAAGGAAATGGCAACCCACTCCAGTATTCTTGCCTGGAGAATCCTGTGGACAGGGGAGCCTGGTGGGCTGCTGTCCGTGGGGTTGCACAGAGTCAGACATGACTGAAGTGACTTAGCAGCAGTAGCAGCATGGGGGCAAGAGGACATGAGAACTAAAGTTTTGCAGTAATGGTGAGTGCCTTCCTGTTAGACTCTGTTCTCACTCTGACCTGAATCTGAAATTTTGAGTGATTAGAAGTTTGAATGGGGGCTATTAAATTCAGATTAGTTCAGAGGAAGACTATCCTGACAAGAGTTAAAGCCCTGTCTCTGCTAATCGGCAGCTTTTCCCACCTTCAGGCCTCTCCATACATCAATCCTTGCCTGCTGCTTCCAGCAGGTCTAGTGTCTCCACAAAGATAACTGAAGTCTTGAGATGTGTCCAGTGAGTTTGGGCCTCCTCCTCCGCCAATCAGATCTCTTTCCTGTCTGAATTATATGTAATGCCATCCCTAGGGTCAGAGCGCCTTTCACACTCTTTTTCAGACTCTTAAGAATCTTCCCTAAAATTTTGTTTGTATCCATCTGCCCTGAGTACATTTTATTGATACCCTGAGCACAATCTGAATCTTGGTAAGCATTCTCAGAGCATTCTGTATCAGGAATTGGAGTGAGGAGAGATCGAGGGTGGGATAAATTCTAAGAGGCACAGATAGGATAGAAACAGGTGTCACCTTTAGTGTTCCCTGAGATTAAGTGACAGACTGCTGGGACAGTGGAAGAGGCACACTTGACACTCTTGGTAAGCAAGCAGAAGTGTGAGTGTGGAGAGAGTAAGTGGGAAGCATCAAGATAGCTGCTTCACAGCTACATATTCCTCCTTCAAATCCTTTTAGTTTTTGATGTGATAAGTAGAGAACTTTTGCTGCAAATTCTTATGGCCATGATTAAACTATTAACAGAATATTTTGGAAATAATGTTTTATTAATTCATACTCTTTTGAGAAAGGATATATAAACTGAAGAGTACAGCATGAATAATAATTAGAAATAAAAGAAGAAGGACAACACAAAACAGAGCCAGGAATGTGACTAAAAATGCACACCATAATGATTAGTCATGACCTGGGTGCAGATTTAACTCCAGGCTGACCAGCAACCAACTCAAGGTGGGAGATGTGACTGGTTATACAGTTTACGTAGTTGATAAGTAAATCATTCTTGGTACTCAGTTCAGTTCAGTTCAGTCGCTCAGTCGTGTCCGACTCTTTGCGACCCCATGAACCGCAGCACTCCAGGCCTCCCTGTCCATCACCAACTCCCGGAGTTCACTCAGACTCACGTCCATCGAGTCCGTGATGCCATCCAGCCATCTCATCCTCTGTCATCCCCTTCTCCTTCTGTCTCCAATCCCTCCCAGCATCAGAGTCTTTTCCAATGAGTCAACTCTTCACATAAGGTGGCCAGAGTACTGGAGTTTCAGCTCCAGCATCATCCCCTCCAAAGAGACCAGACAAATTCTTTGGAGAGTCTCCTGGATAGGACAGTGTGAAATGCTGACATGGATTCTCCAGGGAAAAATACTGGATTGGGTTGCCATTTCCTACTTCAGGGGATCTTCTGGACCCAGGATCAAACTCACGTCTCTTATATCTCCTGCATGGGCAGGGTGTTCTTTACCACCAGTGCCACTTGGGAAGCCCATATTTTTTAGGCGATACAATGAAAGAATCTTTTAGGCCAGCAAGTTGTACTCAGGGGAAAGGTGGGTGGTGGTAGAGGTGGGCTCTCTGAAATATCAGTACATGTTCACAACTGTGAAAAGCCACCAAATATTGCCAATATAGGAAATTTCAATGTCTCAGTGAGGAAAAAACATTAATAGTCCATTTTTCTAGAAGAAGGAGAAAGTCCTGGCTTCAGAACCCTAATATCATTGTTCTTTCTCCAATCTATGGTATGCAACGTGTGCACACACACACACACACACACACTTATACACACACACACTTCTCAAATTCACATTCCATGCCTTGGCTGAATGAGGGAAAGGGTATACTATAATTGTTTTTAAAATTAAAAAGGAGCCACTAATTAAAATTACTGCAAACTGACACTAGGCAATAAATTATAATTAAATATTATCTATTCTTTTGCAACATTGGAGTCAGATTCTGTGGATACTGAAGTTTATACAACTTTGGGCAGTCTTGTTAAGGTAAAGAACATAAAATTATGAAAAAATGGGCATGAAAATAAATAAAGAGAAAGGGAAAATAAATCACAGCAAATGACTAGAGCTGTGGAGATTTCAGTGCGTTCTTTCTGAAATTAGGCAGTTTACCAGAAATGCTTACATAGAAATGTTTCCTCCCTTTTCCGCCATCAAGGAACGCCCAGCACTCTTAGAGGCCTCTGCAAGTAAGGGACCCTGCAGCTTAACCGACATTAATTTATGGCTTGAGAGAAAATCCTGTTTTTGGTTCCCATCACTAAATCCATCATCTTTTCCTAGAAGATGAAGCTGCTTCCTTCCTCTGATAATGCAGATTTTGAACTGTTATTGACAAGACCCCAAAGAAATCAATGTATTTATTTTTTTGAAAATGACTTCATATCCATCTGGAAAAAATAATAGCTCCCAGACTCATTCTTTTTAAAGTGATCCTTTGCCCTCACTCATAGCTCTAAATATGGCTCTTAGGCTGTCATGTGAGAGAATTTTCAGAGAAGTTTTTGGGGCCAAAGAGGAGGAATGTCAGATTGGCTCTGCTCTGTGAGGCAAACAGCAGGAAGCTGGGAAAGTCTGATATCTCTGAATGTGTTTTGTGTACATCTTGTTCGCTCTTCGAATCAATTTTACTTTTGTTTCTTGGATGAAAAGCTGTAAGTTGCCACTGACTAGCTGTGAGAATGTTGACTTCAGTTCTGTAACAAATGAATTTGAATGTGGAAAACCAGATGGAAAAACAGTCTCCAATCTGAAAAGTGAAATGTAAAATCTACTTCTAGAAAACTATTGCCTATGACTTGGAGAAAAACTAGAATTATTTTTAAAATGATGCCAGTTTTGCTGACTTTCCTCTCACTTCTTGTAATTTTACTCTAGGATTTAAGCAGTGTTAGCATATTTGCCACACAATAGATTTCCTGTAGTAAGAGGAAAAAGTCATAGGTTGAGTTTATCTGAAGGAAAGCAAGGCCCTCTGATGATTAACACAAAAATGAAATGTGGTCAGATTTTTTTTAGAAGTCAGCAGTGCCTGGAGAATCCCAGGGACCGGGGAGCCTGGTGGGCTGCCATCTACAGGGTCGCACAGAGTCGAACATGACTGAAGCGACTTAGCAGCAGCAGCAGCAGCAGTCAGTTTAACACAGGAAGATCCCTCCTATACGGCCGTGGATCCTTGTGGTGACTGAGCCCCTGGCAGCTCCTTCATGGAAGTGATCTAGTTCAGATCCCTGGGAGGTGGTGTGGGATGAGCAACTCCTTGGTGAGTGTGAGCACTCAGGGGAGGTAGGGCTCTGAGCTGGGGCTGGAAAGCAAAGCTTGAGGTTCTCAGGGCTGAGAGTTAATTTTCTGATCCATGGGTCTCTGCACAAATTGGGGAACTCTTTTAGAACGGACATCTTTGAGTAGGCAGCCACAGGGCTGCCAACTGGAACGTGTCAAACTGATTGACCAATGAGTTTTATAGGAGACTCTGAAAAGGAATGAAATGGGAAACAATGTACATGAAGGAAAAAAAAAAAAGAAAGAAAGAAAGCAGAAAGAAATTCAAGCTCAAAGTCTGGAGAAGAGACACAGACTATTCTGAAGTATACAACCACATGAACCCTCAATATTCACAGACTAGTGTTGAAGAGGTCTGATCTGGAAAAAAACGTAAAGAATACATTCATTTTTAGAGTTAAAATAAATTTACCATTTAAGACCTATTCTTTAACCATTAAATAACCAAGAAAACAGCTAGAAATCCTCTTGGGATGGCTTAAATGCCTAAAGGGAAAAAAAAAAATCAGTTCAGTTTAGTCACTCAGTCATGTCCGACTCTTTGTGACCCCATGGACTGCAGCACGCCTGGCCTCCCTGTCCATCACCAACTCCCAGAGCCTACACAAACTCATGTCCATTGTGTCGGTGATGCCATCCAACCATCTCATTCTCTGTTGTCCCCTTCTCCTCCCACCTTCAATCTTTCCCAGCATCAGGGTCTTTTTCAACGATTTGGTTCTTCGCATCAGGTGGCCAAAGTATTGGAGTTTCAGCTTCAGCATCAGTCCTTCCAATGAATATTCAGGACTGAGTTCCTTTAGGATTGACGGTTCGATATCCTTGCAGTCCAAGGGACTCTCAAGAGTCTTCTCCAACACCACAGTTCAAAAGCATCAATTCTTCGGCACTCAGCTTTCTTCACAGTCCAACTCTCACATCCATACATGACTACTGAAAAAACTATAGGTTTGACTAGGCAGACCTTTGTTGGTAATGTCTCTGCTTTTTAATAGGCTGTCTAGGTTGGTCATAGCTTTTCTTCCAAGGAGTAAGCGTCTTTTAATTTCATGGCTACAGTCACCATTTGCAGTGATTTTGGAGCCTCCCAAAATAAAGTCTCTCACTGTTTCCATTGCTTCCCCATCTATTTGCCGTGAAGTGATGGAACCAGATGCCATGATCTTTGTTTTCTGAATATTGAGTTTTAAGCCAAACTTTTTCACTCTCCTCTTTCACTTTCATCAAGAAGCTCTTTAGTTCTTTGCTTTCTGCCATAAGGGTGGTGTCATCTGCGTATCTGAGGTTATTGATATTTCTCCCGGCAATCACAAAGTTGTGATCTGGGCAATTAATTGTTCTTATCTAAATGTAAGCCAAAATACTTTAAGTACTTGAAAACAGTTGGTTTCCTTCAGAAGTCTAAACATGATTTTGGCATTGGTTTTGTAAATCTTATTTTTCAAAATGTTGTAGATTTAGAGTATATCTTGAAATTATTCTGCACTCTTTCTTTTTAGCAGGATGAGCAAGAACATGGTCTTATTCCACGTGGAATACATATAGCAATAATAACAATTATTATAGCAACAATAACATTGATTCCCTTTTTTTGCATTTACTATGTACCAGCCTCTGTACTGATTTATTTTTGCATATGCTTTTTTTTTTTTAAAATCAGGTTTTTCGTTTTCATCACATCACGTGGGATCTTACTTCCCTGACCAGGGACTGAATCTGTACCCCCTACAACGGAAGCATAGAATCTTAACCACTGGACTGCCAGGGAAATCCCTATATATGCTTTTTGAGATTACATTGTTTTTTTAAATTGGTCATCTCCACCCACTAAAACATATACAAGAAATTGAAGAACATAGAGTGAGAAGTATCAAAAGTAATTCGGCTTTCTTGTTCCCTAATCTTTCCCCCAGAATCCAGCAGGCTCACCAGTCTCTTCTGTTTGCCTTCCAAGTTATTGTGCTGAGCATTTAAGATATATTATTTCATTTTATCCTCACCACAACCCTATGTAGTAACTATTATTATCATTTTTATTAATAGATGAGGAAACTGAAGCGCAGTGCGAACTTGCCCCACATCACAAGAAAAGTAGGAGAACCAGGATCAGAATTCACAGCAGTTTCATCATTACAGTACTTCCTTCCTGCCTGCTATCTTCACTCCAGATGGCCTCCAAGCCTGGACTCTACTGTCTCTCCTTTACCCTTTTGTCTAAATCCTATTACTCCTTCAGGACCCTGGTCATACTACTATTACTACTGGCATTTACTGAGTGCTTTCTGTATACCAGGCCCTTACACAAACACACACAATCTTATTTAATCCTCACTGAGCCCTAGGAGGCATGTGTTATTATTATCCTCATTTAACAGAAGTGAAACTGAGGCTTAGAAAGTCACACAGCTCGGAAGCGGCAGAGGCCAGAGTCAGCCCGGATGGTCTGGTTGAGGCCCTTGCCTCCCTGCTCAGACCCACCCACCTTCACAAAGCTCTCTCTGACCTGCTGTGTTTCACTCCTCTCAGAAAACCTCAACACTTCTCCTCACAAACCAACATGGTATCAGCTAGCAAATCATCCTGTATTAGTCTCTGCAACTTAGCATTCTAGAGTCTTCTCTTTCAACTTTGCTGTCCACCCCTGGAGAGCAAAGACTCTATTTTTAATGCTCAGTCAATTATGCTTAGCAAGTGCCTGGTGAACGGTAAGCACACAATACACAATTGGTGTTTTATTATTAAAAAATATCTTAGCTCCATGTGAGTACTTGTAGAAATCTTAATGAAATCTTACAAAATAGAAAATGGACTAATGAAAATGAGCTCTTGAAACTTCTGTCTGGAATTGTGTCATCAGCATATTTAACTTTTGAGAAATCAAATCAATGAGCACCAGAGACAGTGAGATGAAAAAAGTCAGTTTAGAGAGTGCAGTGATTCTATCTGTGGGTGAGCACCAGGACCTGCAGCCTCCCTCTGCTGGATGGGTCTCCATTCCAAGGGCTTCTCAGAGTGTGGTGCATGGCACCTTCCCTCTGAATGTGGTTCTATTGCTTCTACTGTGCTGTGCTGGGTTTTGTTTATTTTTTCTGTGTTTTTAAATATTTATACAACACAGCCTTTAAATACAAGTTGACTAGTTTATCTGGTGTTTAACTGAGGACACTGAACTGAGTTCAAACGCTAGACGATAATCCAACTATATAATCCTTCTTTTAGGAAAACTAAAGAGTTTCTACTTTTGGAACCCAACTGCAGTTAAAGACGCTACAACACTGTACTTTGTATCTAAGGACAAAGATGGTCCCTAGCCAGGAAAACTTCAGATCCTTTTAGTTTACTTGCTCCAATATTGGGCAAATAAATCTGAAAACTACTTTCCACAGTAAAAAAGATCTCTGTGAAATGAGGTTGTTTTTGTTTTGTATTAGTTTGCCTTTTCTCTTTCCAGTGACATTGTCTCAACTTGCAAATTAACCCTCATCATGGGTGAGGCTTTTGCCAAGAAACTGACAACACACTCTGATAAGTCAACTTAGCATAAACTTCCAAGTAAAAGGAACCCCTGCCGGGTGGAATATTGGGTTAGAAGTTCTCCAAACTTCCTCCCAAACCTCTCACTCTGTAATGATATTCCAGCAGCCCTAAATTTACTAGAACCGAGTTTTCTGAATAATTGATGGTCTCTTTCCTTTAACCAAGCACATTAGCTGCTCTCCAGACCCTTCCGTTCCTTTGGTAGCTGGATCATCAGCTGCACTTTGGGCCACTTTGCAGGGCTGTGGGGACTACTGCTCAGACCTGCAGGGACATATTTAACCTGCTGATTTTGGGGTGGCCCCAGTTACTTACTGCTCTTGTCTGCCTTTTGTTAGATCAGTGTAACCACGAGTGAATAGTTAAATTTAAGGAAGATTAAGTGTTATTTGTGAATATTTGTATCCTGGAAGCCCAGGCAGGGGTAGAGGTCTACTCTGGAGCCCTCTGAAAGCAGAACAGACTTCTAGACTTTGAGCACAGGGCCTCTAGTCAGAAAAGCAGGACACCAGCATGGTTGAGGAAAACTTGCAGGGGAAGGCTACCAGCCCCTTGCCTTGATGTTTGGGGCTGCCTAATAGTCTCCGTGTCTCCTTAAAGCTGTCTTGCCTTGTTGTGACCCATTTCTGACTTTGTTGAAAAATGCTTTTTCTTGATGCACTGTCCAGAGATCCTCAGTTAAACTTTCATTCCCCTTGAGGTGAAGTCGCTCAGTCGTGTCCGACTCTTTGCGACCCCATGGACTGTAACCTACTAGGCTTCTCCGCCCATGGGATTCTCCAGGCAAGAATACTGGAGTGGATTGCCATTTCCTTCTCCAGGGGATCTTCCCGACCCAGGGATCGAACCCGGGTCTCCCGCATCAGAGGCAGACGCTTTAACCTCTGAGCCACAGGGGAATGCTTTTTCTTGATGCACTGTCCAGAGACCCTCAGTTAAACTTTCATTCCCCTTCTCAGGGGCATATTGCCATGAATGGGCTTAAAAAGCCATATCCTCTGAGAATTTCCTTCCCCATACCGCTCTTTCCACCCAGTCTCACAACTCTTGTCCCTCAAATCTGAGTGTGCTTTCTTGATAACAAGGTGGGGCCAGTTATAGGACTGCCCAATAAGCCTTCCGTTTATCAAGCCTCAGCCCAAGCATATTTTCCTTTAGGAGGCCGCCACCCTCTCAAGTGCCAATTCCCAATCCCACCCACCTGAGACCAACTCCTCTCGCTCACACGGCACCTGCCTGATACACTGATCTGGGTGGGACCTGGTCTGTCTACTTGTCTGCCTTTCACCCTAAGCTGTTACCTCAACAACCGGGTTTTATTCATCCTTCCCCACAGTTCCTGCAAGGAGTGTTTTGAGGGATAATTGACCTGCCTGGGGAGTTTTTCTCTTCTTATTTTCCTCAGCTCTCACATTTTTACACTTTCATACATTTTCATATAAACAGAAAAATAGAACAGCACACAATGAATACTCATTTATCTAGATTTACCATTTTACTAATTGCTTACACCTTGCCATATTTACTTCACCTGCTCTTTTTCTGCTCAACTATTTCAAAGTGAATTTCAGATTTAATAACATTCTACCCCTAAATACATCTCTGAAATTAATGACATTTTCTGACAGAACCATAATACCATTTTCACACATATTCGTATTATCATACCTAATAAATAGTTCCCAAATGTCACCATTGTCCCCAGAAGATTTCTTATGAATGGTTTCTTTAAACTAGAATCCATTTTGAGTATACCTTGGTAGGTCCTTGACCAACCAATTGGAGACATTCAGCTATTATGTTCCTGAATCTCTTTTAACTTTCAACAGTCCCTTCCCCTCTTTCCCATGTTTATTGACTTGTTGAAGAAATCTAGCCAATTCTATCAAAAGTCCCACTTTCTTGGTGTTGTTTAACTTTGCCAGACTTCCGAGGTGAGCTGACCTAAGGAAGGCACCGCTGCAGGAGTCTCCTCCGCGTCAAGGACCTCCCACTCTATCCTCTTCTTTGTTCTCATCGTCTCAGCACAAATCCTTGAAGCATCATCTGAAAGCAGAACAGACTTCTAGACTTTTGAGCACAGGGCCTCTAGTCAGAAAAGCAGGACACCAGCACGGTTGAGGAACACTTTCTTGGTGTTGTTTAACTTTGCCAGACTTCCGAGGTGAGCTGACCTAAGGAAGAACCACAGACACCGCTGCAGGAGTCTCCTCCGCGTCAAGGACCTCCCACTCTATCCTCTTCTTTGTTCTCATCGTCTCAGCACAAATCCTTGAAGCATCAAGACTGGAGACTTACCCTGTGCTCTCACGCCTTCTGCTTGGATGTCCCTTTCCTGTCCTTGCTGTCAGCTAGTGTGAGTCTTCCAACCAAGGAGGGGCCTGCATAGCTCTCCTATCACTGCCAGCAACAATCACACGAGACCCTGGCACCCATAAAACATGCTGGGGAGAAAGTCTTTGAACTTAGGACTCTTGAGTCCCCATGAATGAATCTTTTCATTATCAGTGGCAGCAACCAGGAGCCACCATTTTGAATGAAGTTAAGCTCCCTCCTTTTTATGCCATTCATGGAGTTCTTCAGACAAGACTACTGGAGTGGTTTGCTATTCTGTCCTCCAGTGGACCACATTCTGTCAGAACTCTCCGCTATGACCCATCCATCTGGGGTTGCCCTGAGTGGCATGGCTCATAGCTTTATGGAGTTACTCAAGCTCCTTCACTATGACAAGGCTATGATCCTTGAAGGGGCTTCCACTGACTGGTTCAAAATTGGGAAGGGAGTATGACAAGGCTGTATATTGTCATCCTATTTATTTAACTTTTATATAGATCATGCAAAATGCCAGGCTGAATGAATCACAAGCTGGAGTCAAGATTGCCAGGAGAAATATCAACAACCTAAGATATGCAGATGATACTCTAATGGCAGAAAGTGAAGAGGAACTAAAGAGTCTCTTGATGAGAGTGAAAGAGGAGAGTGAAAAACCTGGCTTAAAACTCAACAGTCAAAAAACTAAGATCATGGCATCTGATCCCATCATTTTATGGCAAAAGAAGGGGAAATAGTGGAAGGAGTGACAGATATTATTTTCTTTGGCTCCAAAATCACTGCAGATGGTGACTGCAGCCATGAAATTAAAAGATACTTGCTCCCTGGAAGAAAAATTATGACAAACCTAGACAGCATATTAAAAAGCAGAGAGATGACATTGCCGACAAAGTCGGCATATAGTCAAAGCTATGATTTTTCCAGTAGCCATGTACAGATGTGAGAGTTGGATTATAAAGAAAGCTGAACATTGAAGAACTGATGCTTTCAAATTGTGGTACTGGAGAAAACTCTTGAGAGTCCCTTGGACTGCAAGGAGACCAAACCAATCAATCCTAAAGGAAATCAACCCTGAATATTCATTGGAAGGACTGATGCTGAAGCTCCAATACTTTGGCCATCTAATGGGAAGAGCCAAATTATTGGGAAAAACCTTGATATTGGGAAGGATTTAAGGCAAAAGGAGAAGAGGGCAGCAGAGGATGAGATGGTTAGATAGCATGACTGTCTCATGCTAAAGAGACATGAATTTGAGCAAACTCCAGGATATAGTGAAGGACAGGGAAGCCTGGTGTGCTGCAGTTCATGGGGTCTCAAAGAGTCAGACACGACTGAGCAACTGAACAACAACAAGCTCTCCTTCAACTTCCATGAAGTCAATGCTGCTTAGTCACTGAGTCATGTCCAACTCTTATGACCCCATGAACTGTAGCCCTCTAGGGTCCTCTATCCATGGGGTTTCCTAGGCAAGAAAACTGGAATGGGTTGCCATTTCCTTTTCCATGAAGTCATTAAACCTCTTAAATTCATCCCAGGAAAAGAGCCTGTTTTCTAAGTGATGTCAGGTCCAGTAGTGCCACCACCACTCTCCTGCCCGCAAATAGTCTGTCTCCAAAGCAGAGACATTACTTTGCCAACAAATGTCCATCTAGTCAAGGCTATGGTTTTTCCTGTGGTCATGTATGGATGTGAGAGTTGGACTGTGAAGAAGGCTGAGTGCTGAAGAATTGATGCTTTTGAACTGTGGTGTTGGAGAAGACTCTTGAGAGTCCCTTGGACTGCAAGGAGATCCAACCAGTCCATTCTGAAAGAGATCAGCCCTGGGATTTCTTTGGAAGGAATGATGCTAAAGCTGAAACTCCAATACTTTGGCCACCTCACGCGAAGGGTTGACTCATTGGAAAAGACTCTGATGCTGGGAGGGATTGGGGGCAGGAGGAGAAGGGGACGACCGAGGATGAGATGGCTGGATGGCATCACTGACTCGATGAACGTGAATCTGAGTGAACTCCGGGAGTTGGTGATGGACAGGGAGGCCTGGTATGTTGCGATTCATGGGGTCGCAAAGAGTCGGACACGACTGAGCGACTGAACTGAACTGAAGTGAACTGAAGGCAGAAAATCATTCCCACTGACTCCTGCTGGCAACAAAGAGATTTCCACTGATTTGATGGAGAAACATGACGGGATTTAGTCTCTGCTGTAAAGTCAATGGACAACTGTCTTGGCTGAGATGCTCCAGCAAATCACCCGGGAAGAGTAGGATCTACCTTCCATTTCAGAGGGATGGGTGGAGGTGGGAGGTGGTGGGCAGCTTGGTTGGAGTGGGGTGAAAGAATGAAGTTGGGGGCGGGGAGGTGCTGGGAATAGCTGAGTTTAAATTGGAAGTCCTAGCCCACAGGCAGGCAGAGAACATGAAAATTCAGGCATACAGAGGATTCCTGAAAGTGTTGATCCCTCTTTAGGGGAAGAGAGAAGTGGAGGAGGACAGTATGGCAGCAGAAGGTGTGGGCTGGAACCCCTGGAGGGACAGTTCCAGCCAGCCTGATATGAATATCTGTTTACTTTGGCTCCGTGGAATTTCTAGTTGTTTATTTATTTTTTTAACAAAGAAAAAACTCTCCAACAGCTCATGTCTAGTGGTGGAGTAGGTCCTGTTTTATTCTTCCTGAATGTGGCAAAATGCCTGATACCGAAGAGGAGAAACAAGAGGACTTTATAATTTCACAGGCTTCCCTGGGGGCTCAGCTGGTAAAGAACCCGCCTGTCAATGCAGGAGATGCAAGAGATCTGAGTTCGACCCCTGGGTCAGGAAGATTCCCCTGGAGAGGGAAATAGCAACCCACTCCAGTATTCTTGCCTGGAAAATTCCATTAACAGAAGAGCCTGGTGGGCTACAGGCCATGGGGTTGCAAAGAGCTATACTTTTACACAAAATTCTCAACTGGGAGGTTATAAACCTTTTCATTTCCTGGCTTTTCCTTTTCCTAACTCTGTTTCCTGTTTTCCCTTTTGCTGTGGTGCTCTCTTCCCTGCCTCCCTACACACAGTCACATTCCACTCTCTGGCAAAATCAGAACATTATTTGGTTTTGAAATAGTCACTGCGGAAGTTTATGAAATCTTTTTCTCTAGAGGTTTCATTAAGGCGGATCTGAGCCTGTCTCTTTTGCAACAGCTTAGGGAGAGTGGGGGGAGGGTGCTGGTGAGAGATCAGGTGACCCCTCAAGGACTCCCCTTTTTGTGGCACAATAGCAACTTGATCCCCAGAGTAGGGAGAGGGCAGGAGCGGTAGAAACTTCTGTGTTCCCTCCTCAAGATCCACTGGGAGGCCTGGGCTTTTTGGCAGGTCACTTGGGCTCCACTTTGCTACATGGTTGATTTGGAAAGCAGATTGCTGAGAACAGCAAGGAAAGCTGGAACCTTGAAAATCGCTTTTATGTGAGGGCCTTCCTAACGCACAATCAGGGATGGATCTGGATTACCTGGGCATGCAGAGGGCCCTACCACTTTCTGGTGTCAGCCATGTGGGGTGGAAATTCCCTTTCCTGTGTGAAGCCACGGTGAGAAGTGGGGCCTCAGAGTTTCAAACAGCTTCGGCTTTCTGGAAGTACATTAGGAAGCTAAGTAACTGGCTATCATCACTTGAGCTTTAAAGCAGATTAATACTGTATTTGAAGGCAATGAATACAGAAAATAGTCTATAAAGATTTTGTATAACAAACAAAAACAAAAAGGGTGTTGGTGGGAGAGGGAGGGAGAGAGTGGTTGGAGTTAGTGTCTTCAAGTTCTGAATAATGTGCAGTGTGAGTTTCAGTAAGTTGACTTGGTTGTCTATGTGAATTGCACTTGCCCTTTCTGGACTTCTATCTTTAGGTTCTTTCTTCCTGCTCTTCAGCCTCTGCTTCTCTGAGGTCAGCCCCCCACTTCTTCAGTAATTCTTTCCTGGGCCACCAGAGCTTCTTGGGCTTTAGAAAACCCTCCCTTCTCTGTCCTTCCCCAGTGTTCCAGTGACTGAAGTCTCACTGGGCACACAGCAATCATGCCTATGATCTGAGCTGGTGCCCAGGAGACACCAATAGCTGTGCTGGTCCCCACGCTGCTCCCTGGAGCTTGGAAGGCATCTCCTGAGCCTACAGCTGTGGCTAGGACATAAGACCTACCTGCTAAAGGAAGGAAAGAGAAGCATTTAATGACAAGTTTTGTTTTGTGTTATTTTCTAGTTATAAGTGAAATCACTATCAGAGAAAAATTGTGACTGTAAAGTTGGCATCTTTCTCTCTCCCAATACACACACACATACACACAAAGTTCCTGTTCAGTCACTAAGTGAAAGTTGCTCAGTAGTGTCCAACTCTATGCGACCCCATGGACTGCATAGGTCCATGGAATTATCCACACCAGAATACTGGAGTGGGTAGCCTTTCCCTTCTCCAGGGGATCTTCCCAACCCAGGGATTGAACCCAGGTCTCCCGCATTGTAGGCAGACTCTTTACCAGCTGAGCCACAAGGGAAGCCCTAAGTTGCTAAGTCACGTCCAACTCTTTTTCAGTCCTATGGACAGAGGAGCCTGGTGGGCTACAGACTGTAGCCAGGCTCCTCTGTCCATGTGATTTCCCAGGCAAGAATACTGGAGTGGGTTGCCGTTTCATTTTCCAGGGGATCTTCTGGACCCAGGAATTGAATCCAGCTCTCCTGCATTGGCAGACAGATTCTTTACCACTGAGACACCAGGGAAGCCCTATGTATAATCTATTGGGGAATCTTCTACTTTCTAAGAGAAAATAAAAGCCACTAGAGAGTAACTCCCTCAAAATCTTGCCACACATGTGCAAGGATACTTATCTTCCTCCTTTCCTTCCATCATAGTTGAAGTGATTGCTCATTGCCAAGGTCATTGTAAGGTTCTATATTTCTCTTGCAAGTCTGATAGACTTTGTTCCACTGCAGATCCCTCCTCTGTCCTGCTGCCTCACTTGCTACCGATTCCTTTCATCAGTATTTAAACAAGCCCAAGTTGTTTAAAGTTATTTCTCCTAGGCTAAAAATAATATCTTCCACAGCTTCTACATTCCTTTCCAATGTATTAATGATATTTTCATAATTCTATATTCTTTTTTTTTGAGATCTAGACAAATTTATTGAAACATAAAGGGTGTTAGCAGAGAGGTCATTCAATGGTATGTTACATCTGGCATTTGAAGCCTTGCTGACCAGGGAAGGCTTTCCTCCCCGCCCCCTGCCCTCCAGGGATAACTAATTCCTAGAGATATAACACTACTCACCTGAGAGTGTACTTTTTCTATGCAAAGTAACCAGTTCCAGAGCCCATACCCCAACCACCTCCTTTATTGGTTTTCACAGGGTCCTTACGCTTGGCCCATTATCCTCCTGCCCTAATCACCCCAGGGCCAGATACCAGAGGGCTGAAAACAGCCTCGATGAGAGCCTACTAAAATTTTTTCAACTAACCAATCCTAAACCTTCTTACCCTGTATTGCTTTTCTTTCCTGTAAAAACCATAATCAAATCTCCTGTCTATGTTTTCCCTCTTTTTCTTCCTCCTGGGGCTTCCCTGTAAGACCCTGTGAGGCCTGGCACCCCTCCTGATCTGTTGGTCTCACATTACTAGAATAATAATGAAACCTATATTTTAAAACATTCACCTACTTCCTTGTCGTTTAGTCGCTAAGTTGTGTCTGACTCTTTTGAGACCCCCTGGACTAGAGCCTGCCAGGTTCCTTTGTCCATGGGGTTTCCCAGGCAAAGATATTGGAGTGGGTTGACATTTCCTTCCTCAGGGAATCTTCCTGACCCAGGGATCAAACCTGTATCTCCTACATTGGCAGGCGGGTTCTTTACCACTGGGGAAGTTTACTTCCTTATCTGGTTCTCTCTGGCTTCAGTCAAGTGTATTGAAACATGTGTCTGTACTCACCATCACCACTTCCTTATCCTCCACTCTGAAATTCTTGAAATCCAGCCTCTGTTCCAACATTCCTCTGCTGCTTCTCCTACCAAGATCATTAATAACACTGTTGCTAAATTTTAAGATTTTTTCCCCTGACATTATCTGATAAGAGCTTTAAGGATCATCCAATACTAGTGACCACTATCTCCTTGAAACTGTCTTCCCTTGGTTTAGTGATATTCATCTTTTCCATGATAATTTCTTAGACTCCTTTGTGGGTTTCATTTATGTTCATCATAGAAGCCACAGAAAATTCAGTAGCGTGCAGTCATCTCCACATGGATATCCTACTGGCATTTTAGATTGGGAACTTCCTAAACTGAGCTCATCATCGCCACTCTTGAGCCTGTCCCCAGTGCCCCACCCCTCCCTACCCTGCCCTGTGCTCCCTTTCTTAGTAAATAGTGACATCATCTTTGAGTTGTCCTAGTCAGAATCCTGATGTCATGCTCAGCTCCTCCCTCCACGTACCCCACATCCAGTCAATCACCAAGACCCATTCATTTTACGTCTTGAATATTTAAAATCCATTTATTTCTCTCTACCCCCAATGCCGCTGTGTTCATTTGAGTTACTATATCTCTCACCTGGTTAATGCGGCAAACTCCTAACTAGTCTCCCTGGCTCCATTTTTGTCCTCTTCCTTCCGTTCTTCATGTTGCAGCTGGAGCTCTTTCTGTGCATTCGCATCAGGGCGTATGCAACCTGCTCTCCCTACTTTACCCCATTTTGATGATGCCTTATTATCCTGCCAATGTTAGGACAAAGTCCAGATTTCCCTGCATGCCCTTCAAGGACCTTCATCTTGTGCTCTTTGTGAGCCTCCCTGGTCTCTTGCCTCATCATCCCTACCCCCACCCCATCATACTGAACTGTTTCCAGTATCCTGGATGCCCTTTCTCGACTCCTAGCCTTTGTGCAGTTCCTGGGACTCCCTATCCTTCTCCTCTTCCTGGCTGCTGCTGCTAAGTCGCTTCAGTCGTGTCCGACTCTGTGTGACCCCATAGACAGCAGCCCAACAGGCTCCACCGTCCTTGGGATTCTCCAGGCAAGAACACTGGAGTGGGTTGCCATTTCCTTCCTGGCTAACTCAAGCTTATTTCTTAGATCCCAGGTTAGAGATATAAGTCCCTAATTAAAGCCTTTTCTGATTTTCAGGTGCTCCCGGGGGCTAAGAGTCCCTCCACCAAAAATCTCACTGCCCTCCACTGTCAGTGCCTGTCTCCTGGCTTGTTTCCCTAATTGTTCCAAGAACCTTGAGGGCAGCCCCATGTCTCCCTAACTGGACCATTTCCAACACCTTGCCCAGTGCGGGCACAAATAGTTGCTAAATAAATGACTGTGATTCCAACCAGTGCTTGTGGACAAGGGTGCTTCAGTGATGCTGTCTGTCCTGAGAACACTAAGATGATTGTCCTCACGCTTTCATTCGTTGAGCACTTATTGTGTGTCATGCAATTTTCCAGGGCTAAGGAAAGAAGCCAAACCACTTCCTTATTCTTCCATTGAAATGACATTTAAATAAACTCACTTTCATTTTTCTTTTCTTTTATTCCAGTGATGATTAAAGCTGAGATCATTCTTGTAGAGATTGGTGTATAAAACCCCCAAGGACTAATCATTGGCTTGAAGCAACACTGACCTCAGGGTGATGGATTATCCATGATCTATTTTGGCCGCATGCATGTAGCCATTCATTAGATGCCTGGGAATGTTAATGCCAGATCATCACTGCTTAAAAATGTACTTCTTTAGAGACTGTCTTTTAACTTGTTGAGTTGGACCACGTGTTTCCCATCTCTAATAATTAAATGAATAGTGAGCTAATATTCTATCTTTTGGTTTGTTTGTAGGCATGCAATTGCTAATATGTACTAGGGAAAAGGAGGTCATTTGTGGGGACCGATGATGTCATTACTTATGAGTGAGTGGAATTTTTGTTGGTTTACTAGAGCAAACAGATATTTACATGTCTGAGCTTTTGAACATATCTGGCAGAGGCTGAAAGAAAACAATGTATCTTGCATTTCTGAACTTGCAGTTGCCATCCCACCAGTCTTAACCCACATTTGTCATAGAACATTTTGCAAAGACCTCATAGGAAGAGCCAAGCATTCCTGGATTAAGTTATTCCATTTCTTCTTCATGGAGAAGAAATTGCATTATTTAATGCTTCCTTAAACTACCATTCAGACCAGGGAGAAAAGGTATCTTAGTTCGCTTGGGCTGCTGTAAAAAAGTACCAGAGGCAGGGTGGCTTATAACAATAGAAATTTGTTTCTCACGGGTCTGAGGCTGGGAAGTTCAAGATCAAGGTGCCAACAGTTTTGGTGTCTGGTTAGTGCCAGCTTCCTGGATCAGAGATGGCTGTCTTCTCCCTATGTTCTCACACAGTGAATGGTGCAAAGGAGCTCTCTGGGGTCCTTTTATAAGGGCACTAAACCCATTCATGAGGGCTCTACTCCCATGACCTAGTCAGGGGTGATGGTATTAGTAAGTGGGGACTTTTGGAGGTAATTAGAGATTAGGTTAGGACTGAAGCCCTCATGCCTGGAATTGGTGCTCTTGTAAAAGAAACCCCATAGAGCTCTCTGGCCCCTTCCACCATGTGAGGACCAGTGGGAAATCATTAGTCTGCAGCCCAGAAGAGGGCCCTCACCCAACCATGCTGGCACCCTGATCTCAGATTTCCAGCCCCCAAAATTGTGAGAAATATATTTTTGTTGTTTATAAGCCACCTAGTCTGTGATATTTTGCTATAGCAGGCTGAATGGAACAAGGTAAATGGATCCTGTCCAAGAGAGCTTCTTAGGGTAGAGAAAGGACCCTAAGAGAAAGGCAGGTGATCAGAATCTTGGGGTAGGTAGGGAGATCCAGCAATGGAGACAGAGTGAGATAAGCTTTAAGAAGTCCCACTGGGGAAAGAGGCAGCTGCACCACAGCCAGCACCCAGAGGGCAGAGGCCGGAGCACAGCTCTATCAGTCTTGGTAGACTGTTTCTTTGTTCCTGCCTCCACTCTCTCTCCCTGACTCTGACCCCGAGGGGTCTAAAACTTTGCTAGGGAGTTGGAGAAAAGGTGGATAAAGGAGAAGAGAAGAAGCCAATAACACCTAGTTTTCGGTTGCAGGCTCTCAAACTTGAAGACAACTTGATCTAGAAATTTAGATAAGAATTGGGCTGGATTTTCGATGTTAAACTGTTCTGAACTTTTAAAATGACAGGCTGTTCTTGGTTCTGGAACACCTACGGGACCTGCTTGAATTTTTATCCAGGGCCTCAAACAATGGTCCATGTTTACTATGGAGTGGTAGACAAGATGAAAAGTGCTTTCCTGTTCATATTCTGTTATGATGACTCCTTAGAAAAATGGGTTACATACACATTTAGAATGTTTGCTAAAACAAAACTCAGCTCAATACTTTATGGCCTCTTTTCTTGTGTATGGACATATCACAGATACATAATCATAGACTTGTACGGTTGAAAGGATATTTAGAGATGTTCTAGTCCAAAGCACTCTGTACATAGGAAAATTGTTCAATAGGATCTCTTTCAGTTCCAAAGTTCTCTAAGATTTTTTGGTATTGATAATCACTCATAGAAGATGTTGAAACAACACCGCTCTCTTAAGGACATGCATTAGACTCTTGTAAAGCAGAATGAAGTAGCCTCTGGTGTTGGGGAGGCAGTCGGGATACCAGTTGGTTCACTGTTTCTGAAAAGAACATAAGGCTGATTGCTTTCTTTTTTTTTTAAACGTTGACTGGGGATCTGCCAGCTTAAATAACTGCAGTGCTTGACCAAGAGCCCAGCCTGAGAGGCCAAAGACAGAGTCCAAAGATTGCCCTTGTTTTAGACAAGATCATTCCTATTTACCTTCAGAGAATGTTTGGTCCAGAGATTTAGGCTTCCAAGATGTCAGCCTTTCCACAGTGTGTTGGTTCTGCATCTTCGGGTTTTCTCTCCACTCTAGCAGCCAATCCAGGGGGGATCTTTCAAGGACTTTTAGGTAGGAAAAGAGAGGAGTAGGCTATGGCCACACTCCATTAGTCACATTTCCTTCTGAGTTCTCCATTTAACCTCACCAACTTGCCTCTCCCTTACTACTCAGGAATCACTTATCATGTGTAGAATACAACTGGAAGGAGGTGGGAAGAAAAGGCATCTTCTATTGCAGTTTGGTGAGCATTCCATGGTTGATGGAGCCCTAACGATGCTAATAGTACTCCCTTTCTCTTCATAAGCCCTCAGTGGTTTTGAAGTAGCAGCAGTGACTGAGTGGTTAGTCTCAGAGCAGAGAGGCCATTGTCTGGAGGTGGGTTGTGTGTCAGGGTCTTGCATATTCAGACAAACACTGAGAGCAGTGACAAGTGTGTGTGGAACTTCCCTGGAGAAATCCCTTGGGCGATATGAATTGATAGAACCCAGGAGTCCAGCATCTCAATGGCCTGCGGATTGAAGGAGAAGAAGGTTAGAGCAAAAGAGCTCTGGTTCAGCCTTGGGGATTCCCCAGCACAGTTTCAGGTTGACTGGACTAGGAGACTCAGATTGTACCAGCTCTGGGCTAATAAGCCTTCCTGGCCTTAAGAACATGCAGGTTTCGCATTGCCTGGGTTGCTGGTTACTAAGAATTCTGAAGAAACATTAGTTCTAAAGCAAAGCCAATAACCACTCTGTTGTTTCACTGATATTTTCCTTTATAGTTATAGATGACAGGGAACTTTTCCAGAAAAAAGAGGTCTTAACAACAAAAACCTTCCTGCCCTTGGAACACAATACAATAAAATGACTGAATTAATTGAATGACTACCCATCAGTTTATTCTCTCTTGGAGCCACGTGCTGGATGTGATCTGAATCCAAATACGGTGACCACAGTTCTAGATCCAGGCTGTCCGCATCGGAGTCCCAGCCCTGCCACTGGCAGCCGTGTCACCTGCTTTTAAAACAGCCGTAATAATGGTGCTTACCGTTTCAGGCTGCTGTGAGGGTTAAGCGAGATGACTCCTGTAAGTATGTACTGAACTCAGAACAATGGTGGTGCATGGTAAATGCCTGAGGAATATTCAGTGCTGATCATGAATGGGAACACTTAGACCAGATCTGATAAGAGGATGCCAGAGAGCAGTAGCTGTATCATTTCTCATTTCTTTTATTGTGACTTCAACTACAAATGTCTTTTTTTTTTTTGGCTGCTCCATGCAGCATGTGGGATGTTAGTTCCCCAACCAGGGCTGGAACCCATGCCCCTTGCAGTGGAAACACAGAGTCTTAACCCCTGGACTACCAAAGAAAAAGTGAAAGTGAAGTGTCCGACTCTTTGCGACCCCATGGACTGTAGCCTACCAGGCTCCTCCCTCCATGGGATTCTCCTGGCAAGAGCACTGGAGTGGGTTGCCATTTCCTTCTCCAGGGGATCTTCCCGACCCAGGGATCGAGCCAGGGTCTCCCGCATTCCAGGCAGACACTTCAACCTCTGAGCCACCAGGGAAGCCCTTCTGGACCACTGAGGAAGTCCCCAAATGTAATTTTCTAACATGTTCAGTGTCCCCCACTGACCTCCATCTGCTTCTCCTTTTCTTTCTTGTTCTCTTCTTTGCTGAAATTTTGGATGGCTATTTCTGTCCCTGATTTTTATTCCTTTCTCCTCCATCATGTACCCTCCAGCTATAAAAGTCTCCTTTATTTATGCCTGACTCTGGCCTCCAGTCCCCTGCCGGCCATCAAATACCTCCTGAAAATTTCCTTCTAATGAAACCTTGTCTTTATTGCCCACTTAAAGAATACTCTAAATTAAGTGGAGCGGTGCCCTCTGCTTTTCTATTTCCCCCTCCTTTTATTATTGTATCAATTCTCAGAGGAAATGAAACTAGCAGAATCTGGGCTATTAGCAGCAGCAATGCCAGTAATTGGGAATCAGATTTTATGGAGTTTCTGGGATATTGAAGGGATAAAGTCAGAAAACAGAACCTAAGATAATTAACAGTTTTCATAATTTCTTTACCTGTATAAATGCAATCTGGAGAATTTGGGTTGGCATCCTCACAGACAATGAGAGTAGGCATTTTGTTTTTTTCATAGCTGTAGTTCCCTCACTGAAACAGTGCACCTAATGGGTGTTCACAACTTTTTTTTCGCTTAACTGTTAGCAGCAGAAGGGAATTGGTAAATGGTAAATGAGAACAAGAGAGCATTTATTAAAGATTATTCTCTACCACCACTTTTTATGAATTTTTAATTAAAAGAGTAAAGTTATTTTAACAAGTTTTTTTTTTTTTTTTCCTTTGTGTCAAAGACACTAGCAAAGTTGGAAGGACTAGCATATTTTATAAAAGCATGTGTTTTGGGTCTAAATGGCCATTCTTCTTCATCATATTATTCATTTTCTTTTAAAAATTATCAGGAAGACATATTCTTCAGACAGAGTTTAAGGCAATTACTCATATGTTCACACTGTTGTTTGCTGTTCAGCTGCCAAGTCATGTCCGATTCTTTGATATCTCATGGACTGAAGCAAACCAGCCTCCCTTGTCCTTCACAATCTCCCGGAGTTTGACCAAATTCATGTCCACTGAGTCAGTAATGTTATCTAATCATCTCATCCTCTGCTACCCTCTTCTCCTTTTACCCTCAATCTTTCCCAACATCAGGGTCTTTCCCAATGAGTCGGCTGTTTGCATCAGTTGGTCAAAGTATTGAAGCTTTATGTTCATGTTGGTGAAATTTTAAAGTAACTAAAATCAGAGCAAAGGGTTACATTCTATTATATTATTATGATTTGTAAAATTAACTTTCAAATGTTGAAGATAAAACACACGAGAAGCTTCTTTATGTTTTAAGTTTCATTTCTTGTAAGAACCAGCATTTGACTGAGAACCTGTCGAGAGGTGGATTGTTTTTACCCAATGCTTCATGTCTGTGTGTGCACATACATTGGTCTGAGCTACACACAGCCAGTTCTCCATCCTCAGAAACTGAAAGCTGATGGGCCTAGGCCTCACCTCTTTCTTTCCTTCTCCCCCTTTCAGAGTCCAAGAGCCCAGACACAGGATGGGTAAATGGTTAAGAGAAATGAGAACACAGAAATCTGTTTTGCTTCTTGTGAGCTGTGGGTGTTAAAAGGTTTGAGAGAAGAGAGAGAAAGTAATGGATAACTCATTAAAACACTGCCAGTTGATGGAGTACCATCACCACCTCTCACTTTCTACTAGTGTAATTCTTGTAAAGGAAAATTGTTGGATCATATTCTTCCTGCCCCTCCACCCTGAGAAACTCTAATTGCCACTCCTGACTGGGTTCAGGACTGGCTGGCAAAAGGATCAGCTTCATCACCTCCTACCCCAATCTTATTCTTCACTTCCCACAGAGTTTTCGAAGTTGACTCTCTTTTCCTGAATAGGTCTACTGATGAAGAAATGAGGTCAAATTAGCATGAAGTATCAGTTTGAGGAAGAAAAAGTCAGCAATGCCAACACTTTTGATATCGGTGCTGTTTTGTCGAGTATGTTTTCTTTTCTGCCTAACCAGTAAGGTTACCACTTTATAAGAACCAGTCCAGATTTCTTCATACTCTGACCACTTGTACCACCTACAAAAAGACTCTAGTTTTTACTCAAAAAAAAAAAAAAAGATTCTGGTTTTTAGTGTCAGGATCTTAAAGAGGTACAATGTTGATACTATGAGTTATCATTTCAGTTTTTCCTTCAAATTTATTTACTCATGTCTAGAGTCTTTTTATTTATTTAGTTTTAGGCTCAGAGAGTGTGACTCTGGGAGAAATAAAAATAGTGAAATAATGTTGAGACAAGACTTGGTTTTATTAGAAGATAGTTTACTGGCTTCAAATCACAAAAAGATAAAGAATCAAAATAGAGAGTATATAGCTCAAATAATAACCGTGTTTTCTCTAAGAAATATAGGGAAATCCTTATCATTTAACCTCATATGAACTTGTTATATCTTTTATACTTTATATATATATATGTTTTCCTACAGCGTCTACCCCAATACAAGCATCAATGAATGTTTGTTGAAAGAATGAATGGCTACTGATTCACAACAAGCTAAGGCAAAGATGGGGAAACAATGGAAACAGTGACAGACTTTATTTTCTTGGGCTCCAAAATCACTGCAGATGGTGTCTGCAACCATGAAATTAAAAGATGCTTGCTCCTTGGAAGAAAAGCTATGACAAACCTAGACAGCCTATTAAAAAGCAGAGACATTCCTTTGCCGACAAAGGTCTGTCTAGTCAAAGCTAAGGTTTTTCCAGTAGTCATGTATGGACATGAGAGTTGGACTTTAAAGAAAGCTGAGTGCCAAAGAATTGATGCTTTTGAACTGAGGTATTGGAGAAGACTCTTGAGAGTCTCTTGGACTGCAAGGAGATTCAACCAGTCAATCCTAAAGGAAACCAGTCCTGAATATTCATTGAAGGACTGAAGTTGAAACTGAAACGCCAATACTTTGGCCACCTGATGAGAAGAACCAACTCATTGGAAAAGACCCTGAAGCTGGAAAAGATCAAAGGTGGGAGGAAAAGGAGACGACAGGATGAGATGGTTGGATGGCATCACCAACGTGATGGACATGAGTTTGAATAGGCTCTGGGAGTTGGTGATGGACAGGGAAACCTGGCGTGCTGCAGTCCACGGGGTTGCAAAGAGTCGGACATGACTGAGCAACTGAACCGAACTGAACCTGAACAGAAAAACTGACTAAATTCGGCTGTGAACTGTTAATTAGGTTCACAAGGCATCAGGGAGAGACAGCATTCATTGGAAAATACTCATTCAGGATGAGTTCTGAGGGGAATCCCATTCTGCTGTATTGAGTCATTTATGCATGCACATATGACCTAGGTTTCATTTAATATAGTGAAACCTAGGCAAAATCACCAATTAAATGGACATGCACTTGGGCAAACTCCGGGAAATGATGAGGAACAGGGAGGCCTGGCATGCTGCAGTCCATGGGGTCACAAAGAGTCAAATGCAACTCGGTGACTAAACAACAACAGGTAAAATCAGAGTTAGCAAAGAGGTATCGCTGCAGTTCTGCATGCAACCTTTTGCTTCAACAGTGTTTGGACAGAACAGACCAGGGGATGTGTCTTCTCCTAGTCTCTGACCATCCTCCAACCTCTTTTCTAGGCACAACCTTTGGAGCCATCTTCCCGTCCATTGTCTGCCTCCATAATCAACTAACACTGGTTTTGAGCTTAGTTCCTTATTGCAGATCAACTAGATGAGCTACTACGTGTGTCAGAATTATTCCCCCGAGGTGGAGGCCACACCAATGGCCTGGTCAACCTGCATCTGCAAATCTCCTACATTTACCTCTCTCTAGGCATCTACTTTGACCTTGGTGACATGGCTCTAGAATCACTTCTTCCATAAGTTGGCTTAGGAGATGCTGAGGGCTCCACGAGTCTCTTACATATGCAAAACCAATGCCATAGTTGTGCCCTCTTCCAGGAGGTCCCAAGATGAGTAGGTAAAACCCTGAATGCTGTGGAAGCTGCCATGATCCTGGAGAAGAAGCCAAACCGGGCCCTTTTGGATCTGCATGCCCAGGATCTTCCCAGGTGGCACAGTGTTAAAGAATCCTCCTGCCAATGGAGTAGACATAGGAGACTCGGGTTGGACTCCTGGGTTGGGGAGGATACTCTGGAGTAGGAAATGGCAACCCACTCCAATATTCTTGCTTGGGAAATTCCATGGACAGAGGAACCTGGTGGGCTACAATTCATGGGGTCACAAAGAGTCAGACACAGTTGAGTGACTGAGAACACATTCACATCCTGAGCACATATGTGCATAGAGCCTGGCAGACTACAGTCCATGGGGTTGCAAAGAGTCAGACATGATTAAGCAACTGAGCATACATGCACACACTGAGCACAGATGCATACTGCAGTCAGGAGGCACCTTTGAAACCACCTGAAGCTCTCCCAAGTTGTGGACCAAATAGAAACAATTAAGCACTTTGCAGAAGAAAAATTTTCTTACGTGTTTTTAATTCTGAAAGATTCCCCCCCTCCCCCAGATGTTATATCCAGTGGTGTACTGGTAAACAAGATTTCAAAAAAAAAAAAAAAAAAAACATGCCCTGATTTATAGTGTTTGTCAGTTTTCATTGTGCAAATGTTCCCACCATAGCCAATTTCAAGCCACCAATGGTTAAAAAACCAGTTCACCAAATTCCTGAACGTTAGATTCAGCAATCAAACCTTGCAAGCTGGTAAAAGCGAACTCTAGCACATTCACTGAAGCAAAATCTTACTCACTTTGTAAGCCTTTATTAGAATCATACAAAGGGCTTTATGGAAGCTTGATCTTTATCCGTAGATGAAGACAGGACATGGCAAAGGGAAGGTGGTGCTTGCTAAGCTCCCTAAGTTGGAGATTTAATGGTCTAGCTCTCAGAGTTTGAGGGAAGATATCTTAAATCTCTTCAATTCATTTTTCCTTTGTATTACACCCCCTCCCCCCTCCCCTCCTTGCCCCAAGTCACTTGTTTAGAGAACACTGGGATTGATTTCGCTGAGTGAACTATTTAGACATATGAGAACAGTGCCTTGGTTTTCAGCTTTTCTTGAATTCAAAGGTTTGCTTCGCTTTTCTTATAGATCTGACAAAACTCCTCTAATAGGCTCCTTCTAGCTATAAACTATAACGCTGATTGGCTTCACCTTCTGTTTTTTGTTCTCTTACATACTTTCAGAAATACTGCTTTTGTCATCTAGCTCAGCAGTTTAAATTATACTTTCAATTGCAGTTGATGTTTGGCTCAATACAATACAAATGGCAGGGCTTAGCAGTGAAGTGTCTCTAGTCCCATAGTCCACATTCATAATTCCCCAACAAGTGTATTCCTGTTTCAGAAACTTCATAAGTGTGGCATACATTTGGCATAGCCTCCTTTCTGAATTTATTTATTCTGCCTATCTGTCATCCAAGCAAAGTGGAGCTACAGTTAACACTTGTACAAAAAGCCCACCAACCCAGTAATTTTCGCTAAATTAGTTTTTGGAAGTTGTAGTCCACACCCAGCCCCCCTCATTTTCCTTAGTTTCTTTCAGTAATTACCTGGTTTAACACAGATGTAATTTTTTCCAGTAAACACTTAATTCCAAGTCTCTCATCTCCCTAGAATTAAGCCAATATAAATAGATTTCTGTTACTCCAGCTTATTATCCCTTCCAAGTCTATTAGGTCACAGCTTGACACATAATACGATTTTAGAAAATCTCACTAAATGACTGATTAGGAATATAGTATTTCCCCTCAAAACAAACATAACCATCGATTTTGATTTTGCCCCTCTTTAAACTGTACTGTACTCTTTAAACTGTACTGATGCATGTCTTCAAGCAAGTATATCCTTGTGTCTTAAAGATGGTCTTTTGAAAATAACTCTTTGGAATCCACCATAGGCTTAAATGAGGTAATTAAAAAGGAACATATTTGACCGTGTGTGTGTGTGTGTGTGTGTTCAGTTGTTTAGTTGTGTCCAACTCTTTGTGACCTCATGGACCATAGCCTGCCAGGCTTCTGTGTCCATGGGATTTCCCAAGCAAGAATACTGGAGTGGGTTGCCATTTCCTCCTTCTGCTGGACCAGGCAGGGATCAAACCTTTGTCTCTTTTGGCTGATGATTTGGCAGGTGGATTCTTTACCGCTGAGCCAACTGGGAAGGCCCTCAGCATGAAATATAACACTCAAGCCAAACACTAAATTAAAGCAACATGATAGCAGCTCTCACAGGCAGTAGCTAGATTCATTGCTTTCAGGGCAAATTTTATTTTAGAATCAGACAATTCTATCAGAGTCACATATTCCCTAGACATTGAGATAAAAATATTAATACTGGTAGATGTATACTGTCAACAAACTGTAGGTCTGTATCAAAACTTAGACTTCAGAGCAAATACATTCCCATTCTGACCTCTACTTTAGTCCAACCTTGGTCTTTTGGGCAGCTGAATAAGTTCCAGGATATTTCCAGAGGTCAAATCTAGGAGGTCAGTGAATAAATTGTATGAAAAGCTGAAGAGTTTCCTGTCAGCCATGTTATTCTGGCATAGTTGTTACTAGAAGGACAAAGGTAGCTCTAACATTAATATGTAAAAAACAGGAAATAGCTTGTTAATTATTAAATCTCTGGTGAATGGTAAATCATCTTGCAATTGCTGGTGGTCCACAGACTAGGAAAAATGAGAGCAGTATTTACTTTATTGTGGAGTTGGATCTGCAATGTTGCCAAGATATGCTTGTATTAGCTCTGTGACTTTCAGCAAATTATTTAACTTCTCTGTGTTGGTACCTTGTCAGTACTTGGGAAATACAGGTTGTTGTAAGGATCCAAATGAAATAATGTATGCAAAGTTACTGCTTTTATGTGCTTTGCAATAAAGGGAAATATAAGTGGTAGTAGAACAAAAAATAATTTTAGAAGAAAAACTTGCTTGAAAAGAAAATTCGGCACAAATTGGTGAATATATCTATCTGATATGGTCATTAAAATATTGGCCTTGGAATATTCTACACCAAGCAAGCAAATTTATCTAGGGGCAAAAGGATAGTTGCTCTATTTAAAGAGGTGGTAATAGGCAGCATGTTACTTCTTTTTAGCTAAGCAAAGATTCTTAAATCAACTTGGATGGAAAGGCCCAACATTAGAAGATTCCATGTGCATATATATAAGTGCAAGTGTTGGGGAATGTTGGGTTTTATAAAGGGTGTTTTGTTTTCTTTTATTGTTTGACCTCTTAATTCTCCACTTGGTGATCTCTTAGGGCTTGAGTTTTGGTTAGTGTGGTAATCTTTTGGATAATTCATAAAGAGTTGAATTTCTCCCTTCCTGACGCAAACAGAAAGATTGCATTTCTGTATCTGCTTTGAAGTTAGGCATGTCCATATGACTTAATTTAGCAAACAAAATGTGGGAGGAAGTGCTGAGACTCACCTCTGATTTTCTCCATTTTGGTGACTAAGGAAGTGCAAGTTGAAGGGGAATCTACATCAGCCAACTCTGCCAGCTAGAAATGAGACATGTATTGTGAATGAGAAAAAAAAAATATTCTGTTATCCAATGAGATTCTGGAGTTGCTTATTACTGAAGCAGAGGCTAGACTATCCTGGCTAGTTGAGGCAGTGTAGGGCCAATCTACTCATGGATTCACAAGTAGCTAAGTGATACAACTGAATAGCCTGATATTTGCAAAGAACGATTATTCGAAGACAAAAATAGCCACTCCCCCCCACCCCCCCCTCCCCCCCACACACAAAGAAAGCCCTTCAGAATCTATGTCCTGGGAGCTCTTCCATTTGCACCAGAAACTGCTCTCCCTCTAGCTTGGGAGGTTGATATGTTTATTCTTTTATAATCCCTGATACAGATAACTATCAATAGCAAAATGAGGCTGTGGACTAGTAACTTCTTTCATTATCACTTCTTACATCTCTCTACCTTGCCAACTACTTCTCTATCTCCCTATTTGCTTCCCTTCCTTCTTTCCTAAAGAAAAAAAGAATAGATGATTGAGCGCCTAAGTATGTTCCAGGTACTGTACACATTTCTAGATGTGTAAAGCCAAGTTACTATGATTTGGCCTCAAAGGAGCTTCTATCTAGTTAATGGCACAGTCTGACCTCCCTAAATAAATATTAATAATATTAACATAGAATAGTAAATGTACTACTACCAAGTTTGGTAATAACATAGATTGAATATGATCTTCTTATATGGCTAAATCTTGAAGTTTCAATTAATCCAAACAATACACAAACCATTTAGTAAGGAGATCTGTAGTTAATAATAGTCTTTTTGAAATTTGCTACGTCATAAGTGGGAATATCTTGAGTAGACAGAGACCATTATTTTGAAACAGGAAAAAAAATGATTAAATATGTAGAGTGTTTGAGGAATGCATGAGAAATGTCTATTTCATCCCATTAGGTCAAGATGTAGGCCTTTCTAACTCACATGATCTCTATTAGAACAAACAATCATATCTGAAAATGACAATAGGTGGAAATAATCTTATAACAAAGAAGATATATAAACATTGTTGAATGATTTGATCTCTAGCCAGGAACTGACTGTGTTGGAAAATATTTTGTAGATGATTGTACACTTAAAAGCCATAAACACTGACTGATGAAAGAAATTTACTGTTTTAATTTTAATTAAGTTTCGTTAACCCAAAGTGGAATTGCAGTCAATGTAAATAACACATATGGAATGTGCTTTCTTTTTTATTCAGTAAAGCATATATTTTTTAAAAACAGAAAATCATTAAAAAAAAAAAATCAGCAAACACGCCACAAAACAAACCAAACATAAGTAAGGTTCCCTGCTGATAACATACTGTGACTTTTTATTTTGGCTTGTAGAGGTCACAAAAACTCACAGACTTACAATATATACACAATCAAAGATTCTAAGTGCTTATGTGGAACAAAGAGCTTTGAGTTATAAAACCATGAATGGCTTATAGACTGCAATTTACTAGGTCAGTCTTTGTTCTTACGAACTAGAGTAATCTTGTTCTTTGACAGTTGAAAATAGATCTTGTCTATATTTTCACAAGCAGTGACCCACAGCTAGTTTGCATCGCTGGTGGAACTGACAGAGTCTTCACTCTCTTCAGCTGGAGGATTGTGTCCCCGCTGGCTTGGAATAGCAGGAAGCACTCTGATGGTCCGTAGAGGTTCTCCAGACAGAACTGGGAGGAAAGAATAGAAGGAAAGACTTTCAGGGTTTTCTTCTCTTAGGAATGGAATGGTGGTAGAAGAACTGCGTTATATCTGAAGGAATAGAGGCGCTTCTAAGAAGTTTTTCTTGCAGAGAGCTAAACTTCAGGAGATAGTCATGTGTATCTACCTGTCAAGCTTACACGTAGTCAAGGGATGTTGTGTGTGCGTGCTAAGTTCCTTCAGTCGTATCTGACTCTGTCAGCGTCCTCTGTCCATGGGATTCTCCAGGCAGGAATACTGGAGTGGGTTGCCATGCCCATCTCCAGGGGATCTTCCTGACCCAGGGATTGAATCCACGTCTCTTATGTCTCCTGTATCGGCAGGCAGGTTTTTTTTTTTTTTTTTTTTTTTTACCACTGGTGCAACCTAGGAAGCTCCAGTCAGGGAAATCAAATATACGCAATACAAGGTGGGGCTGAGTTTGGTGAAAACATGATCAGGCTGTGCGTGCCTGGCAAAGTTCTCTTTTCCTTGGGTGGAGCAGCCCTTGAAAGCCATGTCAGCACAAGGCCCTAAATAAGCCCCAAGATGTTTGTACTATGCTTTTATGCAAACCTCAAAAGGTTCTCAGGTTTCTTTCAGGACAGGCGCTGTACCTTTCCATTTCTTTTTCATAGAGCTATAGTTGATCAAAGATCTTTATCTTTCCCTGTCTCCTTAAATTTAATCATGAAAAGCAAAGCTGCTGCTGCTGCTGCTGCTGCTAAGTCGCTTCAGTCGTGTCCGACTCTGTGCGACCCCACAGATGGCAGCCCAAGCTGCTGGGCTCTGCCAAAGAAAATCCTCTCTCTTTGGCTTCTCTAGGCCATACTGGATTTAAAGCTAAGTGACTCTTTCCTTAGATGTCTTTGTGACTACATTTCTGCTTAAAGACAAGGTCAGACTTGAATTTCATTCAGTGATTGAATTCACACCATCCAAAACTGTCTCTTTAGATAAATTAGTAAGGGCAAGGAAAATAATCTGTCAAGGAAGAGGTCTTGGTTTCTGCTGCTAAGTCTGTGTATGACTTTGGACAAATCTCCACTTCTCCCTTTCCTTATCTGAAAAGAAAGACAGAGTTGTCCTAAGACCCCATGGTTCTTGGTTTTTAACTAAAGGGTTCTAGAACTCTTGACTTGTCCCATTCGAACTGCCATCTGGGGCAGAAAAGATATGTTGGATATTTACTCTGTACAAATGGTTGCCAAGGATTTTGCATATGTCATCTCATTTAATCCTCTCAACAATCTTATCAGGTTGCAATACTCTTACAGGCTACCTGAAGGAATTGAAGTAAAGAAAGGGTGAGGGACTTGTGTTAAATAGAGCAGCTTCTAAATCATCTAATCTCTGCAATTAAGATGATGTAGAGAGTGAATGTGTACATGTGCAAGCGAGTGCTTGCACACGTGCTATAAACCAGTGCGTTGGATAGAAGAACAGGAAGAAAGGAAATTAGAATCCAGTGAGTATTATTTGTTTCTTGAAGCAGCTGACTCAGTATCCTGTAGCTCTGCAACTTACTGCCTAAATAATATGGGTGAGTCATGTGACCTCTCTGAATCAGTTTTCTAATCTGCGCTCAGAGTACAAATATAAGCATATACAAACTCAGAATTTCTGAGTGTGGGGCCCTGGAATCCATTTTATAATAAGCACCCCAGATAATACTTAGACACAGGCAAACTTGATCACTTGGTGAATAGAATATATTAACAGTTTATATTGTGAGAAGTTTTGTATAAAATAATGCCAAAAGTAAACCTGATGAACATCATACTTGATTATTCCTTTCTGCTAAGGATTGCAGGCCTGTGAGTACAGAGGTAACACACATTTCTATCTGTCCAACATAGTAAGGAGAACAATGTCAGGAAGCCAGTCTTAGAATAATTTTTAAAGCATTAAAGACATTAAATAGTACATAGCAAAGTAAATTTCTGTTATTGCTTTTATAGTCCAAACATAAAAATTCCTCAAGGAAGCGAGTGTTTCTTTTAAACAAGCATTACCATTTTGGATGGAGCTTTAAAGACTGTCTCTAGTCTATTTTGCTATAATTTTCAAGTTTTAGTACTTGATGTTCTCTCAGAAAAATGAAAGTAAACCGAAATAACATTTAGTCCTAATAACAGCACTACTATTTGCAAAGGAAGCTGAGGAAGATTGAAAATACTTACATTTTTGGTCTGGTAGGGGAGCTAGGTTGTTCCGAGTAAAAGGAAGATCCCTGATTTTGGGTCTGTTTGGGGAGAGATGCTGAAAATTTTGTCCTGGGGACAAACATAATTTGCGTCAATCATCTGAGACTCAACCAAGTGCAAATTATACAATCCAGTGGATTAGAGAATCATACAAGTTGTCATAGATCATGAAATTTATGATGTTAACAACAAAATAACTACACAATATTCAGTTTCTATCACATGCCAGTCACCATTTAAGTGAAAGGAAAAATGTATCCAAAATCATTTCTTGAGTAAACTAGCTTTAAAAAAATATATAAACAAGCACAATTAGGGACTTCCCCAGTGGCCCAGTGGATAAGAATCCACCTGCTAATGCAGGGGACATGGGTTTGAATCCTGGTTTGGGAAGATTCCACATGCTCCACAGCAGTCAAGGCTGGGCGCCACAACCACTGAGCCTGAGTTCTTGAGCAAACTGAGGCCCACACACCCTATGGCCTGGGAGTCACAGGTACTGAGCCTGTGTGCTGCAGCTACTGAAACCCACACACTTACAGCCTGTGCTCTGCAACAAGACAAGCCACTGCAAAGAGGAGCCCGTGCACGGCAATGAAGACTAGACCCCGCTCGTGGCAACCAGAGAAAACGCAAACAAAGCAACAAAGACCCAGTGCAGCCAAAATAAATAAAAACTGAAAAACAAGAAACCAAGCACTGTTGGTCATATACTGCACAAAACTTAAAAGTTTGAAAAATAAAATAGGGTATTAATGTATCATGTATTTGTGAATCTGTGTTGAAGAGTGGGTGATGAGTAGGACATATTCTTCAAGATCAGTGTTTCTCAATCCTGGCTGCACTGATAAATTATCTGAGGATTTAAAAAAAAAAAAAAAAAAAAGATGCTTCTCTGACTAAACACCAACCACACCGATTAAATGAGTATCTCAGGGGCTGGATAGAAAGCTAGATTTGTTTCAGCTCCCAGGTGATTCTAATATGAATCCAGGACTGAGAATCATGAGATGGAAGACGAGAGGTGAATGAAAGTATTTTGGAGACCTGGAATATATCATTTAAATAAACAGTAGTGCTATGCTGGAGCTGTGCATACCAATTTTCAGGAATTTTGTGAGATGGTTGACATCACACTTAGTGGCTTGACATCAGCCATGGTGAGAGTACTTACATCAGAGAAATCAACAAGCACTGATTTTTCTCTGAACAGCCACCTATTAAACATTTATTAGCACATGGGAACTGGAATGCAAAAATTAGGGGACTGGGATGCAAAAGTAGGAAGTCAAGAGATAACTGGAGTAACAGGCAAATTTGGCCTTGAAGTACAAAGTGAAGCACGGCAAAGGCTAACAGAGATTTGCTAAGAGAACACACTGATCATAGCAAACACCCTCTTCCAACAACACAAGAGAGGACTCTACACATGGACATCACCAGATGGTCAATACCCAAATCAGATTGATTATATTCTTTGCAGCCAAAGATGGAGAAGCTCTATATGGTCAGCAAAAACAAGACCAGGAGCTAACTGTGGCTCAGACCATGAACTCCTTATAGCCAAATTCAGACTTGAAGAAAGCAGGGAAAAACCACTAGACCATTTAGGTATGACCTAAATCAAATCCCTTACAATTATACAGTGGAAGTGACAAATAGATTCAACGGATTAGATCTAGAGTGCCTGAAGAACTATGGACAGAGGTTCATGACATTGTACAGAAGCCGGAGATCAAGACCATCCCCAAGAAAAAGAAACGCAAAAAGGCAAGATGGTTGCCTGAGGCGGCCTTACAAATAGCTAAGAAAAGAAAAGATGCAAAAGGCAAAGGAGGAAAGGAAAGATATACCTATTTGAATGCAAAGTTCCAAAGAATAGCAAGGAGAGATAAGAAAGCCTTCCTCAGTGATCAATGCAAAGAAATAGAGGAAAACAATAGAATGGGAAAGACTAGAGATCCCTTCAAGAAAATTAGAGATACCAAGGGATCCTTTCATGCAAAGATGGGCTCAATAAAGGACAGAAATGGTATGGACCTAACAGAAGCAGAAGATATTAAGAAGAGGTGGCAAGAATACACAGAAGAACTATACAAAAAAGATCTTCATGACCCAGATAACCATGATACTGTGATTACTCACCCAGAGCCAGACATTCTGGAATGTGAATTCAAGTGGGCCTAGGAAGAATTACTACAAACAAAGTTAGTGGAGGTAATGGAATTCCAGTTGAGCTATTTCAAATCCTGAAAGATGATGCTTTGAAAGTGCTGCACTCAATATGCTAGCAAATTTGGAAAACTCAGCAGTGGCCACAGGACTGGAAAAAGTCAGTTTTCATTCCAATCCCAAAGAAAGGCAATGCCAAAGAATGCTCAAACTACCGCACAATTGCACTCATCTCACACACTAGCAAATTAATGCTCAAAATTCTCCAAGGCAGGCTTCAGTAGTACGTGAACCGTGAACTTCCAGATGTTCATGCTGGTTTTAGAAAAGACAGAGGAACCAGAGATCAAATTGCCAACATCTGTTGGATTACAGAAAAAGAAAAAAAGTTCCAGAAAAACATCTACTTCTGCTTCATTGACTACGCCAAAGCCTTTGACTTTGTGGATCACAACAAACTGGAGAATTCTTCAAGAGATGGGAGTACCAGACCACCTGACCTGCCTCTTGAGAAATCTATATGTAAGTCAAGTAGCAACAGTTAGAATTGGACATGGAAGAACAGACTTTTTCCAAATTGGGAAAGGAGTAAGTCAAGCCTGTATCCTGTCACCCTGCTTATTTAACTTGTATGCAGAGTACATCATGAGAAATGCCAGGCTGGATGAAGCACAAGCTGGCATCAAGATTGCTGGGAGAAATATCAATAACCTCATATTTGCAGATGATACCACCCTTATGGCAGAAAGCAAAGAAAAACTAAAGAGCCTCTTGATGAAAGTGAAAAAGGAGAATGAAGAAGTTGGCTTAAAGCTCAACATTCAGAAAAAGAAGATCATGGCATCTGGTCCCATCACTTCATGGGAAATAAATGGGGAAACAGTGACAGACTTTATTTTTCTAGGCTCCAAAATCACTGCAGATGGGTGACTGCAGCCATGAAATTAAAAGACGCTTGCTCCTTGGAAGAAAAGCTATGACCAACCTAGACAGCATATTAAAAAGCAGAGACATTACTTTGCCAACAAAGGTGTGGATATTAGAGTTGGACCATAAAGCAGGCTGAGCGCCAAAGAATTGATGCTTTCGAACTGTGGTGCTGGAAAAGACTCTTGAGAGCCCCTTGGACTACAAGGATATCAAACCAGTGAATCCTAAAGGAAATCAGTCCTAAATATTCTTTGAAAGGACTGAGGCTGAAGCTGAAGTTCCAATACTTTGACCACCTGATGCAAAGAGCCTACTCACTGGAAAAGACCCTGATGCTGGGTAAGGCTGAAGGCAGGAGAAGGGTATGACAGACAAGATGGTTGGATAGCATCACTGACTCAATAGACATGAGTTTAAGCAAGGTCTGAGAGATGGTGAAGACAAGGAAGCCTGGCATGCTGCAGTCCATGGGGTCTCAAAGAGTTGGACACAAGTGAGTGAACAAGAACAACAGGATCAGACAGGATCCTTAGGCTTAATTCCCAACTTGAGCAAGTGATGTTCTCTCTCTAAATCTCAACTTCCTCATATGTAAAAAGTGGATAATAGCTTTCTCTGTCTTTTCCAGTTGTTATAAAGATCAACTAGGAGAACAAAGGTAAAGCATTTAGCTTATAAAGTAAACAGTAGACATTAGCAATTATTACAGTGTTACTCTGTGGCATTTTTAAATATAATCTCCAAGAGAGTGGGGCATGTATTCATTTGATCTTTTACGAAGCAGTCTAGTAGGAACCAGAGTCACTATAGTGAGGCCCATAGGGTTTAAGTCTTCTGTTTGGGTAAAGCAGTCCTTAGAACAGGGGGAAAAGATCTACCCCTTATCTGCTTCTGTGAGTCCAGTGGTAGATTTTTAGGGATGGTCATCTGAGCAGTGTCATTTGATGAATATTAAGCAAAATTTCCAGTCTCCCGGGTGTACATTTTGCCTTTATATTTTTATTCCTTTGAACTTTGAAGGTTAAATAATCTCATAAGTGAAAGTGAAAGTGAAATCGCTCAGTCCTGTCCAACCCCATCAACTGTAGCCTACGAGGTTCCTCCATCCATGGAATTTTCCAGGCAAGAGTACTGGAGTGGGTTGCCATTTCCTTCTCCAGAGGATCTTCCCTAACCAGGGATCAAACCTGGGTCTCCTGCATTGCAAGCAGATGCTTTTACCATCTGAGCCATGAGGGAAGCTCATAAGCCATTGTGAAAAAAAAAAAAAAATTCCTGAGTAGAATTACAGTAAAACCTGTATCAACTCATACTTGATTATTTATCCATGAACAGTGGAGCAGAAATTTGAAAAACCAAAAATGAGATGATAATTACAGGTAACACTATTGAGCACTTACTATGGTAAAGCACTGGACTAATTGCTATATATATGTAATCTCATTTAATCCTAACAGTCACTTCCCCTTGTGAGAGAGGTACTATCATCCCCAATTTCCAAATGAGGACACTGTGATTTGGAGGAGTTCTGAATGGAGCTCAAGGTCATATGACAGGAGGTGACAGAATCTGGACCCAACCCAGGTCTGTCTGGACCTAAAATCCACACCATGCTGCCTACTTAGGGGCCAAAATGGTATAGATAGGATGGGAGAAGTGGCAGAGAGGGACTTCAGCAGTGATTTGGGAGGAGGTGGGAGAAGAGTTACTTTTTGCCACCCTGACATTTTGCTCAGTTTTGAAGAACAAGGTAGAATGTGCATAGTTCAAAGATCTTATCTGTGCTGCGGGAGCTTTCAGGGAGTGTCCAGCCTGTGGAGGATGACCACTGTCTTAGAATAAAAAGGCAGACATGTTTTCACAGTTAAATGAGGAAATAGAAGAGAATGAAGATTAATAATAATAACAAATACATTCAGCACTCATCTATTGCAAACTCTTTGCATTCCAGAGACTAGAGTGCAAAGAGAAGGCAAGGTGCTCAAAGTGGCTGATGGGAATGGAAACAGATAAAGTACTTTTGAAGGCCATGAGTAGTGCTGTGAAGATACCACAGAGGAAAGAAGGGTCCAGAGAGATAAATGTGTCTTGAATCCCATCAGTTCAGTTCAGTCGCTCAGTCGTGTCCAACTCTTTGTGACCCCATGAATCGCAGCACGCCAGGCCTCCCTGTCCATCACCAACTCCCGGAGTTCACTCAGACTCACGTCCATCGAGTCAGTGATGCCATCCAGCATGGTCTGGTATTCCCATCTCTTTCAGAATTTTCCACAGTTTATTGTGATCCACACAGTCAAAGGCTTTGGCATAGTCAATAAAGCAGAAATAGATGTTTTTCTGGAACTCTCTTGCTTTTTCCATGATCCAGTGGATGTTGGCAATTTGATCTCTGGTTCCTCTGCCTTTTCTAAAACTAGCTTGAACATCTGGAAGTTCACGGTTCATGTATTGCTGAAGCCTGGCTTGGAGAATTCTGAATCCCATAGACCTTGCTTAAACATCTGCTCTGCCACTTCCTAGCTACCTTATGACCTTAGGCAGGTGGGGTAACCACTCCAATCCTCCAATTTCTTCATTTCTAAAATGAGGATTAAAAATTCCTCTCCTGCAGTGCTGTTGAAGGGGAAGTCTGTGGTTTACTGCCCCTGAGGAGGCTTAACAAGGCGGAGGAGGGATTCTTTCATGATAGTAAAAACGGGCCACACCTCCTATAGCAGTCAGGAGCCTTCTACATAGGAGGCAACTTTGGGCTGGTTCTTAAAAGATTGTAGGACTCTATCAAGCACTCAGTGGATGGAAGGTTAAAAGAAAAACAAAACAAAACACGGGCAAAGACGTCATAGAGTAAAAGGTATGGGGTCCTCAAGAGCTTAGAGATATTCAAGGAACTGTTCTAGGGGATGGGGGCACCGGGAAGGATTGAAATGGGAGGTGCAGAAGTTGAGAAAGGTAAGTGAGGCCAGGCTATGCTGGGAGGACTTTGCCAGCTAAAGAATCTTTCTAGCCTTTATCCTAGAAAGATGCAAAGCTGCTGATGGGTTTAAACAGCGGTGGTCATGACATCAGACCTATGCAGGGAGGAGAGGGAGTTGTTGCTGGGATAGTCTAGAAAATTCTGGAGAAGAAAGTTCTCTCTTGAGGGAGAAAGGAAGCAAGCACTTTCTTAGGTTCCTTGTGATGACTTGTAAATAACCAGGCTGGTAGCAAATACCACAGAACTCTCTGTTCCATTTTCTCTGAAAGCTGCTTGCAATGAATTAAACTGATGTGCTCCAAATTCCCTCATTTAGGTTAAGTGCCTTATCCCCCATCCTCTCCATCTAGCCCACTGACAGGTCTCAATAAATGTTAAGCAATAATCATTACAGCTAAATGTTCAGGGTTGCTGAAGTCAGCACAGGATATTAGCTTCCAGGAATTCAAATGGTAGTAATCACTGCTAGCCCATATTATTTCTACTAAACCCAGGGCAGGAAAAGAAAAAAATCCAGGGGAGAGAGACGATCCAAGTTCAAGCCAGTGGTGCAGTGCTATGATTTATAGTACCTAATTGCTTTACCACATTAGGTTTTCACATCAAGTATGGGAGCTCAGTGCAGAAATCTGCTGAGTTTCAACCCGCCTAAACTAACAATTTAAACCACTTAAGTGAACTCTCCCAACTGCAGTCTGAAAGTTTCAGTAGTCATAGAAAAAAAAAAAATCTCAAATTGGGTTAAACATATTTGCGAAAATAAAATCCATAAGGCAGAAATATTTTTCTTTGAGGGAGGATGGTGTAGTTTCTAAGAAAATCACATTGCAAATAATTTGGTAAGCATGCTATCAACTGGACTTTGAGATTTAAAGACAGAAATAAGGGAAGCCCTTATTTTGTGGGTCCAATCCCTGGGTAGGGAAGATCACCCGGAGGAGGAAATAGCAACCCACTCCAGTATTCTTGCTTGGAAAATCCCATGGACAGCGGAGCCTGGTGGGCTATAGTCCATGGGGTTGCAGAGTCAGACAGGACTTAGTGACTGATCTACTTCCACCACCATTGTATATGTGCTCAGCCCAACTCTTCGTGACCCAATGGACTGTAACCCACCAGGTTCCCTTGTCCATGGTATTGTCCCTGGCAAGGATACTGAAGTGGGTGGCCATTTCCTCCTCCAGGGGATCTTCCTAACCCAGGGGCTGAACCCACATCTACCTGCATTGCAGGTGGACTGTTTACCTCTGAGCCACCAGGAGGCTGTGTGGTAACTTCTTAGGAGATCTGGGTTAAAGTTCTGAATATGTCACTAATTAGTTGTTAAGACTGAACAAGTTGTTTTAACTTTTCTAGGCTATGTACATTATAAATGGAAAGGCCTTCATGAAACAAAACAGCCCCAGACTGTGTATCCAGAGAGTAGGAAAATTGCAGCTGAGAGAGATGACATATCTTGCCTTATCAATCAGGGCTCCATTCAGGAAAATGGAGACCTCTTTAGGCCTCTGAAAGAGAGGCAATTTCATATAGAAATTTCGTTATACTGGTGGTGGAAAAGCTGAGAAGCCAGATGACAAGGTTAAAACATCCAGAAATTAACCACAGAAGGAGGATGCAACCACTTCTAGTCTGAAGGATAAGAGAAAGAGCTGGTATTACCAAAGCCCAGAAGCTAGTGGGAGCCAGAACCACAAGTGAGGGGCTGTGTGGAGGAAGTAGGAGGAGTGGAGCCCTTACTGGAGATTCCACAGGAAGCAGAGGGACACTGAGGAGAACTACACTGGTTTTCCTCTTTCTCCTGCCCTTACTCTTGCCAATGCCTCCTGGCACTTCACCAGAAGTACCTGGAGGCGGCTTCCAGGGAGCCTGGGAGGCATAGTTTCCCGAGATACAGAATAGAGTTGGAAGTAAGAGATTAGGTCTGAGAGCAAAAAGGCAGTTGAACAGTATATTTGCTTAAATGTCATCATCTATAGCTTGTGTCTAAGGCACTGGGCTTAGTGTAGGGCCTGGCACATAATTTTTAAAAAACCCCACAAATTTGTGTGAATTTGTATAGCACTATGTTAAAGTCACTATTTTAAGTATTATAAATTTATCAATTTATTTAACCTTACTATCAATTCACAACCCTAAAAGTTGGGTATTTCTTCCCATTTTTGACACAAGGAAACAAAGGTTTAGAGAGATTCATTAACAGTAAGTAAAAGAGAGCCAGGACTTATTGACAAAACAACAACAAAAATGTGACTTTAAAAGACCTCCCTTGGGGAATTCCCTGGTGGTCCAGTGGTTAGGACTCAGGTCTTTGATTGCTATGGACCCAGGTTCAGTTCTAATCAGGGGAACTAAGATCCTATAAGCCATGTGGTAGCCAAAAACAGGAAAAAAAAAAAAAAAAGAATTTTTCTCTTAACCACTGGCTATGCCGCCTCTTGATAAATTATAATAATAGACACTCAATAATCATTTAAAGAATGAGTGAAGACTAGGGTCCTTTCCATTTAAAACCCTTATGATTTTCATATGTAAACATGAGAAGAAAATAAATTTAAAGTGAGTTGTATAATCAACTTAGAAAATCCATGTTCCTGAAAGTTCATTTATAGACTGAAGATTCTTGGGATATTTATCTTGTCATGACTCAGTTACCTAGAGCGGCTCCTAGTTATTATCAGCACTCAAAAACATTGATTGAAAAAAATAAAAGCTTTGATCCAGGCACAGCTAATCATTTAAAATTCCCTTGGAGAATTCTGCTAGTTCTTTTCTGCTTTCCTGCCCCTAGGGACTTTTCAAGTTACTTCATTGGAAAAGTGAAATCAATCCTCAAGCCAATTTTATTTAATTTTCTTTTATTTTAAGTAATATGGAAAGTTTTAGATGGCACATGTGACAGAATCTATGAATTCTCTATTCAATATCTACTCTCTTCTTTCTCTTAGAAACGAAAATCCAGTTTCGGAGGTACAGTCATGTGATAACTGCTGCTGCTGCTGCTGCTGCTGCTGCTAAGTCGCTTCAGTCGTGTCCGACTCTGTGCGACCCCACAGACGGCAGCCCAACAGGCTCCCCCGTCCCTGGGATTCTCCAGGCAAGAACACTGGAGTGGGTTGCCATTTCCTTCTCCATTGTGTGAAAGCGAAAAGTGAAAGTGAAGTCGCTCACTCGCGACCGACTCCTAGCGACCCCATGGACTGCAGCCTACCAGGCTCCTCCATCCATGGAATTTTCCAGGCAAGAGTACTGGAGTGGCTTGCTATTGCCTTCTCCGCATGTGATAACTAAAAGACAACAATTCCCAGTCTCCCTTGCAGATAGGCAGTCATGTGACTAAAGTTCTGGCCAATGAGATGGAAGCAGACTCTAGGACTTATGGGCAATAACTTATTACACTTGATCTTAGCCAAGAGGCCGAGAAGTGATGGGAGGTGCTGCTGCTGCTAAGTTGCTTCAGTCGCGTCCGACTCTGTGCGACCCCATAGACGGCAGCCCACCAGGCTCCCCCGTCCCTGGGACTCTCCAGCCAAAAACACTGGAGTGGGTTGCCATTTCCTTCTCCAATGCGTGAAAAGTGAAAAGTGAAAGTGAAGTCGCTCCATCGTGTCCGACTCTTAGCGACCCCATAGACTGCAGCCTACCAGGATCTTCCGTCCATGGGATTCTCCAGGCAAGAGTACTGGAGTGGGGTGCCATTGCCTTCTCCAACGATGGGAGATAACTTATTAATGGTAGATAATTCAGTTTGGGGACATCCATTTTCCTCCCCCCTCTCTTCCTTTCTCCCTGCCTCTCTCCTGTTTCCTGCTCTTTCTCCAAAGGATGAAAGCCATAGGTTAAGTTGTAGAGAATACAGATGGAAGGAGCCTGGGTCTCTAGTGATCATGGTTCACCAAGCACTGGGAACCATAACGTTCAACTTCTTTCATATGAGAGGAATAAACTTCATGTTGCTTAAACCACTGTTACTTTGGGTTTCTGTTACAACATATAAACCAATTTTAACTGATAAAGAAAAAACAGCCCCAGACTGTCCTGGAAACAGAAAAAGAACAAGACTTTCAAAAATTTAAAAAAAAAAAAAAAATTTTTTTTTGTTCTAAGAAGAGACTAGCCAGGACAGGACTAACTCCAGAAAGCAGGCTGAGTCAAGGCCCTGGAGGCCATCAAAGTGTTAAAAGACAGCAAACTAATATCTTTGCTTCCTTACCCCTCCACAGAACACAAGGAAAACTACCACAAGGAAAACCACACTCCAGTGCTCTGAGGAGGAAGTAAGACCTTGAGGGAAGTTCTTCTCAGGAAATAGCTGTTACGTATTTATTCAAATAAATGAGAGAAGTCTTATGCTGCCTCACAGGTTTCAGACACCAAGCACGTGTAAATGAGTGAGGAGAGCCAGGCTCTTGCTGCATATTAAATGGGAAGGAATAGTTCTTACCTCCAAAGATATAGAGAACTCATCTACTTCTTAAAATATACATAAACCCTCTTGGTCTTTCACTTTTCTACTTTTGAAAGAAGTATGGATTCAAGAAACATATCTTTCCCTCTTAACTCCACTATAAGAAAAGCAACAGAAACTTATTGATAAAGAACAATAGACACTTCATGGAAAGAGACTAGAGAGTGGTGTGGACTGGGCTAAACTGGGGACAGTGATGTCCAAGTGGTGTCCATAGGGATACTGGTTACTCAGATCTAGCCAATTATTGCCAAGTGGAATTTGTGTTTAATGTTGCTGGATTTTTCAATTTCTCAAGAGAAGCTAGAAATTTAAAATTTTATGTAAAAACTTCATGATTTTTAAATGTTAGTGATTAATTCACTTGATGACAAAATAAGCTATTATAGTAATGACCTGATTTTGGCAGCTGTTCTGAAGTCTGTGCTTTAGAACAATAGATCTTAGTCTCCACTGTACCTCAGAATCACCTGTAGGTGATTAAAAAAAACATAAATAAAAGTTTTAGTGTAATATGTTTGTTTAGAAATGGGTGAAAAGTAGACACATATATATTGCTTGTATGTGTACAAAAATATAGATTCTTTAGTGTGATGTGCTTATTTATTTAAAATGTATATATATATGTATATATACAAATACTTAAATATGTATAAAATACTTCTGGAAGGACAAGCAAAAAATTAAGAACATAGTTTGCTTTGGATGAGGGGCCACATAGGTGAGGGCAGACACAGGTAATCTTCCAGGTAATCCTTTGATGTGTTTGGAGTCTTGAACCATAAGTGTGTGATGTGTTCCTTTTCTACACATACATGTGGAAGGCATTACTCTTTTCTCTTCTGCCTCACCAAAATTTTGGTTCAGTGGGCCCACAGTGGGCATTGAACACCTGATTTAAAAGCAAACAGTCACACAAACAAATCAACCCCTTGTAGATGATATTGCCGAGGATACCTGCTTAAGAATCCTTGCTGGTGGAAATAATAATATTCCTGCTCCAATCTGCCAGTCACCACACATATTTGGTGGGATGGGATAAGATGAGAAGGCACATGCTTCTACCTGATGATTGCCCTCAGGTTGGAAAAGCAGACTGTTTGCATAGCCTAGACATCCTGAATCCAGTGGACTAAAGGGAAGTCCTCCAAGCTACCTACTCTCCCTCCTCACTCAGGACGGTATGACATGTTTCTTGTACAGAATCTGTCAGGAATGAGGAAGGACATTACCTGATGAAGGATTAGGTAGATGAGGAAGATGTGGGGGCCCTGATACTTCCTGGTGGCCAGATTTGCTGGTAAGCAACCTGTCTAGCAGCTTGTCAGATGAAGACATAGTCCAGGCTTTATAGAACACCGGGTGAGAATCACCTTTCCAAGGGTTATCTAGCAATGCCTGGCAGCCAGTTCTGTTATTCAACAAATCTTGCTCACTTCGGCTTTTCTGAGATCTCTGAGCCGCATGATGAGTACCAGAACTCAGGCCAGCATGGGAAGTGGCCCCCTGGGAGGCTGTCAGGAAGTTATGGCCCAGGGTGATGGGTGGGAGGCTCTGTGTTCTGATTGGTGGAAGCCCTTTACGGGCCAGAGGCTTCTTATCTGACAAGTGATATTTTGAGTTTTCTGAGGTCCTCTTCTTAAAGTCAACCATAGCCACCTGCTCACCAGGCTGCTCTTGGCAGTTGGTATCCACGTTGCTGTCAAAGGTGGTGATGATGTCATCGACTTCCGAGGTGAGCTCCCCCCTGTGCCAGTCCCTGGTGGGGTCCTTCTGATAGGCCCTCTGCTCTTCCTTTCTGTTCTTGCAGAAGATTTGATTGAGCATGCCGAATCGTCCCTCCTTCTTCTGGGGTCTACTGTTCTGGGCAGGAAGGGGTCTAGGAGGCTCTGTTCTACAGGAATATAAAACAAGGATGCTCTGTGAGAACAGGAAGTGGCGCAACAGCAGTCATCAAACAAATACCTCCCTCTATTCCATCTCCAGCAAGGAGATCATTCAAAGTCATTTCAACACCCTCTCAAGTTAAAGGTGATGTGCAAAAGTTACTCACAAGACCCTTTGCTACCCCCTTCCTTGGCATGGTCAGTTTGCTGTCCATAATTAGAATATTTCTTGTCCATAATTAGAATATTGTTTATTTCTTTGGGAACTATCCTTTCAAAATTCGTTTTTGCCAGGGGATCAAGTAAGTTGAAAATCCCAAATACCTTCAGGGGTTACTGTTCTCACTTCTTAAGGCCAGTCAGTAGGAGTGCCAGCTTTAAGTCAAAGAAATAAAGGCCACATGTTGTGTTCAAGCTTTAGCTAGCAGCTGGGTGGAGGCTGCAGAGCTGGGGGAGGGGGGAGTCTGATTTTTTCAGGTGTTCTCTGTAAAGGCTCCCCGGAGATAAGGGCAGAGCTCTGACATTATCCATCTTCCATGGGAAGCCTGCCCATTTTACACTGTTTGTGTGTTATTTGTTTCCTGTTGAGTTTTTTACTAAATTTCCTATTGAAAAACACTTAAAATAAAACATACTAAAAGAAGCCAAGGAGAGAAGCTTTTGTCTGGGCTTGGGTTACAGAACAGGAAGTGTGTATGCCAGAATTTGGGCGTGGCAGCAGAAGAAAAGTGAGCAATGTCCAATGGGCAGGCAAATTCTGCAGGGGAAAAAGATCTGCAGTTGTCCAGCTGGCTCTTCTTGTGTGGAGTTTCCCTGAGGCACTATGCTGTTTTTGTTGCTTGGAAATTTCTGTATTATTCTCTTTTGAGACCACAATTGATTAGTGCTTTCTGCAGTATGAGTTAATGATGAAACCGGACCTGTGTGCATGCCCTAAAAGCAATATTGCAACATTTCTCTTTGCAGTAAGATATTGTAATCTGTGGTTTGAAAAGTATCACTCCTCATTTTAGCCACATATAATGAAATTTTTTCTTTTTCTTGTAGGTCACACAGTGTATAATTTAATCTTTATTCCTGTGATGAATTTTTATCTTCCTCCTTTCACCTTCCAAAAGGCTTTGTGAAATATGAAACACAGATTCTGCACTCCTGACATTAGCAGAGAGAGAACCCCAGGAGATCTCTAGCATTCCTGCAAGTTTTCCCATATAGAATAAGCCCCTGTGCTAACTAAATTAACTAAATACTAGTACTCTTGCCTGGAAAATCCCATGGGCGGAGGAGCCTGGTAGGCTGCAGTCCATGGGGTCGCTAAGAGTCGGACACGACTGAGCAACTTCACTTTCACTTTTCACTTGCATGCATTGGAGAAGGAAATGGCAACCCACTCCAGTGTTCCTGCCTGGAGAATCCCAGGGACGGGAGAGCCTGGTGGGCTGCCGTCTATGACCATCTCAGGAAGCCTGCCCATTTTACACTGTTTGTGTGTTATTTGTTTCCTGTTGAGTTTTTTACTAAATTTCCTATTGAAAAACAGTTAAAATAAAACATACTAAAAGAAGCCAAGGAGAGAAGCTTTTGTCTGGGCTTGGGTTACAGAACAGGAAGTGTGTATGCCAGAATTTGGGCGTGGCAGCAGAAGAAAAGTGAGCAATGTCCAATGGGCAGGCAAATTCTGCAGGGGAAAAAGATCTGCAGTTGTCCAGCTGGCTCTTCTTGTGTGGAGTTTCCCTGAGGCACTATGCTGTTTTTGTTGCTTGGAAATTTCTGTATTATTCTCTTTTGAGACCACAATTGATTAGTGCTTTCTGAGGTATGAGTTAATGATGAAACCGGACCTGTGTGCATGCCCTAAAAGCAATATTGCAACATTTCTCTTTGCAGTAAGATATTGTAATCTGTGGTTTGAAAAGTATCACTCCTCATTTTAGCCACATATAATGAAATTTTTTCTTTTTCTTGTAGGTCACACAGTGTATAATTTAATCTTTATTCCTGTGATGAATTTTTATCTTCCTCCTTTCACCTTCCAAAAGGCTTTGTGAAATATGAAACACAGATTCTGCACTCCTGACATTAGCAGAGAGAGAACCCCAGGAGATCTCTAGCATTCCTGCAAGTTTTCCCATATAGAATAAGCCCCTGTGCTAACTAAATTAACTAAATACTAGTACTCTTGCCTGGAAAATCCCATGGGCGGAGGAGCCTGGTAGGCTGCAGTCCATGGGGTCGCTAAGAGTCGGACACGACTGAGCAACTTCACTTTCACTTTTCACTTGCATGCATTGGAGAAGGAAATGGCAACCCACTCCAGTGTTCTTGCCTGGAGAATCCCAGGGACGGGAGAGCCTGGTGGGCTGCCGTCTATGGGATCGCACAGAGTCGGACACGACTGAAGCGACTTAGCAGCAGCAGCAATGCTACTTCAGCATCTTCTACAATCAATTTCCTCTTCCTATTAAGGTTGTGATTTTGGCCAGTAGGTCTCAAAGTGTGGTCCATTGAACTCTGGAGGTGAGGTCTCCGACAGGCCTCATGAGGTTAAAACTATATTCATAATAATATCAAGATGTTGTCTTTTTCACTGGACACTTTTTACACCAAGCATGCAAGAGAGCAAATGGGCAAAACAATGGGCTCCTTGGCACAAATCAAGGTAGTAGTAACAATAGACTTTCATTAAAACAAAACTGCCATTTAATTTAATAATATTGATTTTTGAGATGCTTTTTTTTTGGACAAAATAGAAAGTACTCATAAGCAATTCTGCTATATACTGGCAACACCGACTCAATGGACATGAGTCTGAGCAAACTCTGGGAGATGCTGAACTACAGGGGAGCCTGGAATGCTGCAGTGCATGGGTTCACAAAGAGTTGGACATGACTGAGCGACTAAACAACAGCTCTATACTAATATATGATGGATGTTTTGAGGTAAAACATTTGTGGGATTGTTTGAGCTGAAATAGATACTTTTTTCCCCCATGAAACATCATTTCAATGGCTTCTAGGCAAGCTGTGGTTATTTGGAGTTGGGCATTTGATTTTTCAAAAATGAACAGAGTGAGTGTCATTTCAAGGTAAACAATTGACAGTAATTGTTGCCAATGACAAAAATCTAGCTTTCATGCAAAAATTAGAAATTTTGGAAAATTTGTATGCACACTTTGAGCTTGATAGCTTCCTGATACATGAAACCTTTTCTGATGAGATCAGTGGTGACATTAATAAATGTGATTTTTTTCTAATGTTGTAAAATGGAATGTATTATTTAATGGAAGATCTTCATAATCAAGCAAACCAATGTTTTTCAAATGACCAATGCAAGATATAAAATCATGCATAGGTATAAGACACATTTAAGGGGTTAGAGAGATGAATGGATTTTAATGTAACAGAATTCAAAAAGTTCACTGATAAGGTGACAAAGTCCACACTGCAACTCATCTTTTGGAAACTATTAGATTGGTACAAAAATAATTGTGGCTTCAGACCATAAATTTTAAGTCATTATAACTAGGCTCAAACCCATCTTTATTAATCAAAATAAGAACCATTACAATCAACACATTTTTGCCAACGAGATGTAAGTTTGTTTATTCCTGTAGCGTAAAAATCCATGCTTTGGGACTCGATGAACTGTTGGAAAGCATCTTCTGCCTCTTACTGGCTGTGGAAGCATTTCCCCTATAAAAAGTNAGTCATTATAACTAGGCTCAAACCCATCTTTATTAATCAAAATAAGAACCATTACAATCAACACATTTTTGCCAACGAGATGTAAGTTTGTTTATTCCTGTAGCGTAAAAATCCATGCTTTGGGACTCGATGAACTGTTGGAAAGCATCTTCTGCCTCTAACTGGCTGTGGAAGCATTTCCCCTATAAAAAGTTGTCGAGATGCTTGAAGTCGTAGTCGGTTGGCCAGAGGTCAGGTGAATACTGCAGATAAGGCTAAACTTTGTAGCCCAATTCGTTAAATTTTTGAAGCGGTGGTTGTGTGACATGTGGTCGGACATTGTCATAGAGAAAAACAAGGCTCTTTCTGTTGATCAGTGTTGGCTGCAGGCATTGCAGTTTTCAGTGAATCTCATTGATTTCCTGAGCGTGAGTCTCAGATGTAATGGTTTTGTTGGGATTCAGAAAGCTGTCATGGATCACTCGAGCAGCAAACCACCAACAGTGACCATGACCTTTTTTTAGTGCACCTTTGGCTTTGGGAAGTGCTTTGGGGCTTCTTCTTGGTCCAACCACTGAGCTGGTCATCACTGGTTGTCGTCTGAAATTCACTTTTTTTGCATGTCATAATCTGATCGAGAAATGGTTTCTTGTTGCATAGAATAAGAGAAGATGACACTTCAAGACGACAATTTTTTTTTTTTTTTAATTTCTGGTCAGCTCATGAGGCATCTTTATCGAGCTTTTTCACCTTTCCAATTTGCTTCAAATGCCAAATAGCCGTAGAATGGTCAATATTGAATTCTTTGGAAACTTCTCATGTAGTTGTAAGAGGATCAGTTTTGATGATGGCTCTCAGTTGCTCATTGTCAACTTCTGATGGTCGACTACTGTGTTCCTTATCTTCAAGGCTCTCATCTCCTTTGCAAAACTTCTTGAACCACCACTGCACTATACATTCATTAGCTGTTCCTAGCCCAAGTGTGTTGTTGATGTTGCAAGTCGTTTCTGCTTCTTTGCAACCCATTTTTAACTCAAATAAAAAAATCATTCGAATTTGCTTTTTGTCTAACAACATTTCTATAGTCAAAATAGATATAAAAGAAACAGCAAATAATGTCATTAGAAAAAAGACATAAAGTGAGAAATGCACATTAAAATGTTGTATAACATAACCACATTTATTTAAGAATGTATCCCAATATCAAATGGCAAATTTCAACAGTGTAAAACTGCAATTACTTTTGTACCAACCTAATACTACTTGTCAAGTTTTGGTGTAGCATCAGAGAAAAAGTATTCATAGTTATCTGAAAAGTCTATAAAAATAAGCACATTAAAATGTTGTATAACATAACCACATTTATTTAAGAATGTATCCCAATATCAAATGGCAAATTTCAACAGTGTTAAACTGCAATTACTTTTGTACCGACCTAATACTACTTGTCAAGTTTTGGTGTAGCATCAGAGGAAAAGTATTCATAATTATCTGAAAAGTCTATAAAAATACGTCTCCCTTTTTTTACCTGTGTGTCTATGTGAGGCCAGATTATTTTCATACACTTCAGTCAAAACAGTCACGTTGCAATGGATTGAATACAGAAGCAGATGTGGGAATCCCGCTGTATTCTATTAAGCTTCTGTAAAGCTATCAAGGAGACGTGAAGAGCAAAGAAGAATAAAGCTGCTCTTTTCATTATACTTTTTCTGGTTGGTTTTGAATAATAGTTTATTTTTAACTAAAAATATGGTATTAATCTTAACGTGTAATGGTATATTATCACTTTAAGTTACTAAGTAAATATTTTATCAAAAGTGTCTCAGTTTTAGTTTCATGCCATAAATATTGATAGGTGTAACTCACATAAACAAAAGCTCTTTTGGGTCCTCCATAATTTTTGAGTGTAAACGGGTGCTGAGAACAAGAGTTGGAGAAATGCTGATTTAGGCAAAAGAGCAATTAGGATATTGCCTAAATGGATGTGGAAAGAGAGAAAACAGAAAGAAGAGATTAGAGTTCAGTAAATGTTAGGCTGATACATTCTGGCTTACTACTACCATTTTGCTCCACAGATTCAAGGACATATCATTGTTAGATAATGGTGTCAATTGAAAAAAAAAAAAGCACAACATGAGAGTTGTGAGTCACTATTTATTTGGGGGAAAATGAGGAGTATAGCCCAAGAGACAGCATTTCTGTTCACTTTGAGAAACTGCTCAGAGTGGTGAGCAGAGGTGGCTGGGAAGGTTTTGGTGAAGGGGAAGTACATGCAATCAAGCACATAGTTTTTGCAGGAGCTTACTGCTAGTCGTGAGGAACAGTTGTCACCATGAAAGATTTTTGTGCTTTTCCAGATATGAGGAGATGCAAGAATTGAGCTCATAAAATTGATTCCTGAAAACATCTAACTATCTAGAGACCTGTTCTGTCAGTTATTCCAGAGCACAGAGAGCTTCATTTCTGCTCTCCACCTTGAGCTCCTTTCAGGGGTGGGGCTGTTGAAAGTCAGCAGCTGCAGCAGCACATGGTTTAATCCTTGCAGAGGTAGATGGCAAGTACCAATTCGTAGTTGGCAATGGCAAACACAATTATTAAGTTATAGATCGTTTTGTGCTGGTTTTGGCAGTTTAGACAATTGCATCCAATTTTATAAATCTTTGAGACGAAGAAAAAAATGAGTGCCTCCTGGTGTGCTCACCTGCTCTCTTGGGAGAGGAGCTTGACACAGTCGGTGTGGCCGCAGTACAGGGCATAGGCCAGGGGCGTGCTCTCATTGATGTCTCGCAGGTTGCTGTCCATTCCCAGCTCCAGCAGTGACTGCACACAGTCTGCTTTCCCTGCAGCTGCAGCCCAGTGCAGAGGTGTCCTGGGGGGCCACGGGGGACAGCGCAAGTGTCTGAGTACATGAATGATACACGTTACCTAGCTGACAACAGCTCCTGCTCAAAGGTGGGTCCTGGCAGGACAGACTTGTTGCTACTTACAGTGTGGAAATGGATGCACTAAATGGGGTTTCAGGGTGATGGTGTATGTGTGTAGCGGCCTCTCCTCTAATTCTGATACTCTGTGGCCTTTCCCCTTCTTTGGTCTTTCTGCGAATTTCCTCAAAAAGGAAGTAGTGTGTCAAAGGGTATGAACAATTTGAAGGCTCTTTATACATAGTGCCAGGATTGCCTTCCAAGAAAACTGACTCAATTTTTTCCTCCTACCAGCTGTGTCCCTACTCCTTCCTAATATGAAGTATTATCAACATCTTTAAAGATCTTTGCCAACTTGGTAGGCAAAATTAGTACTTCAGTGTTGTTGAATCTGCATTTCTTTAAATAACATGAGGAAGAACCTTTGAAACACATGTTTATTAAACATTTTAGTTTCTTCATTGAAATGACCCTTAATGCCCTATGTCTGTTTTTCTATTAGATTGTTAGCTTATCTTACTAACTCATATAAGCTTTTAAAATATTTAAGATATTGGGTTTTTTCTAGTTAGGTTTATGAAAACATTTCCTCTAATTTGTTACTTAGCTTTTAATTTTTTTTTTAGTGGTTTTCCATAAAAATTTTAAGAAATTACCACATTTATTTACCTCTTCATTTTTTGTTTCATGATTTTACGTTTTAGAAAGTTCTTCATTAGCCAGAAGGTAGATACATACTCACCAGTGTTTAAACCTTTGATAAGTGACAAAACCATCATTTTCTTTAAAAAAAAAGCCAGGGACTGGGAGAAAATATTTGCAAATTACACATCCAACAAAGAGAGTATGTAAAGTATTTAAAAACTGAACAATAAAAAATATACACACAAATAGATTTTAAAAACTAACAAAAGATTGAACACTCTATCAAAGAAAGTGTATAAATTGGTAAACAAGCACATGAAAAGATGCTCAGTAACATTTTTCATTCAGAGAAATGCAAATTAAAACTACATGGGATACCACTACATACTTATTTAAATGGCTAAATTTTTTTAAAAAAGGATTTATATATGTGTATAACTGAGTCACTTTGCTGTATAGCAGAGATGGATGCAACATTGTAAATCAACTATACTTCAATGAAAAAAAAAGTAAAAAAAAACCAAACAACCTGGCAATACATGTATGGATGAAGATTCAGGGTAACTTGAACTTTTATACATTTTTTAGAAGCAGCCACACCAGAAAATAGTTTGTCAGTTCCTTCTAAAGTTCAGCATACTTACCATATGGCCAAGCAATCTCATGTCTATATCTATAACTAGAGAAATGAAAACTTATGTTTACACAAAAATTTGTACACAAATGTTTATGCTATACTGTCTGTAATCATCCAAAAGTATAAACAACCCAATGTTCTTCAATGGGTGGATGGACAAACTATAATTTATCCACAAAATGGAATACTACTCAGCAGTAAAAAGAATAGCCTACTGGTATATGGAACAAAGATGAACCTCAAGTGCATTCTACCAGGTGAAATAAAGCAATCTCAAAAGATTACATATTGTATATTTCCATTTGCATGACATTCTGGAAAATGCAAAACCCAAGAGAGAGAACTAATCCATGGCTGCCAGAGCTTGGAGATGGGGGAAGCCTTGACTATAAAAGGACAACCTGAGTTGGTGTTGGAATTGATGGCGTTGTTTTGGATCTGCCTTGTGGTGATTGCATGAATCTATGTATGTGTTAAAATTCATAGAACTATACATCCCAAAAAAGTAAAGTTTACTAATATAAATAAATAGGAAACCAATATTTTATTCTAGATTTATTTGTATTTAAATAAAACTGCATGTGTATCTGAATGTGTATTCTGATATGTGTGGTGAGATGTGCAACCAATCTGACCATTTTTCCAGTTACATAGCCAGCTTTTCTCAACACCATTTATTAATGCAGTGCGATCAAATTTTAAGATCCTGAACTGTATACATACTTTTCTACCCATCCCCTTTCCTCCATACAAAGATATGGCTTAACTTTAAGGGAGGGATATAGCAGGGTAGATAAGAGAAATAGTCAGTGTCTTTCTGTTTCCAAAAGCCAAGCCCAGAACTGAGAGCAGATGTGGAGCAAAACAGTTTCCCAGCTGTAGAAAGAACTATCAAGGCAAATGGGGTAAGAAGGTGATAAGAGCATAAAGGACCATTGGACTCAAGAACAAGGGGGACCTGAACCTTGCTTCTTTGGCAGAGACGCTGGGAAGTAGGTGGTTGGGGATGTCTGTGTGGTGCGTCTGGACAGTGGGACCCTGGGGGGCTAAAGAAGGGAATGGTGACAGATACATTCCTGTGAATGGGGTTCCCCATGAAGAGAAAGGCTATTCTTCCTGTCAGCCAGTCTGGGAGAGGATCAATCCTGCAGCAGGAAAAGAAGGCATGGGAGGCCTCTCCCTGGCTTCCTTCTGGGGCTTGACCCCTGGCAGATGACCACCCCTGGAGAGCCAAGAGGTCTCCCAGACATGGAGGCAGTCTAGGGGCCAGACAGAGAAGGACTCAGTTGGGTCTATCTGTGAAGGGGCTCAGGACTTAGTATTGGGAGAGTAGCCATGTCCACAGTATGACCAGAGTCCCCATGGGTAGACTGTGTCCTGTGTCAATCTAGCATCCTCTTCGTGTTATGATATGGACAGCAATTTGAGGACACTTAATATAGGACCATATATATTTTCAACATAGTCATCAATTGCACTGCCTATTTGAGCTTGTACAAGATATGATTCATTCCATTCTATTTGAGAGGTCTCCAGACAATATTTTTTATGAAACAAGATAAGGCACCAGCCATATTATACCCTCCTGATTAGAGAGTATATTGCCAATAAATTCAGTAGATGGAGGGTTGAACATCAATATAATCAGGTTTATCAACACGTGACAATTCTCTTTGGCACATTGTGAAATACTTCTTTATGACAATTGCTGAGTGACTGTACTTATGGTCCCATAACTTCATGGCAAATAGATGGGGAAACAATATAAACAGTGAAAGACTTTATTTTGGGGGGCTCCAAAATCGCTGCAGATGGTGACTGCAGTCATGAAAGTAAAAGATGCTTTCTCCTTGGAAGAAAAGCTACCACCAACCTAGACAGCATATTAAAAAGCAGAGACATTACTTTGCCAACAAAGCTCTGTCTAGTCAAAGTTATGGTTTTTCCGGTAGTCATGTATGAATGTGAGAGCTGGACTATGAAGAAAGCTGAGCACTAAAGAATTGGTGCTTTTGAACTGTGGTGTTGCAGTAGACTCTTGAGAGTCCCTTGGACTACAAGGAAATCCAACCAGTCCATCCTAAAGGAAATCAGTCCTGAGTATTCATTGGAAGGACTGATGCTAAAGCTGAAACTCTAATACTTTGGCTACCTGATGAGAAGAACTGATTCATTGGAAAAGACCCTGTTGCTGGGAAAGATTGAAGGCAGGAGGAGAAGGGGATGATAGAGGATGAAATGGTTGGATGGTATCATTGAGTCTATGGACATGAGTTTGAGCAAGCTCTGGGAGTTGGTGATGGACATGGAAGGCTGACCTGCTGCAGTCCATGGGTTGCAAACGGACACGATGGAGTGACTGAACTGAACTGAAGACTGATTATATTAATTTCTCTTGAGGCAGGAGGTAGATGGTCCCCAGGGTAAAGTTTAGAGATTCATTCCCTGTGGACAGAAACTACAAACTATCAATAGCAGGACAACCGAGAGAGGAGGCTGGGCCTTGCCCACACAGAAGATATTTCTAATTTTTTGAAGCCAGGAGACCTCCCAACTGCACATACAAAGAAAGGCTTGTTGGAGGTCAAAATGGGAGTGATGCTGATGCCACCCACCCATAGACCTCTTTCGTCTTGGCTAAGAGATGTGTGTGTGCACATGGGAGGATCCTGAGATATAACAGATATGAACTCTGAACCAGACAAATTAAAATGATTGGCCAAGGAAACCTGGAGGAAATGCCCCATATAAGTAACTTAAACTGCCAGGAGGGTGCAAGTCTACCTCTGAGTCCGCCTGTGTGTCTATCCACATATACTGTACTCTTTTTCCTCCTAATAAATGCCTATTTCACTAATTTCTATCTTTGTGGGAATTATTTTTCTGCATGTTGAAGGGCCAGAGCCTTGTCCCTGATCTTGGTCTAGTGGCTAGGATTCAGCTCTCTCACTGCTGCAACCCGACCTCAATCTCTAGCCAGGAATTGAAGCCCTGCTTCAAGTGAGGCAGGCTGAGGCAACCCGAGATCATTCTGAACATTAGTATGGAAGCAGAGGTCCAGAAGGACACAGGGAAAAAATTATTTTGCAAAAACAAGAGAAGCATAGATAACTTCTAACTAATACACATAGAGCCTTTGCAGGCAATATGTAGTATCCAGTTTCAAGTTATGTAAGCTGTAGTCCCTTTCTTATCTCTAAGCTTCAGGAGAGTCTTCAAACATAGCAGATTGGACTCAGTTATCACAGTGAGGAGCTGGAGAACTAGGGCCCATGATTCAGAAGAAATTCATCAGAGACAAGCAGTGGGCTGATGAGGCAGTCCCTGAATGACAGGAGATGATAGGTACAAGAATGCAGTGTTGGTGAGGTGTCAGAAGCCAAGGAACCACTTATTGCACATGCAAGCATTCCCTAGATAATTCCCAGAAGCATGTAGGGAGGAGAGTTTGATTAAAGACTCTCCTTCCTGAAGATAAATGACTTGGATGCTAAAGGAAAGCATGACTTCATAGACTGATGAAATTTGGGCCCTTTAAGCTATACAAGCTATTTATGAGTTATGTGTTCTGTACCATCAATCTTAGGCTAGCACCAAAATGTTTTAAAATGTCATAGATTTATGATGTGTTTTAATAATCTAGGAGGACAAGTTCCCTCATATTTTCCCTCATCCTCTTTTTTTATGTTTAAAAATCATTGCCTTATTTTTCTTCCCTTTCCTCAAAAACTTTCTATGTGGAAAAAAAAAAAGAAGGGAAGCCACCATTGTTGCAAATGCTTCAATATTTAAACCTATGAAAAATTTGAAAAATTCTCTACTAACACAAATACTAAACATAAGCTTAACTAAAATACTAACACAAGCTTACAGTGTCAAAGTGAAGGTAGAGCTATATAATGCAGGATGCAGAAACTGAAACAAAATGAAGAGCAAGATGAGCTGAGCTCTGGAGCAGAAACTAGACTCTTCTTGAGATTTTACTTCACTTTGAATCCTTGTAGGGCCCAATCTTTTGCACTTTCTTACTCCCTTTGGATACACTTTCTTCCCTGAGACTGGGGAAACTAAATTTTCTCTCCTAAACATGGGAGAAATATCAATAACCACAGATAAGCTGATGACACCACCCTTATGGCAGAAAGTGAAGAAGAACTAAAGAGCCTCTCGATGAAAGTGAAAGAGGAGAGTGAAAAAGTTGGCTTAAAACTCAACATTCAGAAAACTAAGATCACGGCATCTGGTCCCATCACTTCAGGGCAAATTGATAGGGAAACAGTGAAAACAATGGCTGACTTTATTTTGGGGGCTCCAAAATGATGGCAGATGGTGACTGCAGCCATGAAACTAAAAGATGCTTACTCCTTGGAAGGAAAGTTATGACCAACCTAAACAGCATATTTTAGGTCTGTACAGGAGACAGGGATCAAGACCACCCCCATGGAAAAGAAATGCAAAAAAGCAAAATGGCTGTCTGGGGAGGCCTTACAAATAGCTGTGAAAAGAAGAAAACCGGAGTGAAAGGAGAAAGGCTTTTCATCACAAAGAGATTGGACTTGCATCACAGGGTAAGCATTGCTGGGGACAGATCTACAAAGAAAACACCTGTAACAGAGATGCCCATTAAGGGAACTGCAGGGGAGAGCATCTGGCAGGGAATCCTTAAAGATCTCAAGAGAGCAGTCATGAGAGAAAGCTTTTCTGTGAAACTGGTCTACTCAAAGACTGCAACTTTAAACACATCTGCCAAGGTTGGGTATTGACGAAATTGAGGCCAAAGAGACCTGTACTCTGTTTACTAATTCTCTCCCTTCCACAAAACACCTGACTCTGGTAGAGCTCATATAACTGCTAGATAGAAAGCAATAGTAAGAGACTCTAAGAAAGAAAGGTTTAACTGTTAATAAATCAAGTTCAAAGTGTGGGTTAATCCCTTAGTCTATATGCTAATTACTGAACCTACACTGTTGGTGATTTAGCATATCAGTAGCAGAGATGCTATGGGCCTGCTGGAGATTATCTCTAGGAATAGATTAAAATTATTCCTCATTGAATAAAATACAAAGAGGGGCAGTGGGAGAAAAAAATATCTTTTGTTTATATCATAAGACACATTTTTAACATACACCTTAGAAATAGATTAGGCTTTAACATGAACCGTGAACTATCAGATGTTCAAGCTGGTTTTAGAAAAGGCAGAGGAACCAGAGATCAAATTGCCAATATCCGATGGATCATGGAAAAAGCAAGAGAGTTCCAGGAAAACATCTATTTCTGCTTTATTGACTATGCCAAAGCCTTTGACTGTGTGGATCACAATAAACTGTGGACAATTCTGAAAGAGATGGGAATACCAGACCACCTGACCTGCATCTTGAGAAACCTGTATGCAGGTCAGGAAGCAACAGTTAGAACTGGACATGCAACAACAGACCGGTTCCAAATAGGAAAAGGAGTACGTCAAGGCTGTATATTGTCACCCTGCTTATTTAACTTCTATGCAGAGTACATCATGAGAAACGCTGGGCTGGAAGAAGCACAAATCAGGAAGCAACAGTTAGAACTGGACATGGAACAACAGACTGGTTCCAAATAGGAAAAGGAGTACGTCAAGGCTGTATATTGTCACCCTGCTTATTTAACTTCTATGCAGAGTACATCATGAGAAACGCTGGGCTGGAAGAAGCACAAGCTGGAATCAAGACTGCCGGGAGAAATATCAATAACCTCAGATATGCAAATGACACCACCCTTATGGCAGAAAGTGAAGAGGAACTAAAGAGCCTCTTGATGAAAGTGAAAGAGGAGAGTGAAAAAGTTGGCTTAAAATTCAACATTCAGAAAACGAAGATCATGGCATCCAGTCCCATCACTTCCTGGGAAATAGATGGGGAAACAGTGGAAACAGTGTCAGACTTTATATTTTTGGGCTCCAAAATCACTGCAGATGGTGACTGAAGCCATGAAAGTAAAAGACGCTTACTCCTTGGAAGAAAAGTTATGACCAATCTAGATAACATACTGAAAAGCAGAGACATTACTTTGCCGACTAAGGTCCATCTAGTCAAGGCTATGGCTTTTCCTGTGGTCATGTATGGATGTGAGAGTTGGACTGTAAAGAAAGCTGAGTGCTGAAGAATTGATGCTTTTGAACTGTGATGTTGGAGAAGACTCTTGAGAGTCCCTTGGACTGCCAGGAGATCCAACCAGTCCATCCTAAAGGAGATCAGTCTTGGGTGTTCATTGGAAGGATTGATTTTGAAGCTCAAACTCCAGTACTTTGGCCACCTCATGCGAAGAGTTGACTCATTGAAAAGACCCTGATGCTGGGAAAGTTTGAGGGCAAGTGGAGAAGGGGATGACAGAGGATGAGATGGTTGGATGGCATCACCGCTCAGTGTAAACTCTGGGAGTTGGCAATGGACAGGGAGGCTTGCCATGCTGTGGTCCATGAGGTCACGAAGAGTTGGACACGACTGAGTGACTAAACTGAACTGAACTGAAGTATGTGATAATTCAAGTGGGAAATACTGTATTAGAGCTGCTTCTAGAAATATTTTGAAGTAGGCAAACTTTTTTCTAGCCCTCTTTTCCTAAATGTGTTCCTTAAACATGTATATATTTTTCTACTTTTATTTTTTTGGCCACATGGCATGTATTCCTTGACCAAAGTTCAACCCCCCACCCCCCTGCATTGGAAACAAAGCATCCTAACCACTGGCCCACCAGAAAAGTCCCCCTACATGAATTCTTTTCTTCTCTTTTTGGATCATTTACCTTTTCTCTTCATGTAACAAAATCCTTCTACTTTTGTACCTGCTCAAGTTCAATATCTACTCTTCAGAAAACGTCTACTTTCAATGATTTATATATTAATTTTAATTAAAGTCATCCTGTTAACTGTCTCCAGCTTCTGAGATTTACATGGAACCCAAGATTTCTTTCTCCTGTGTTTTAAGGGTTTCAGGTATCAAGAAGTAGTAGGAAGTGCTTCTTGGGGAATCTAAAATCATGGAAGTAGGTGGCTAAATTTGCACTTCAATAGAAAAAGGTTAAAAAAAACTATATATAATGTACAAGCCTTATACTTGTTTTCAACAGTCTTATTTGTTTTTATATTATTCTTATATTTTCATTGAGTCTATGCCTAACTGAAGCAAAGGTTGGATAAGGATTGTAACTGAAAAATTCTAATAATTAAGGGCCTGTAGATGAAAAGCTCTACATTTAAAAGACAAGGGTACAAGTTTTCTTTGAGTTACACAAGGTTGTGATCCATGTGACCATTTTGGTTAGTTTTCTGTGATTGGGTTTTCATTTTGGAGGCCATGGGATTGTAGTTCTCATTTCTTCTGTCAGCATATTAAAAAGCAAAGACATCACTTAGCCGACAAAGGTCTGTCTAGTCAAAGCTGTGGTTTTTCCTGTAGTCATGTATGGATGTGAAAGTTGGACCATCAAGAAGTCTGAGCAAAGAATTGATGCTTTCCAACTGTGGTGCTGGAAAAGATTCTTGAGAGTCCCTTGGACAGAAGAGAGATCAAACCAGACAATCCTAAAGGAAATTAACCCTGAATACTCAGTGGAAGGACTGATGCTGAGGTTGAAGCTCTAACACTTTGGCCACCAGATGTAAAGAGCCGACTCAGTGGAAAAGACCATGATGCTGGGAAAAATTGAGGGCAGGAAGATAAGGGGACAACAGAGGATGAGATGGCTGAATGGCATCACCAATACAATGGATATGAATTTGAGAAAACTGTGGGAAATAGTGAAGGACAGAGAAGCCTGGCATGCTGAAGTCCATGGGGTCACAAAGAGTTGGACTCAGATTGAACAACAAGTTTTCACTTAGTTGCTAATTACTGCTTAGGCAAGTCTCTTCACCTTTCTGGACTCAGCTTCCTTTTCTATGTAAATACATCTTTAATGACTAAAGAAAACCAAAACAGAACCCTGATAAGGTCACGTCTAGTTCTGAACACAAAGCCTCTATTGTGTTCTTCTCTGGATAACAAGAGCTTGTTGATTTTATGACATAATCCAGGAATGAAGGAAAAAAATAAGACTTACTGTTAAGAACAAAAAGTGCATATAGCAGGAAGCTGATATACAGAAAGCCTTCTGAGAACAGTTCGCAAAAAGTGGAAAGTTTGACAATACAGTCACAGCGTTTCTCTTCATAACAATGGTTTTTCCTGTCCTGACTAATATAGGGCAGTTTTTATTGTCACAAGCCCAGGTATAAATATTAACATTACTGGCAGTAAGGATAGAGTCATACAAGATAACTCCTTAAACATCTTCTTTGTTTTGAGATTAAAATTTGGAAAAGGTGACAGAGTGGCCACAGATACCTGTCGTCCACATCCAGAGCCTGCAGGTTGCACTCAGGGACTCTTGCCAGCTCATTGATGATGTCGCAGAAACCCGCTGCTGCGGCGATGTGCACGCATGTCTTGCCACTCTCATCGTCGTAGTTGATTATGGACGGACCCTGGTGATGGCTCAGAATGATGGAACACAGAATTCTATTTCCACTCTGGAAAAACAGAGTCAAAAAAAGCTCATTATGTATAATCCAGTGCTCTTCCCTGTCTATGCAAATTAAGATAAAAATTCAAAGCAAAAAAAAAAAAAAATAAATTCAAAACTAACAAACACACAAAAATAAGATGCATTTTATCAAACCCATATTCTTTGTAGCCAAAGATGGAGAAGCTCTATACAGTCAACAAAAACAAGACCAGGAGCTGACTATGACTCAGATCATGAACTCCTTATTACCAAATTCAGACTTAAATTGAAGAAAGTAGGGAAAATCGCTAGACCATTCAGGTATGACCTAAATCAAATCACTTATGATTATACAGCGGAAGTGAGAAATAGATTTAAGGGCCTAGATCAGATAGATGGAGTGCCTGATGAACTATGGAATGAGGTTTGTGACACTGTACAGGAGACAGGGATCAAGATCATCCCTATGAAAAAGAAACACAAAAAAGCAAAATGGCTGTCTGGGGAGGACTTACAAATAGCTGTGAAAAGAAGAGAAGTGAAAAGCAAAGGAGAAAAGGAAAGATATAAGCATCTGAATGCAGAGTTCCAGAGAATAGCAAGAAGATCTGATGCTGGGAGGGATTGGGGGCAGGAGGAGAAGGGGATGACAGAGGATGAGATGGCTGGATGGCATCACTGACTCGATGGACGCAAGTCTGAGTGAACTCCGAGAGATGGTGATGGACAGGGAGGCCTGGCGTGCTGCGATTCATGGGGTCACAAAGAGTCAGACACGACTGAGCGACTGAACTGAACTGAGGGGGCATGAGGAGCAGTTTAAAGAAATGGGAGAGATAGGCTGTAGTTCTGGGGGCCAGGAGCCAGGTCACATGCCAGACTCAGGATCCCTGGGCTGAAAGGGAGTACTGAACTTTTTAAAAGCTGCAATTCTAATACACTCCAAATGCTGTTCAACAGCCATCTCATAATAAATTTTCCAAGTATGTAACATTTCTTTTGGCATTCTTCCCACTTGATTATTTGACCCCAGGGTTGTGTTTTAGAACCTCTGAGTCAGTTTGCACAATTCCGTGGAACAGAACCCATTCACTTTGGCTTTTCCTCTTCCTTTCCCTCCCCTCTCCCTGTTTGCACCAAGAACTCTGCGGATATCCTATGACTCAGCATGACTTCTCAGAGAACCACTACACAGTGAACCCTGGAGTGTTTGCCCCCTGTACTGGGGACAGTGGCTGACACCAGTGCTGAAAGCTCTTGCAGGACCAAAGGCGGAGGGCAGCAAAACTCTCAACTTTGAGCCCCAGGAAGTGTGCTGAGTGGGTTTAAAATGCTATAACCATGGCCAGCGACATCATCTGTGGGGCCCAGGAAAAATGTGGAGCCCTCTGCTCACATGCCAGAGGAATGGTGTGTTCCTTTCTTCTGTGGTATCTCTTTTGACCTGTCATGGAGATTTTTATTTGCTATTAACTGTCACACTCGGTCCCTGGATGAGGGCATGGCAGCTCACTCCTGGGTTGCCTGGAGAATCCCAGGGACACAAGAGCCTGGCGGGCTACAGTCCTTAGGGCTGCAGAGTGGAACATGACCGAAGTGACTGAGCAGGCTCACACGTCACACTCCCTTGGGCTGGGCATTCTCACTGTGAGTGCAAGCCCCCCAGGTGCCGAGGGCTCTGGTTCGCTGTCCGGATCCTTCCTGAGTCCATGCCCAGAGCCCTGCCAGGGGACACATCCATACCGTAGTCCCTGCTGGCCACCTTTAGCCTTCCCTCCGTCTCACCTTCCCCCTTACACCCTCTTCTCCCTCCGTCCTTTTTCTCACAATGACTTTTAAATAATTTGGATCAATGAGTCCAGTTCCATGGCCTGCCTGTCATCAAAAAGTTGCTACAGTGAACGCATCTAAGCTTTCATGCCTACTTTATCAGCTTTTCTAAGATTCTTTCACCTAATGTTACTTAAACATATTTTGAGGGGTCTGACATATGTATATTTAAGACAATCAAGAAGCCCCTCTCCCCTTTTAAGAAGCACTAGCCACTGAAGAAGTAAAATAGAAGCAAAAAAGAGTGTCCACTCAATGAATTGATTTTGTTTACAGTTTCCTGGAAGAGCAAAGGAATTCGGCTTGCCAAAGTGTTTTAAACAGCAAAACAGCCTGTCACGGGTTCTCCTTCTGTGTGGAATGGAGCGTCAAGCACAGACGGAAAAAACAGAACCCACATCTTACACACTGGCTTCCTCCCTCCTTGCCTGACCCATGCAGGAGCCATTTTGGAAGCAGCCAGCTTAGATGCAGCTTTGGGGTGGGCTGCAGTCTGGCGCATCTGAGTGGGCCCCTTCTGGCTTCCTGAGCAGACAGTCCCAGTCAGCATTTCCCTTGCGAGCTGGACTCTTACATGGCTTTTCTGGATAAGAGAAATTTCACCCGCTTACCCCTTTTCTCCAAAATGCCTTTGTCCTGAATCTTTCAGACAATTCCTTTGTCTTCAAATCCAACCCTCATTTACATCACCATTGTTTTTATAATAATATCCTCCCAAGAGTAATGGTGATAGTGATGTTTACCAAGTGAATGTTCTGTGCCCAGCACGGCCTGTTCTCACTTGTTTAATCCTGACAACAACTCTGTGGGTGTCAGGACTAAACAAGTGAGCACCATAAGGTAGGCGCTCTTATCGTCCTCATATTGTAGAGGAGAAATTGGAGGCTCAGAGGGATTCTGTCTGTCAGTGAGTCGCTCGGTTGTGTCTGACTCTTTGCGGCCCCATGGACTGTAGCCAGCCAGGCTCCTCTGCCCACGGGATTTCCCAGGCTAGAGTACTGGAATGGGTTGCTGTTTCTTTCTTCAGGGCATCTTCCCAACCCAGGGATCGAAGCCAGGTCTTCCTCATCACAGGCAGATTCATTGTCCAATGTCACAGCCATGAGGTGGCAAGGCTGGGACTGACTGCAGAGCCCTGCACTTCACTGTTACACTAACTTATCTTCAGTTAAAGGAATGGTTTATTTATTTGATCCTGCATGTTCACATGGGAGGAATTAAAGTGAAAACTGCTGTTGGTATCAGCAACATCAGTAGCAGTAAAGTGTGTCTTTCCAACTGAGACCTTCTTTCCACATTTGGTGCTTTAAAAGCCTCTCCTAGGACGGTTGCCATGGTGCACCCTCACGAGAATTTGAGAGAGCCCTAGAGGGGTCCCTAGGGCTTCCCTGGTGGCTCAGGGGTAAAGAATCTGCCTGCAGTACAGGAGATGCAGGAGACGCGGGTTTGATCCCTGGGTCGAGAAGATCCCCTGGAGAAGGACATGGAAACCCACTCCAGTATTCTTGCCTGGGAAATCTCATGAACAGAGGAGCCTGGCAGGTTATAGTCCATGGGGTTTCGAAAGAGTTGGACACAACTAAACGACTAAACAACAACAAAGAGAGGTCCCTAGTTTGTGGATAGAGGCCCTGGCTCAGTGGTCTCCTGGTAACAACATTCTCTTCTTGGCGAACTCAGCTGAACATCCATCAGATGGAGTCTCCAGGCCTGGGAAGCCTCGATCACAGACACCAGGAAGCACCAGGAGAGAAGAAATGGGTGTTGCCCACAAAGGCCCCTAGGAAAATTGGAGAGTGAGTTTCCATTTGGTGGGAATATTGTTCAACAGGGAAAGAATATTGTATAGATCTTATTATGGAGCTCTAGAATTCTGCATTGGGTGGCCAGATGAGATTGTGGGTTTATTTACTTTTCTTTTATTGTGTTGTTTTTGTCTGTGGGTAATCCATGAAATTGCCTTCATGTTACCTAAAGACTGCTGGGAACGACTGAGTCCTAGTCATTTTCTCTTTACACCTCATGAAGGAGAAGAATTCATAATAAGCCTTGCCAAGAAGAAAGTTAGATTAAGGTACAGTAATTTTGTTATCAGAGACTGATAAAAAACAAGATTTCAATATCCTTATTGTAGACCCTTTTTATTCTAGGTGACTTGCCAAGAAATCTTAGTGCAAGATTTAAGATTAGTTGTTTATTAATGTATTGGTGGGTTCTTCTTTTTTTTTTTTTTTTAAGCCTGAATGCTATTTATTGAAAAGAGCAGGAAAGAGGGGTACAAGTACCCTACGGACAGAATAGAACAAAACAAGCAGTACAAGTCTGCCTCCTGCTCAGCAGATTCTCCTGTTGCCCCACTGGGCCATCTTGTTGTTGACAGGCATCAGTCCTTCTCTTGGAAGTAGGGGTCTGTCTGTCACATGACAGTGACTGCACAAAGGAGATGAAAGGGTTTTAGGTCACGTGGCCCTTTTAAAGGGCTAGGCGGTTTTGTGCTGTGAGAAGAACACTGGCCCTTAAGTTCATCTGGGTCAAATGTGTTAGACTGGAATGGAGTTGGAGGGGAAGACATACTAGCTTGTGAACTAGTAGATTGTGAACACACGAGAGTTGAGGGTTTGTGGCTGACTAGAAGAGAAGTGATGGAGAAGGAAATGGCAACCCACTCCAGTATTCTTGCCTAGAGAATCCCAGGGATGGGGGAGCCTGGTGGACTGCCATCTATGGGGTCGCACAGAGTCGGACACAACTGAAGCGACTTAGTAGCAGCAGCAGAAGAGAAGTGAAGTGAAAGTCGCTTAGTCATGTCCAACTCTTTGCAACCCCCATGGACTATACAGTCCATGGAATTCTCTAGGTCAGAATACTGAAGTGGGTAGACTTTCCCTTCTCCAGGGGATCTTCCCAATTCAGGGTTCAAACCCAGGTCTATCACATTGCAGGCAGATTCTTTACCAGCTGAGCCACAAGAGAAGCCCAAGAATACTGGAGTGGGTAGCCTATCCCTTCTCCAGCAGATCTTCCCGACCCAGGAACCAAACTGGGGTCTCCTGCATTGCAGGTGGATTCTTTACCAATTGAGCTATCAGGGAAGCCTGACTAGAAGAGAGAGGTGCCCAATATCCTAGCTTGGAGTCAGGACCCTCTTCATAGTTAGCCCGTTTGGACCCAGGCTTTCTGCTTGGCCTGATACCAGAGTCTGCTGAATCCCAAAACTTGGGGCTGACCCCCTGGAGGGCTACTGTAAATAGCAATGGTGGGGGAGGGGCAGTGAGGCACTGTGACCCTCAGCTGCTGAGCTACATCGTTTCACAGGTGTTCTAATGATTAATACGGAAAACACCCCCACAAAACCTCCTTCCTTGCTGTGGTCATGTGTAGAAACACTGTCTTTCTGCTGAAATGGAGCCTAATAAAGAGTAACTTGTAATAAATATTGGCTGAATAGAGCATAAATAAATAAATAAAACAAGCCTTACAAACTATGGGCAAAGCCAAACTAGAATTATACCCGTTCTTTTCTTAGCTTTCCTCTCTTTTTCTCACTATCTCCCACCTTTCACTATCTTTTCACTTCTTTCTTTACTCGTGTTTACTCCTAGGTGAGTTCGTTTTTTTTGGCCATCTACTCATCTCCTTCCCTCTCTGCAGCCAAGCCCTGGGGAGCTGACACATGCATGTGAAGTGAAGTGAAGTTGCTCGGTTGTGTCCGACTCTTTGCGACCCCATTAGCCTGCCAGGCTCCTCTGTCCATGGGATTCTCCAGGCAAGAATACTGGAGTGGGTTACCATTTCTTTCTTCAGGGGTTCTTCCTGACCTAGGGATCGAACCCGGGTCTCCCACATTGGAGGCAGACGCTTTAACCTCTGAACCGATACATGCAGGCCACTTTATTTTAGGCTATCCTTTAAGATAGCTCCATCTTTGCTTCCAGGGTAATGGGAGTTGATTTAGCAAATTTGACTTTCTCTTTGATTATTCTGGGCTTATGTGGTTTTGTAGTTTTCCTCTAATCAAGCACTGGGAGTTGTGTGGTCTGGGCACCTGCGGGTGTAGGGTGAGCCTGGACATTGGTAACCTCCCTGTGCGCTAGTTTTCCACCTGTGAACAGAGGGATTGCATTAAATGACTTTGTGTGGTCCCTCCCAGCTCTAAGGTTCTTCATCTATGGTCTGGATCCACTGGCCTATGACATTTATAATTATCCTTTGGCATTCTGAATATATTTAAAGTATATTTATAGAATTTTGACACAGTTCAAACAGTTGATCACATATCTTGGTCACCACAGGAAGGAGGAGAATTTCATGCTGGACCAAATCAGTCTCAGACACTGGTGGCTTCATGGTTATATTCAAGAGCTCCAAGGGTGTGTGTATAATTTCCTTAATCACATACTGAATGAAAAAACATGAATTAGTTGCTTTATATTAGAGCAGTTCTTTTTTTTCTACCCACCCTTGAAAAATACACTGCAAGAAGAGTACTACTGAGGAAGCTTATAAATAAACACATTAGCTAGGGTTAGGAGGAAGGAGCTAGAGGTGAGATTTGAGGGGTGGTAGATACTTGGCCCTCTCACTGACCTGTCATCATAGCTATCCTAGATTACATATCATTAGGAAAAACTCCTTGATACTAAGGCAATGCATTCCTGGAGGTCTCGGTTAAGCTGAAAATGGTATGTTACAGAAAGAACCCAATAAAACACTAGTTCCAATTTCAGTGGCTTGCGATGGATAAGCTTATTGAACTGAATTCAGTGAAAACTTTTTTGGTGTTCACAAAGATTCACAAAGGTCTGTTTTGGGTCTTGAGAGACAGCTGGATGAGTAAGGTATGTTACACTTAAACATGTGGTCTAGAAGAGACGGAGGCCCTCCACTGATAGTAACACTAGCAATAGAAGGAAGGACGTCCTAGACAGAGGGGAAAATTCTAAAAGGGAGTTCAGCAAAGAGGGTAAACTTAGTTGAGCCTTGAGAAATAAGGAGGAACAAGTATAAATTCTGCAGTTAGAAGGGATGAGGCAGGGAAGGCAAGAAGAAAAAAGTATTGGGACTTCCTTGATAGTCCAGTGGTTAAGAATCTGCCTTCTAATGCGGGGGATTTGGGGTTAATCCTTGACCGAGGAAGTAAGATCCCACATGTGGCGGGGCAAATTAACCTTTGAGCCTCAATTGCTGAGCCAGAGCACCATAAGGAAAGATTCTGCATACCACAACTAAGACCTGATGCAGCCAAATAAATCAGTAAGATTACTGTTAAGTATAAACCATTTAAAGTAAAACAAGTAGAAAGAAATGTTTCACCGAAGGGGAAGAGGATGACCAAGGGGAAGATTGGATGAATCTTTCTCATGTATTGAGGGGATTATCAATATTCTAGTATGATTGGATTAATGTCTATACAGATTGAAGAGGAGAAGAAGGGAGTAGGGTGGGGTGGGGAGTGGTTGTTCACAGCAGTCAGTGCAAATCAAAGAGTTTGCTCTTTACCAAAAAACAGCACTTGCTGAAGGTTTTTGAGCCAAGAACCAAGGGTGACCATAATTGTTTTGGTGCAATAACGGTTATGTGAGTACATTCCTTTGTGATTTGTAGAAAGAGCACCTGGTGGCAATATGAGAATAGAGTAGAGAAAGAAAGGACTGAAGTAGAAATACAGATACTGAAACTGTTCCCGTGAGAGAGAGGGGCAGCTTGACCTAAGGCAGTGACGGTGGGTGTACTTCCTCATCTCCATTTGTTCTTCCTGGTCAACTCCCTTTTTTCAACCTGCTCTCAGCATGGATGAGTTGCATTAAATGGGCTCCTCGGCCCTTTGGCTTCTAGTTGGGATTGGCCAGTGAGTGGCACTGACAGGAGATGGACATAGGAAATAGTGACTGGGGCATTTATCGTTCAGTTCTCTCCCTGCTAGATCACAGGTTGATTATTCCATCCAGGGCTACAGTTTCTGTCCTGGGCCCTCTCCTACAGCTACAACTTTTGCTGTGTCTTAGTAACCTTTCCCTCCCAGGCTCTTGTAGGCCCAGATTCTCTAATGGCAACCTGTGGTTGTGTGTAAATAGCCTTTTTTATGAATTTACGCTCAATTAATCCCATCTGAGTGGGCTGCTTCGAGCTAAGACCCTGACCTATACAGTGGGAATAGAAAAGAGGCAACTTTGAGACCTGAGGAGGTGGAAGGAAGAGGTCTTGACAATCAACTGGACGTGAATGATGATAAGGAAGGAGTGTTCATGGGCTACCTGGAGGCCTTTGTCTTGGACTACTGGGAGGATGGAAATGTGATGGGAAGGTGAGACTGTGGATTCAGTTTGAACGTGTTGACTTTGATGCATCCATGGGAAATGATGGGAAGATGCCTGGTAGAGCTGGAAATGTGAGCCTAGTGTCAAGAGAGAAGTCAGTGCTGGATTTTGACCTGAGAAAATTCTGAGTAAATTGGTAGCTGAAGTCGTAGGAAACGATGGGCTTTCTGAGGAAAAGAGAATGAAAAAAAGATTTATGATTTCTGCAGTGTTGAGGAGTGAGAGGGAGATGAAGCTGAGAGAGACCTGTGTAGACACCTCATAATTGAGTGCCATCACAAATAGGTGAGAACATGCCCCGAAACGACTGAGATTTCATCAGGGGAGACTGGATGCGGACAGGGATAGGGTTCTGCTCAGTGTTAGCCCAGATAGAGCCAAGCAGTGAAGTCTCCTGGGCAGATGGGGAAGGTGAATGAGGGCAATGGGCCCACAGGAAGGCCCCACCAGTGACCAAGGGACCTGAGAAATGGGGGCAGAAGTCAAACGTAGTTTACTTTCTGGGAGGGCATGCTTGCAAGACTGTGTTAGTCATTCCGTTGTGTCTGTCTCTTTGCGATACCGTGGACTGTAGCCCACCAGGCTCCTCTGTCCATGGGGATTCTCCAGGCAAGAATACTGGAGTGGGTGGCTATTTCATTCTCCAGGGGATCTTCCAGAGCCAGGCATCGAACCCATACCTTTATGTTTCCTGCATTGGCAGGCGGGTTCTTTACCACTAGCACCACCTGGGAAGGCCTTACTTTCTGGGACCAGTGTTTCAAATCTTTACTGCTTTGATTACCTGGGTCAAATACAGAGGCTTCATTAACTCAAAGTCCTATCACTTTAAGTATGGTCTCATATAGTCCCAGAGAAAAGCCCTAAGTTCAGTGAAAGCAATAAATGACAACAGGAAATAGACCTATTCATATGGAAAAACTTTAAGAGGAGCAGAGTGCTGTCCTCGTGTTATAGATGAAGAAAATGGCTAAATGAGGCAAGTGTAATCCTGGTTTTGCCTGACATTTGGAATTACCCTTGGTCTTCTCTGAAGTGTAAAGGTCAAAGCACATCACTTCTGAATTCTACTGCCAACCACAGGGAGTGAGAGGGTGCACGGTTCCTCCAGAGTAAGATTCTTAACATTCTGGAGTCTGGTTACAGATCCTCATTGAAGAGTTGAAGAAATAGTGGACACCTTCCTCAGAAAAATGTATGCTAACATCCTCACAGATCCACCCATGCAATATCACATGTGATTATAGGGGTCCTAGAAGGGATCTGTAGTGTTAATCTCTCCTCCTTCCCATGCCACATACAAAGTAGATGCTCACTAAGCATTTATTAAGTTATTAAGTATATAAATGTGTGAGGCATTATACTTAGTTTACAAAATCATGAGTCAGAATGCAAATATCTTAGGTAGGAGTAGCTAAGGTTTTAGCAACTATTCATATGAATTCATTTATCATAGCGGTTTTCAACCCTAGCTGGGCATTACAAGCTCCTAGAGGAAGGGAAAAACGTTGCAAAAATACTAACAGCTGGGTTGCACCCCAGAATAATTGACTGAAAATAGGTGTGGGGCATGAGTATCAGTATTGCTTAAAAGCTCTTCAGTTGATTCTAATGTGCAGGCAGGATTAAAATCAATGTAGCGGGTAAAAGCCACATCATTTTGGTGGCTCAGAGGTTAAAGTGTCTGCCTCCAATGCGGGAAACCCGGGTTTGATCCCTGGGTCGGGAAGATCCCCTGGAGAAGGAAATGGCAATCCACTCCAGTATTCTTGCCTGGAGAATCCCATGGACGGAGAACCCTAGTAGGTTACAGTCCACGGGGTCGCAAAGAGTCGGACACGACTGAGCGACTTCACCTTACCTCACCTTAGTAGAGAGAAAGATTATGTAGATAGTATGTTAACTAAGCTTTCATAGAAGAAATTGGGAACCATAATAAAAACTATAATCTCTTCCAATTACATAGAATATTACATATCACTGTCATGTACACAGTCTCATTCATACCCCAAAGATACGCCAATAGTTAAGCCAAGCAGGCATCAGGGACAAATCCGGTTCTGTTAATGCAAACTCAGATCCTCTGAGCTGAGCACATTTTTCTTTTGATTTTTCAAAATTGCCTCTTGGAGGATAAAAACAGGGGTTCCCACCCACAAAGAGCCCAACTCATTAGATCTGGAGTGGGGTCTGGGAATTTGTCATTTTACAAGCACTGCTGATTCAATTGCAAGCCTGTGTCCCAAGCAGTAGCTCTAAACTGTGGGTGTAGTGGACGAAGGTGGAGCCGAGGAGGCATACAGGTAAGAATTCCTTGGGGAGATTTTGTCAAATTCACGTACAGGAGCCCCATCCTAGCTCGATGGAATCAGAGAACAGAGGTGATGAGAGTGAAGATACAGAAAATGCTTGATTCTGATACCACTGTCACCCCAGCTGAGAACCAACACACGTGGGATGTCTCTTAGTTGCTCAGCCATGTTGCCCTGGGGCCACTGCTGCGATGGTGACCTCTGGCCAGAGGACTGGGTGCTGGGCAGGGACTGGTGGCGGGGGGCGGTGGCAAGGTAGCTGATTAAATACTGAAAGTATGTAGGAGGGTGCTCAGGGCAGGTGGGGATGACAAAAACAAGCTTTGTTCATTTCAGAGTTTTGTCAGGGCTGGCCCTGCTACAGAGTAACTGAAGCCAAGCTTGAAAGAACAAAAACAGAGTAGTTTCCAAATCACTTCTATTTCCCCTTGATCTCAGGCGCACATGTCAACCCTGAAAGTGCCAGGTGCCCTTCTCCGCCATGTGTGGCACGTGAAAACACCTAAGTGAAACCACTGTCAGGGCGCATAGAATCAGGGGGATGCTGACCACTGTTCAGCAAGGGTCCCTTTATAGGGCTGATGGAAATAAACAGTGGGGATGTCTACATCAGGCATCAAAAGACAGAACGGGCTGGCAGTTTTGTTCAAAGGATGCATACATAGTACTGCTCTCAAGAACAGAACAGATAACTTAGTTAATCAATCCCTTTGAATGATTTCCCTAGACAACACCTCAATAAATGTTACCAAGGGTCATTCTTTCACCACAGTCTCAGTTTTCCTCTCTCTGAGCTGTAGATTTCTGATTTCTCCAGTTGTATGTACTGATACAGACTCCCTTTTGGGATAGCGAGGTAGGGTGTCATGCGTCGCTATTTTCAGGGTTCAGAGTAGAACTCAGGGTCTCCTGGAATTATTCTGCTTCAGAGGATTTGGAAGGAAGAAGAGGCTCATGGTCCAAAGACTCTGAAGGGACTTCCTAGCAATTCTTTGAAGAATTATCATGGAACACTGTGAGCCCTCAGCAAGCACTGCTGGAGAGAGTGAGGTATGTATATATGTGTATGTGTGTGTGTAACAGCCACGGTGGGCTCTGCCTGATATTCTATAACTCCTCCCCCTCTTTACCGTGGCAGGATTTCTTCTCAGCAATTGATGTACCCAAATGCTCCAAAGTGACCAGTCTGCTGTTGCCCTTCTGGGTATGGATGGAGGGAGGAGGGCAGCGTGCATATATCTTGCTTGGCTCTGTCATACATATAAGTGAAGTGAAGTGAGAGTCACTCAATCGTGTCCAACTCATTGCAACCCCATGGACTATACAGTCCATGGAATTCTCCAGGCCAGAATGCTGGAGTGGGTAGCCTTTCCCTTCTCCAGGGGATCTTCCCAACCCAGGCATCAAACCCAGGTCTCCCACATTGCAGGAAGATTCCTTACCAGCTGAGCCACAGGGAAGTCCATCATACATATAGAGCCCACATCAATGCTGGGACTGTGCCTTACAGGTCTGACCTACTGAGAACTGTTAACATTGCTTTACACCATTTACACTTGAGACAAGCCCATTGGCTAATTTCTCACCTGGACTGCCCAGTGGAGAGCTGTTTTAAAGTCTTTATCCACCAGGGTGGGGTCTGCCCCCTTCTTCAGCAGCATTTGGGTGTGTTGAGGCCGGTTGTGGAAAGCTGCCCAGTGGAGTGCTGTCATCCCCTGCAAAACCACAGTCAGGGGGGCCGACATGAGCACAGGCCATTAGGAAGGAAAGTGGAGCACACACTTTCCCCCCAGGCCTGAAGGCATCACCAGATGCGCTGGGTGCTGTCTGTCAGTTCACTTGTTCCTTGAATCATTCATTTAACTGATATTCCTTGGGTTCCTACTTGATGTCAGGCAAACAGGTGTCAAGGATACGATAGGGAATAAGATCAATGAGATCCATGTCCTCGTGGGAACTCCACTGTGGTAGAGGAAGATAGATAATAAATGCAAATAATAACACAAACATAAATAATAATAACACAAACAAGCCAAAGGATTTTCAGGATTGTTGAATGCTATAAAGAATGCACCTGGGGTGCCATGACCGAGTAACCACCCTCGGTAGGGACTGCTCTACGTGGGCCTCTGGGAGTCGAGGTAAACTGAAGGTAGAGACCAGCGAGCCACAAGTCACAGAGGCAGACACTTGTGATCAGAGTACACTGGGATGCCATCTCCCACCACCAGACAGAACACTGTCTGTTTACTAAAGTATCCCCAGAGACTGACCCAGGCTAGATGAAAAGCAGCTGAATGAATGAATGAATGAATGAATAGGGAGAGGAGGAGAGCCATGCAAGGTGCAGTTGGAGAAAGAGGCAGGGCTGATCCTTGGAGTGAGGGATGGGGAATAACCTATATAAGGCATTTGGATTTTATTCTGAAGTCAATAGAAAGACAGTGAAGGATTTTAAGCAGGTGTTGACATGACCTGATTTACACTGTTTAGAAGAAATCACTTGGTGGCAGCCTGGAAATCAGATCCGGAAGAGCCAATCTGGTGAATTCCACCTTCTTTCCTAGCTTAAGGTCACATGTTAGGTATGGTTTCATAATAAAACGAACTTCTGCTTGGAAACATTTGCCAAAAAGAACCAGTAGTATTTAAGAGTGGACTATGAAAAGATGGCCTCTTCTCCTTGCGTATAGCTCACAATTACATGAAATATATCTAAAATGATTCTAGATTAAGACGCCTGGTAAAGGGAGCAAAGGAAGTGGACAGCTTTCTCTTTTTGCAGTTGTCTCTGCATATAACACAGTGTTACCACCTTGGCCTTCGCTGCCCATCTGAGATGAGCTGAGTGGAGGAGACGGGCTGCAGCCTGGCAAGAAGGGCAGAGCTACTATTATTCCAGATAATACATTAATAATGTCCCAGATAATAAATTCCCTGGAGAATTGAATGGCAACCCACTCCAGTATTCTTGCCTGGAGAATCCCATGGACAGAGGACCTGGCAGGCTATAGTCCATGGGTAACAAAGTCGGACACGACTGAATGACTGACACACACACAGATAATACATGAGTATGTATTGCTCTAGAGAGCTTTATGAGTTCTTCTGTATATTATCTCAATTCTCCAAATAACCTTTTGGATTAAATATTGCGGTGAAGTCTGTGGTGCTCACCAAATTCAATTTCCTCTTCCTCCAGGGCACATACTCAGCCTACATTCCCCAGTTTCCCGGCAGATAGGTGTGGCCACGAGACTGGGTCCTGACCACTGCCGTGTGAATAGAAAGGATGGAAGAATGGAAGCCCCACTCCTCCAAGGCCTGCCTAGAAAATAAAAGCTGTGCAGCCTTTTATGTATTTTCTTTCCTCACCTGGCAACTGAATAGAGGGGAGGCTAAGTCTCAAGAAGGTGCTGGAATCGTGTGATTAAAAAAAGTCCAGGAACCTGGTTGATGAGACAGGACAGAGTCACCTCATCAACCAGCACTGAACAATGAAGCGAGCAGGAAAAAGCTTTTATTATGTCGGGCACTGAGGTTTCGAGTTTTTGCTATAGCAGTTGGTCTGCGCTGAAAGGTGTCTCTGTCCTTCCCATTTTATGCAAGAGGAAGTTGAGTTCTAGGGAAGTTCTCAAGCTGGTGACTGAGCGTAAAACTGAATCTAGGGTTTGAGGTTCGTGGGGCAGTGAGATTAGAATGTAAGTCCCCTTGACCAGTTAGTTCCACATTCTAAATCATTACATTATGGCCTGCTTTCAAGTTTCAAGTGTCATATAACACTGAGCCTCCAGATACTCCTAAAGATATTTCAAGAAATCGGTTCCATATGGAAAATAACGACCGTCTAACAACAGCAGAACTTCTTGTTCTTATTCCTGTGGCTGAATATTTACTTGAGGTTCAGAATAGCTCAAAGCATTTCAGTGCATCCTTTTTATTTTTAATCTGGCCCACTGGAATTAGAACTCTGGACTCCAGGGAATCAGATTCTTTTTATTGTGCAGTGATTACCCCTTTCCCAGAGCTGAGTACTGTTTGCTTTAGAATCATTGGCTTCATTATGAAGTACCACCAGCTCCAGGACTACAGACATTGGAGACAATTCTGAGTTACTGGTGTATAACCTCATGAAGGCAGGGCCCTTTTCCGCCAGGGTCCCTGGAACCTAGAACTGTGCCAGGCACATTGTAAATGCTCAGCAAAAGCTTATTAAATGAATGAGTGACTTCTTATTCTTCTTGATGGATTTTTTTGTTTTTGTAAAATTTGGCTTTGCTTTCTAAAATCATTCACACAAGAAAGACAGAACATGACTTCTTTATAGAAAATGAACTTGTCTGGTATGATCATTGTTATCAACTGTTCAGTTGAAACCTGTTGAAACCTGTTAGAATTCTTGATGAGTCCTCTAAATGAGGTAGATGGCAATCACTATATGCAGAGAGATTGATTTGGCCAGGTGAGAATTCAGCATGAAATTGTGAATTAATTTAGTCCTTGTTAGGACACTGTTAATCCTTGTCTCCTAAAGAGTTTCTAGGCTTTAAGAGTTTTTCTCTTAAAGCAGCCACCACCCCTCCTTAACTGCCTGTTGAAAAACCAAACAGCAACAACAACAAAAATGAAAACAAAAAAACCTCAGCTCCTGCATATTTTGAAAAACAGTGCAAAAGGCCACTACTATTTTTCATATACCTACTTGGTGCCAAGAACTTCCTTCACTTCATTGAATCTTTACAACAATCCTGAGAGAGAGGTATTTTTAGACTCATTTTACAGGTGAGGAAACTGAAACACAGGTTAAATGATTTCCCTAAGGTCACTGACTGACTGGGTATAAGACAAATTGGGATTCAAATTGGGGTCCCTCCCACTCTGCAGGAAATCGCTTGTTCCACCCATCAAGCTAGTAGATTTCATTTTCGAAATGAGCTCAGATACTGGAAAATTTTTTTCTTTGTGATTTTAGCTGGATGTGGGGTCTTCTCACTTTCTAGAATGGTGATTCTCAAGCATAAGGGTTGCTACCCTGTATTATTATTTATTTCATTTGGCATCACTTCTAGTTTTCTTCTGAAAGTGCAGCTGGCAAATATTTAGTTTAGTAAGCAATTGAAATATATATATATATATAATCCCTCCCACCCATCCTCTACCTTGGAATTTGGGGTCAGTGTTATAAATCACTGTTGACCCTCTGAGTGGCCCCAAGTCAAGACTTGAATTAGTCAATTAGTCTCTAAATAATAATACATTATAATATATAATATAAATATGTTGTATATATTATAATACAAACAGGCTTCAAACATTCATTCAAGTCAAGAGAAATTTCCTGTTGCTATTTTTTTCAGTTGGGCTAATAAGAAATAAAAATACACCCTCTTAGAGTTAGTAATATGAAAACCAAAACTTTCAAAATCAGCTCAAATGCCACTCTTTGCATTGCACAACACACTTTGTTCAGGAACTGTTTCCTACAACTGCGTCCTCCTTCTTTCAGCTGCTTTAACACTGCTAGCACATCGTAGTTGTTAAGACTGGTGGCCATTTAAGGGGCAGACTTCCAGCTTGGCAATCTGCGTCTGCCCTGAGCCGTGACAAGACTTAAGATTTAGCTGTGATGCACTTTAACAGCAGAGGCTGTGGATTATTCACTATGATATGCCCAAGCACACGGAATGTATTTGAGAAATGTTCACAGGAAGAGTTAATCTGTGAATCACAGGTTATCCAGGTTCCCTTGGATTCACAGGGAGTATAAAACACCAGAGTCTGTTGAATGCAAGCCAGCCACCTGTGTCTAAACTGTGATGCCCCTCACTGAGGACCCAACTGGGCCTTCAAAGAATCTGAGAGCTGAAAGTCTAGGAGTCTCTGGAAGATATGTTGCAACACACATCCAGATGGCCCTGGTGACAGTAGAATTTTACTTCTTTGAAAAAGAAGGTATGTTGGCTCTGAGTGAAGAGTAACTTATGTTCATTTAAGAACATAGCTCTCTAGAAAGTTTTGGAGGGAGATGTTATGTTTTGGTTGACTTAGGAGCCATTTCGAGATTGTTGATAGAAAGAGCTGTGTGTGATAGCTGTTGTGTGCATGGTAGGCTGGCTTTGGAACACACTCTGGTGCACATGAGTAATTCTGTGCCTTGAGCCTGTGCCACCAACATTTCAGTTAAGGGCTTTCAAGTCCTATCGTCGTCTCAGAACTTTTTTCTTTTTTTCCAAAACCACTGTAACTTTTGTGCTTTATGAAGCAGAAATTTGATTCAGTGTTTAGTAGTTTTCTGTTTCAGAACTGCACTTTTAGACCAGCTCTTGCAGATGCTAAAAGGCACAGAGAGAGAAACGTGTGATGTGGCTGGCGGCTTTGGTTCATCCCGCATCTTGGTGCACCAGGCGATAGAATTCTAGCAGGTATTTGCGAGATCAGCAAAACAATTCTAGGTCATTTGAAGGCTCTAGAAGTTCACAGAAGTCCAGTTTGGCTCTGTCTGACATTTTTATATTCACATACTATTAATTTTGTGACTACCCCTCACAAAAGTTACAGAGAGTCTTCTGTGTACAAAAAACTGGAATAAAGGATATAATTTAAAAGAGTCTAAAAAGAACTTCTAAAACAAGATAAGAAATGCAGTAATGAAAGCCATTTTCTTCAAATTTATGTGGGTAAAAACTTACAATTATAGATCACAAAGATTAGTAAGGCATTAGCAAAAAATGCTTGCATGTAAATATTACAAATTTCTTCTTTAAAATATTTTGGTATCTGTTTTTCATTATAATTTTTTGTAATGCTATGTATTTTATATTATGTAACTTCAAACATTTTTCTGAGAAGGGATCCACAGCCTTCTCCAGTATGCCAGATATGTCCATGTCGTGAAAATGGACAAGGACTCCTGCCCTAAAATCTACAATACATTTTTGAAGCTCTCAAATGATATAAAATCTTTTTTTGTTTGAGAGTAGATTTGGAAATAATTAAAAGTCACAGGGAGTCAAATCTGGTAAATAAAATGAGTCATTCATTGAGTTGGGGCAGCACAACAAAGAGGGAAAGGACAATAAAATAAAATCATATGCCTTTTTCTTGAATTTAATAATTTAATTCTTTATCTAAATATATATTTTAGGGACACTCTACTATGTGCAAGTTACTGAAATAGATTCTAGGTATATAGAGATAAAAAAAATACATGATCTGCCTCTAGGACCTCATGGGGAAAGCAGGGTCTGAGGAGAGAGGGAAGTTAGAGCTCCTAAGTAGCACCGGACTCTATTTGTTAAGGTGTTCATTTTTAGAATAAAAATTCTGGTGCATTGAAATTTTTTGACTTTATTATTTTACCTTCTGCCAGCTGTAGAGCAAAAAGATTTCTAAAATCAGGGACTGTTTCTATTGATTTTGCCTTTTTTAATGAACAGTCCCTGCTTATGCTTGAATCCTGGGAATGTTGTAAGTAGATTTTACTGCTAAGAATTATATCCAAAGATTCACATCTGTTTTTGCAACTTGGATTTATTTTCTGTGAGTGCTCTTGTAATGTAAGTTTGGATTGTCAGGCCACTCACAAAAATCTACTTATATCAGAATGTGCATTAATATAGGATCAACTATCTATTTTAAATATCATGCATAACAGTGCTTTTCTGGATAAATGCATTCAAGATTCTAATGCAGATGCCAATATTTTATAGTCCCTCTTCATGGGGTGCTTTTCCTGTCAGAGCTAAAAAGAAAGCAAGAGAGGTTAGATTCCAGGAATTTAACAACTTATTTCTCTGTGGCTGTAATAGACAAGCCCCTCTCTTTGTCAGAGATTCCCCTGAGGTCCCAAAGAACAAAGGCACAGGACAATCTGGCCATCTGACCCATGGTGCCTTTCCCACAGTGTTAAATCCTGCAGCGTGGATAGCTTCCAAACAAGTCACTTTATAATTAAGCAGTGCGGTTAATGCAACAAGAAAAACAAATAGATCATTGGAATGAGAACAGAGTTCAGAAATGAAACCACATATTAAAAAAAAAATCTTGTAACAAACTAAAAGAAAATTTAGCATGATGTAGTTATGTCCCTAGGGGTAGGAAAGGCCTTTAAAAAGGATACCGAAAACAAAAACAATAATGGACAAGAATGATCATCTTGATTATATCATATTTTAAAATTTCTATAGAGGAAAAGACATCACAAACAGTTCTAAAATAAAGAATAAACTATGAAAAAACATTTGCAATTCAATAGCAGATAAAGGATTGGTCAGAATATAAAATAAACTCCTGTAGGAACTTCCTTGGCAGCCCAAAGGTTAAGACTCTGCACTTCCACTGCAGAGGGTACAGGTTTGATCCCTGGTCGGGAAACTAAGATCCTGAAAACTGTGTGGTGCGATTAAAAAAAAAAAATACTCCTATGAATATGTAAGAAAAGGTGAATGGGCAAAGGATCTAAATAAATAGACAATTCACAGAAGATCTAAAAATGCCCACTGTACCTATGAAATTATGCTCATTTCCATTGGCTATTAGGGAAATACAAATTAAAACAATAATAAGAAAATCCAACAACAGGAAAACAGTGATAAGCATGTTTTACAATATGAGTGGAGTTATAAATTGATGCAGTTGTCTTGAAGAACAACCACACATGCATACTAAAAATTAAAATAAGGAACCCTTGTACACTGTTGGTGGGAAAGTAAATTGGGGCAGCTACTACAGAAAACAGTATGAGATTGAGATAGTTGCTTAGTCGTGTCTGATTCTTTGCAACCCCGTGGACTGTAGCCCACCAAGCTCCTCCGTCCATAGGATTCTCCAGGCAAGAATACTGGAGTGTGTTGCTATTTCCTTCTCCAGGGAATCTTCCCAACCCAGGGATCGAACCCAGATCTCCCGCATTGTGGGCAGATGCTTTAACCTCTGAGCCACCAGGGAAAACAGTATGGAGGGTCCTTAAAAAACTAATAATAGAACTACCATATGATCCAGTAGTTCCATTCCTGGGTATATATATCCAGAAAAAATGAAAACACTGATTTGAAATGACACATGCACCCCAATGTTCCTAGCAGCATTTTTTTACAATAGCCAAGACATGGAAGCCACCGAGTTCCCATCAGTAGATGACTGGATTAAGAAGATGTGGTAATACATACAAAAGATTGAGAAAGTATGGATATACATACTATATATATACACAAAAGAACAATTACCTGGGGGCTAAGGTGGTAGGGTGGAAGTAATCAAGGACTTCTAGTATTACTTGTAATATTTAACTTTTTAAGAAGCAAATGTGTTCATGTATTACTTATTCAAGTAAAACCTAATAGTACAAAAAATGTTTCAAGTCACTGAGCTCAGAACAGGATAGCCTCTAGAGTGATAGTCATCTCTGATATAAAGTGGTACATATTATGCTTTGTGGTACATATTATGTTTTGTTTTACATGAGCAATTAGAGGATGGCTGCAGAAAACATTTCTTTTTCCTTCTCTCCCTCTCTCCATTCTTAGTTTCAGTTAACAGTCTGTCTCAATTAAGTTAGATTTCTGTTAATTGATCATTTAATCTTTAAGCATTATTGTGACAAGCTTGGGAGTCCTTTAGTTATTCTTGGAAAATAATTTTATTCAAACTCCGTAGGGGATATGTCTTGCTCTTTCCTCTTGTCGTCAGGAAGCCATAATGCTTCGCCAGCACTAGCTTACCTTTTCCCTGATTTCTTTGCCTTTGCTGTTTTGCTTCCTGCTATTTAATAGATGTAGGGTGTGTGTGTTTTAACTGTTACTCCTTCATATATAATGGAGACTGTACTTGGAACTCATTTGGAAAAGTGGGGTGGGGGTAGGGCCGAAGGTGACTGCTTATTCAGAACACTGAGAAGCCAAATGCAGAACTCTACCAAGGTAATAAATGGAAAGGAAAGCCTGTGCTGTGTTCTTTCCATTTCAGAACTATCCTTATTTCCCAATGGCAAAGAGCAAATTAGCCCTTGCAAATTTATATGGATTGGCTCATACCAGCAATATATATGGGCTTCCCTGGTGGCTCAGATAATAAAGAATCTGCCTTCAATGCAGGAGACCTGCATTTGATCCCTGGGTAGGGAAGATCCCCTGGAGAAGGGAGTGGCAACCCACTCCAGTATTCTTGCCTGGAGAATTCCATAGACAGAGGAGCCTGGAGGGCTACAGTCCGTGGGGTCATAAACAGTCAGACATGACTGAGCAACTAACATGCACACACAGCAACATATATACTAAAGAAAAACACAGGCAAGCATTAGTAGTTGGATTCAGATGGGTTTCAGACATGCTGTGATATGGTGTGAAGAGGAAGCTATGACACTGAAGGCAAGTGTCCTTGTTGAGGCATCTGCTCAAAAAAGCCAATAGGTCCAGTGCTGGTATAAGACCAAGAGGAATCTTCTTTGAGAGGTTGCTTTGCACAAAAAGGAACTACAGACGTTTCCAATAGTAACCACATATTGTCTGAAATGTGTTACAACTACCACTGTTAGAAAGATCTCTGTCTACTTTCATTCTCACCAACCAGCCAGGGGCCTTCCAGGGTGGGGAAAAATAGGGAACTGTCACTTTGCTAGGGGATGTTCCGCTCCACTGAGTTGGGGACAGAGTTGGATGTCTGTAAGAGAAATTTAACTTTAGGGTGTAAATGACTGAATTTGCCCCCTTTCATTCAATAAGTCCCAGGGTGGGAGTGAAGGAAGAAACTGAAGGTGTAAGAAGTGGTTGGCAAGTTGCCCAAAGTCTAGAAGTTCTTAATCAGCTGACACAGACTGCAAGCCCCCAGGCTCCCTGCTTTCACACAAAGGGCACTTTCTCATCTCTGGTTCTCGTTTTTAAAGCAGAAGTTTAAAACAGTGCAATATTCTCTCATGTGGGGTTTTGCTTTAAACTACTGAAGACGAGGGGTAGGTGAAACAGCATGTGACCACTGAGTCAGAGAGGTGTCCATTCTCAGACCCAGACTGTGAAGTAGGGACTTTTTGATGTGGTCATTAATGCCAAGCCAGTTGGAAGGAGGCCTTTGACTCAAGGGCTCAAGGAAGACAAGAGGTGCAGCCCAGGAGAAATACGAAGTAGGGGCTCAGTCCCTTTTAGGGGGCTCCCTCCCACTCTGTCTATGGCCAGTCGGTCTCCTTGAAAACAGAGTTATTTCACATCTTGGGGCATATACATTTTCAATACTATCAGGCTTTCTTAAAGTTATCAGACATTCTTAGTGAAATCAAATTAAGTTTACATTTTAAAAATTCCATTAAAAATCAGATATTTAAATCTGTTTTAAGAAGCTGGTTAAAGAAATTAACCTGGCTAATAAAAACCAGACCTGTTTTTTCTTTTTAAAGAGTTAAATAGATACAAGCTCCTCAGTGTCTCTGGGACAGCTCTGCCTGGTCTGATCCACACTCTCAGGAACTTTGAGAGTGTTGCTCTGTCTTCTTGGATATCTGGCACAGGCTTGCCTTGCAACGTAAAGGAAACAGCTGCTGTGATTATTGGCATTATTAGAGTGGCTTCTGAAGCAGGGAGCCTAGAATTATTATCTATCTGTTGTCTTCCACTCAAAGAGAGAGCATCAGCAGCCATCGAAATTTTTGGTTCTCGAGAAGACAGGAAAGAGCAATATTTATTTCTCAATGTCCAAAGGGAAATTACAAAATCTCAGTGGTAGATAAATGCTTAAATACTTAATGCAATAAATCCTACCCGATTAAAAGCAATCCGCAGTGGGATAAATTTCTGCCTGAGAATTAATAATAGAGACACAGGCTTCCCTCTCAGGGTAGAAACACAAAACTGCTCCATCCCCTCCTTGCACCTTTAAGAGAGGAAGCTCTGTGGTTCAGAAAACCCTTCTTCCTACTCTAACCTGCGCAATGTCCAACCATTCCTTGCGAGGGCAGGCTCACCTCATTGTCCTGGTGATTAATCTCACTGAGGTTTGACTGTTGCACCAGGACTGTTAGGAGCCTGTGAAGAAAAACAGGAGAAGTGGCTTTAAAGAACAGAACCTGTATGAGAACACAACATTAGAAATACAGTCTGCTGAAGGCCTCCAAATGACCAGATGCCCTTTGCATTTACTAGGGGAGAGATCTATGGGAAAGAAGCCAGGGTGATAAGTAAGAAGGCCCAGGAAGGCAGGTAGGAGGAAGACTTCTGTCTCTTCTCTCCCTTCCTCCCTATCTTAGTGCTTCTGGAGAGTGAAAGGGAATGCAGAAAGCAAACCCTCAGGCTTATCTTATTCACTAGACCAGTATCTTTTTGTGTTCCCTTTAAGAAGCAAAGTTCTCTAGTGCTTATTCTATATTCATTTTGCATAAACTGAGTGCTTTCAAATTGCTTCACCACTTGGAACATGTGTCATACCTTCTAAATGTATAGGTTATACCTGGAGGCAGTCAGCATTTATAATTTTGCTTATTCTTTCTAAAACACAAAATATCTAAGCATGCAGTCACAGTTATCAGTGTGAAACAACTGCTGATGATCCCCAAGTTCAAGTTCTTATCCCACTTGGGATTCCCTCTGTGGGAGAGAAGCAATTGAGTGTAGTACTTAGGAGCCCAGACTCCGGAGCCAGACTGCCTGGGTTCACATTCCAGTTCTGATACTGACCAACTCTGTGACCACAGGCAAGTAACTTAACTTCTCTGTACTTATGCATCCTCATCTGTAAAATGGGGGGAATGAAAGTGCCTACCGTGTAGCTCAGGGTGAGGATTAAATGAGTTAATATGCAGACAGCATTTTAGGCATGCCTGGAACACAGTGTTATTTCTAGAATACTTAACCCTGGAAATTTTAACCCAGGCTCCATCTCAGAATTCCCTGAGGAGATTTCTTAAAACCACAAATACCTGGGTTGTATATTCAAGGTTTCTGACTCAGTAGGTCTGGAGAGAAGCCCAGCATCTATTGTTTAAATAAACTGTTCAGGAAATTCTTGTAAACAATCAAATTTGGAAATTACTGAGGAAGATACTGAATGAATTAATCAATGAATATTCATTGTCATAGAATTGTGTCCCCTGCCCCCCAATTTATATGTTAAAGCTCTAACCTAGTGTGTGTGCATGCTCAGCTGCCTTAGTTGTGTCTGACTCTTTGCGACCCTATGGACTGTAGCCCACCAGGCTCCCCAGTCCATGGAATTCTCCAGGCAAGAATACTGGAGTGGGTTGCCATGCCCTCCTCCAGGGGATCTTCCTGACCCAGGGATGGAACCTGAGTCTCTTGTGTCTCTTGCCCATTTTAGTGCCCTAAAATGTGACTGTATTTGGAGATAGAGCCTTTAAACAGGTAGCTAAAATGGGGGCTTCCCCGGTGGCTCAGATGGTTAAGAATCCACTTGCAATGCAGGAGACCTGGGTTCAATCCTTGGTTCAGGAAGATCTTCAGGAGAAAATGGGAACCCACTCCAGTATTCTTGCCTGGTGAATTCCGTATATAGTGCACTGTTTCAAAAGAGTCAGACACAGCTGAGCAACTAACACACACACATACACACAAGTTAAAATGTAGGATGATTACAGTGGGCCCTAATCCCATCTGATTAGGGTTCTAGTAAAAGAGACTAGGACACACAGAGGGACACACAGACATGCTCATGGTGGGCTTCCCTGGTGCCTTAGATGGTAAAGAATCTGCCTGCCATGCAGGAGACCCAGGCTGGATCCCTGGGTTGGGAGGATCCCGTGGAGAAGGGAATGGCCACCCACTCCAGTATTTTTGCCTGGAGAATCCTATGCACAGAGCAGCCTGGCAGGCTACAGTCCATAGGGTCCCAAAGAATTGGACATGACTGAGTGACTAACACTTTCACTTCACTTTTGCAGTGGAATGACCATTTGGAGAGACAGCAAGAGGATGGTAATTGAAAGCCAAGGAGAGAGTTACAGAGGAAACCAAGCCTACTGGCACTTTGATGTTGGACTCCCAGCCTTCAGAGCTGTGAAAAAATAAATTTCTGTTGTTTAAGCCCCCCAGCCTGTGGTACTTTGTTGCGGTCATCCCAACAGCAAACTAAACTTACCAAGACAATAAACAGTTGTCTATGTGGAAACAATTTAAAAATTCAGAAATTATTTTGGAAGAATTATTTGAAGAATAAAATGGCTAGTCTTTCTGCTGAATCAGATTTTCATTGTTGCTCAGCTTAGGTTACACCTAAGGTCCTAAGTATTAAATTGCTTAATACTGATCAGAGGGATTGATCATGCTGCATTTCAAAGAGTACTTAAATGGGGATAGACTTCTTCAGTGAGGGTGATATAAACAGGAAGCTTAAGTGGTGTTGGCTTTTTTTTTTTAATTTTTACAATGTTGTGTTGGTTTCTGCTCTAAAACAATGTAAATCAGCCATAATCATACATATATTCCCTCCCTTTTGAGTCTCCTTCCCTCTCCCCACCCACCCCTCTAGGTCATCACCGAGCAACGGACTGGGCTCCTTGTGTTAAATCTAGTCTTATCACTGATTTGGGGAGGCCAGGACAATGCTGTGATTTAAATCTGGTTTCACCACTGTATGACCTTTCTGAGCTTCTGGTCCTCACTGCTGTAAAAAGGATAATAACAGTGACGGTGGTGGTGAGACTTAAATAATGTAACAGGCGTAAAGCTCCTAGTATACAGATTTTAAAGGAACAGTGGCTATGACTGAAAATGGCACATTTATTTTATCCTTTCTGAATTCTAGAATTCTTCCATCAGGTGGGAAGATGCTACATAAATAATTGCATATGGTTAACATTGTTTTTTATGTTTTCCTTTACAGCTTCTTTATAGGGGAGGGTATAACTGGTGACTTTCTTTCTCTCTTTCTTTTTCTCTTTCTCTTTCCTCCCCTCCCCTGCTCTCTCTTCTCTTCCCTTCCTCTGTCTCTCTCTCTCTGTCTCATTGATGGCCATGGTCTGATGTCTAGGGTACATCTGGTGTAAGCGCTGAGAGAAGGAGAATGAGAGGGAGCAGGGGGTCAGTTGTGTCCAGTCTGGTTATCCTTGGCTGACCCTGAGCAGATTGAGATCATCTGTAGTCAGACAGGCTTTTCTGGGGCTGCTCCAGAGCAGTGTGATCACACGGGGGGAAGTGAACTCTACTCAGATGGGAATGGAGGTAGGGAGATCAAGACCTCTTCTCACATCTTGGGTGAGCCTCCGAAGATCACGGGGTGAGCCCTATGCTGGATATTTCTTTTTGCTCCTCAGATCCAGCCTCTGCCCTGCAGATTCCTGCTTTGAAGGCTGACCTCCAACAATGTCATCATCCAGGTCCCCTGCCCTTTGACTTCCATTGGGTTTGGTCAGTGGGAGAACCTGCAAGAGGAAGGAGAGGAGCCACTTCCCTTTCTGACAATGACTTTTTTCCTCTACAAAAGGCCTGGGATCCTGCCAGGTGGCCCCTCTCCTGCACTCCAATTACAACTACAACACAGTTTCCAATAAGAGCTTCCTTCCTCACCTCTTGTGAGGTCCAGGTGAAACATTTTCCTGCTTTAGGAGGTGAGTGGGGGGTGGAGATTGTCACCATCTTTTGTTAGTCAATTTCAAATGTGTTACTCACTCAGTCCTGTCCAACTCTTTGTGACCCCATGGACTGCAGCCCACCAGGCTCCTCTGTTCATGGAATTCTCCAGGCAAGAATACTGGAGTGGGTAGCCATTTGCTTCTCCAAGGGATCTTCCCAACCCTAGGATCGAACCCGGGTTTCCTGCATTGCAGGCAGATTCTTTATCATCTGAGTCACTAGGGAAGCCCTAATTTCAAATAGCCTTTCATTAACTTTTCTTAGTCATCCCTATTTCATGTTTTCCCTGTCATGACTCTGAGTGATATATGCAAATCTATTCTACTTGCCTCCATTTGATTCCTAGGCCACTAAGCCATCAATCTTAAAGCTGGTACAAATTTACAGATGAATATTCTCTCTCTTTCCCATTTTATGAGAACAAATGACCCAATGCACTACATTGCTTGCCAAGGCCAGCACACATAGCCTTGGTTATCCAGCTTGGACAGAACCCAGGTGTCTGGTTTCAGCCTGGTGCTTCTATATTGTTCCGTGGTTCAGAGGCAGTCTGCAAGAAACTTGTCCCACATCTGTCTTAATGACCAGTGGACTTGCAGACCTCTTAGTTTTGTTTTCTTCAGTTCAGTCGCTCAGTCGTGTCCGACTCTTTGCGACCCCATGAATCGCAGCACGCCAGGCCTCCCTGTTCATCACCATCTCTCGGAGTTCACTCAGACTCACATCCATCGAATCAGTGATGCCATCCAGCCATCTCATCCTCTGTTGTCCCCTTCTCCTCCTGCCCCAATCCCTCCCAGCATCAGAGTCTTTTCCAATAAGTCAACTCTTCGCATGAGGTGGCCAAAGTACTGGAGTTTCAGCTTCAGCATCATTCCTTCCAAAGAAATCCCAGGGTTGATCTCCTTCAGAATGGACTGGTTGGATCTCCTTGCAGTCCAAGGGACTCTCAAGAGTCTTCTCCAACACCACAGTTCAAAAGCATCAATTCTTCGGCGCTCAATATCTGAGGTTATTGATATTTCTCCCGGCAATCTTGATTCCAGCTTGTGTTTCTTCCAGTCCAGCGTTTCTCATGATGTACTCTGCATATAAGTTAAATAAGCAGGGTGACAATATACAGCCTTGACGGACTCCTTTTCCTATTTGGAACCAGTCTGTTGTTCCATGTCCAGTTCTACCTGTTGCTTCCTGGCCTGCATACAGATTTCTCAAGAGGCAGGTTAGGTGGTCTGGTATCCCCATCTTTTTCAGAATTTTCCTCAGTTTATTATGATCCACACAGTCAAAGGCTTTGGCATAGTCAATAAAGCAGAAGTAGATGTTTTTCTGGAACTCTCTTGCTTTTTCCATGATCCAGCAGATGTTGGCAATTTGATCTCTGGTTCCTCTGCCTTTTCTAAAGCCAGCTTGAACATCAGGGAGTTCACGGTTCATGTATTGCTGAAGCCTGGCTTGGAGGATTTTCAGCATTACTTTACTAGCGCTCCTGTTATGTGCTAAGCTTACCCAGGTGTATTTATCCCATAACCCCCAAGTCCATCTATTACCACTAGCTAAAACTCTGTCCATCTCTCAGATCTCCAGCCACAGCATCAGGCCCACCTCCTCCCAGCTGTCAGGACAACAGACCCAGGTCCCAGCAGTCAGGCAGAGTGGGGGTGATGAGAGCACAGAGGCTGGAGCCAGACTGCCTCTGTGAGATCCCCTGCTCCCTCACCAATCAGCCAGATCTTGGATTCATTAGGAAACTCTCAGTGCGTACATTTTCCTATCTGTAAAATAAACATAACACCTCTTTTCTAAAGATCTGTTGTAACTGTAAATGAGTCAATGCCCATAAGGCTCTTAGAATGGACTTTATATACTATAATAAATTCTATATAATGATTGATTCCTTATTACAAAAAGGTCCTACCCCTTATATCTTGGGGTCCCCTGATTGCCATGAGGTGATTGGTTGGCCAGGGAGAGCTCAGTTAGAAGTATTCTGGAAAGAAGGGAGGCTTGTCTCCTGGAGCGTCTCTGTTTTGCTGGCCCTTTGGGCTCACAGTCCTGAAGCTGGCTCGGCCCGGGGATGACTGAGGAAAAGGGTCCCCCAGGCTGCTGTCTGCTTGCCTGTCCCAGAATCTGCCCAGTGGTGGGAGTAAGCTGCCATGAAATATCCACTGCAGATTAGGATGTATCATCTCGAAACTAGAGAGCGGGATCCCAAAGAAATGATTTCCTTCCTCCCTCTAGCTGCAATCAAGAGAATAAAAAGAGGCAGAGCTGCCGGCACTTTGTCAAGGAAAAAAAAAAAAAAAGAATCTGCTGGTAACCATGGAGACGATGAAAATGACTTTCAGAGAGCTCTGTGACTGCTTTCAGAGGAAATCGCTGCTTGCCTTCCAACTCTAGCATGCACAACGTTGTACAAACACAACTGCATGCTCTTTGCAGCTTTGTTAATGATCATGCCCCTTCTTTCACATTGGCGCCCTCTGAATGTCCTAGCCAAGGAAGCAAGAAGAGTCATGGGGAGCTGAAAGGCAGAAAATTCAGACCTGCTGAGAAGCGGAGTATTCAAAGCAAGGGGACTCATGAGATGAAACTTGTGCTCCTTTGCTTTTGTCCATCCAGCTTGCCCTCGTGTTCTTAATTATAGGTCCTTCCTCCCTGCAGGAGCTTAGATTCCCCACTGAGCTATCGCTTAGCTAAGGCTGCACATTGACTGGCTGGTGTGCTAGTGAGTTGTTTCCATCAGGGGACCAAAATCTCTCTGGAGGCAAAGGGCTAATTGAAATGTCCCCTTGGCTAGTTTACAAGCTGCTTCAAGTTTGAGACTTCACTCTAAATAGTCTCCAGAAGCACCAAGTGGAAGGAGTGTGTGCTGTTTGGAAATTTAGGGATGAGTAGATTTTAAAACGAGTCTGAGTACCTGAGTACAAGTCCACAATGTGGCCAGCACATATGCTTATGATCAGAGGAAAAATATACATGCATGTACACTGACAAAGGCAGAGAAGGGAGTTTCAGAGGAGCTAATGGTTGAGTTTGATGTTCACTGGGTTCTAAAATCTTGCAATGCTCTACGTCCCAAGGTTAAAACAAACGGGAGTGCTGTTCATACCCTGATGAACTTCACAGGAAATGTGTGCTCATGTCAGTGAGTACAGGACTGTGTGTACATGTACCTGTGTGGTTGTATTTTTTGTGGACCTGTGTGCTAAGGTAGAAAAGGCCAGGGTGGCGGTATCGGGGTTTCATTCTTTAGTGCTGATCAATTGCACCTTTTTATTTCTGTCTTCCATCATCATCATCAATATCCTCACCCTCATCATCATCACTAACAGTGAACACTGACAATTGATGCTGCTCAGTGCTTTCTCACATATTTTCTCATTTACTTCTGCCTCCTTACCTAGGAGGTAAGTACTGTATTACTTCTACTTTCTAAAACAGAAAGCTGGACCTTAATATGTTAACTTGCCCAAGATAATAGTGTCTACAAGAGATGGAGCCAGATTCATCCTCACCCAGTCTGACGCCCGGGCTGGCACTCCTGCCCACCCTTTACCTCCATCCAAAAAAATGATTTTAGGTGGTTTTCAGATACATATAGTAAGACAAGGTCACAAGAAGAAAGTAGACAGAGAGAAAACGAGGGCAGGATAAAGAACACATAATTATGGTCCTATGTGCATGCCAGAGGTGAGACACAAATTGGGTTTTGAGTTTTATAAATATATAAAGAGAGAAGCCTGATCATAAGTCACAGTGTCCACATAGTAAAAATAATTCATCAGAAGCAGCACAGGAATTCCTCCTTTAGTAGAAATTTTTCTTGTGTGGTTTTTCAGAAAAGATTGTTTTTGGACACTGTAATAAGCAAAATATTTCCTGACAATCAGACAATAAGGAGTTCTGTAAGGCTGTTTCTTTTTTTGTTTTGACTACATGGTATGCAGAACTTCTTGGATTGAGGATTGAACCTATGTCTCCTGCACTGGAAGAGCGGAGTCTTATTTACTGGACTACCAGGGAAGTCCCATAAGACTATTTCGCATAAGGGCTCTCAGGGTAGACTGAGGGCTTAAGGACAAAGTGTGGCCATTAAAATGAATTCAACAGGATCCACAGCAGTGGACTCCAGGAGCACGGCAGACACACTGGGCAGGTTGCTTATCTTCACACATGCACTAGGCAATTGGTTGTCTTCTTGATGCCTTAGTTTTCTCTGTAAAATGGGGATAGAAATATTACCTATCACACAGAGGTGTGGTAAAAGTTAGATGAGATAGCACATAGAAAGTGCTCAGAATTTTGCTCAAAACATGATAAATAATGCTGCCTGTCATCATCATGCTTGTTATAACTATAGACCTCTATGCTTCAATGGTCAGACAAGCTGGCCTAAAGTTGTGTCCATTTAGGAAAATTATGGGGTCGCAAAGAGTCGCAAAAAAAGAACTGAAATACTTGAACAGATTTATATGACTTAATGGAAGGTCACTCCCTTCTGCATTATGATTTTAGGATTAGAAGATGCCTGTAAGGCAAAGTAAGATTTTTTCTTAGAAAGTGATTCTGAGTTCAAGCAGACACATAAATGGGCTATGTTCTTGGGCTTTGTTCAAGCCCAAGTTCTTTGGCTTGGTTACTTTTGCCTTGAAACACTTAATGCAGATGCTATCAAGCTCTGCCACAGCCATAAGATTTCTCAATAAAACAATGATAAAGTATCTAGTTTTAAGCAATGTAATTCCATAAGAAATCCTTTCAATCAAGCTAGTTTTGAAATGTTCTCTAGGTAACAAAGTCAGCTGATCAGTTATATCAGTTGTATAAAACTAAAGGTTGGCCCTTGCCATCTACCTCTACAAAGATTCAGTCCAAACTGCTGAGATTTCTGACTTAACCCCCTGAAAGGAGCTCAGGGTGGAGATCAGGAATGAGACACCCCATGCTCTGGGAAAAACAACTGGCAGAATAGGCCTTAACTTCAGAATAAGAGTTAGATATTTTCAGAAGAAGGCTTTATGAGCCCAATTCTTACATTTCTTCATATCTAGAAAAGCACTAAAATCTTTCATGGTGACAACTGCTTCTCGTGACTTGCAGTAACCTTCTACAAAAATACATGGTTAATGTATGTACTCCCCTTTCACCAAAATCACATAGACACTGACTTTTCCCCTACCTCTTTGCAGTAGTTTCTCAGAGTTATCTGAAATGCTATCTCCTGGGCTATAGTCCTCATTTTGCCCCAAATAAAACTTAATTAACAATTCTTACATTGTATAATTTTCTTCTCTCAACAGTTGTTAAGGTTCAACCCAATTCATTTTTGGATAATATTTATCAGAAATGCTAATTTTGGTTTTGGAACATTTAATCTTACCCTTTGGGTTTTACTAGTTACAGCAGCTAGCATTACCATATTTAAAGCAGATTTTATCTTCCCAAATCAGCAACCTGTCCATCTAGGACAATAAAACTATATCATTAGTACAAAGAGAATTTTATTTTTCTGGCTTCAGCTCTTCCAAAGCTGGTGACTGGGTCATTTGGGACAGTTTCATGAGAAGGGGAAACCACAGCTCTGTGTTCTCTCAGTTACAGTGATGTAATATAAGTCCTAGAGAGTCTAGAGGAATAATAAGAATGAGTCTAACAAATCCACAAAAGAGGAAGTATGCTTAGATTGTTTTTGAATATATTATTGCAGTGATTTCAGATGATAAGCTTACTCTATTGACCAGATTGAGGATTTTGATGCAAAGGCTTAGTTCACCCATCAGGTGCAATAGTTTAATGGCAGAGCCAGCTTCTCACCAAAATTCTTGTCCCCCTTTCTTGGGTTGGAGTCATTGCCAGGATGTGGATTTTTTCTTGGTCAGGGACTATGTTTCCTAGCGTACCTTATGGCCGAATGACTCATCCTTATTAATGGAATGTGAGCAGAAGTGAACTGTGTCATTTACAGGCTGAGTTTTTAAAGAAATAAGTGAGGCTTGTCTACTCTCCTCTTACCCTATCTGCAGGCTGAACCAAACGGATTCTGTGATCCTAGGAAATAATGAAGCCACAAGCTGGCATCTCTGAATCATCTGCAGAGGGGAGCCATCTCCCCTGCTCCCAGTCCAGGAAACCTACATTGGAATAAACTTATATTATGTTAAAATGCTTTCACTTTTTACTTTCATGCATTAGAGAAGGAAATGGCAACCCACTCCAGTGTTCTTGCCTGGAGAATCCCAGGGACGAGGGAGCCTGGTTGGCTTCCGTCTATGGGGTCGTACAGAGTCAGACACGACTGAAGCACTTAGCTGCAGCAGCAGCAGCAAGGCTTCTGTGGTGGCTCAGATGGTAAAGAATCTGCCTATAATGTAGGAGACCCAGGTTCAATCCCTGGGTCAGGAAGATACCCTGGAGTAGGAAGTGGTGACCCACTCCAGTATGCTTGCCTGGAGAATTCCACAGACAGAGGAGCTTGGTGGGCTACAGTCCATTGGGTCGCAAAGAGTCAGACGTGATTAACACACACACTCTTGGGAAAACAGTATGATTTTGTGACTAAATATTTTTGTGGGTTGTCTAGAAAAGTCATTCTTTTTTCATCAAAAGGTAGTCATCTTTTTATGATGTCCACAGATTGTTAGCTCTGGGCTTCCTGTTTCTTCTCTAAACTTCCTTGTTTTGTTGGGCTTTGAGTAAATCTTAGTTTTCTATTATTGCTGGATATGATCCAATGATAATAAAAGGCAAGACTTGGTTGGGAATAGTCCTGGAATTTCCCAAGTCCTCTTACTTTAGTGTAAACCAGACTGAAATGAAGAAACCCTACCACCTCTCAACCTGGAAGGGGCCTTTGTCTCCTCAACCCCCACAGGCTTGGGTTTACTTCTGGACACAGGGTTTGGAGGAGGAGGCAGCAATGTGAGGAAGTAACCTGTAAGATTTAGGGACCTTACAGGCCAACTGAAAGGTTATCTCTGTTATTTGTGACTCACAGACCCTGACCTGGAGGGTTTGTGACTCACAGACCCTGACCTGGAAGGTTTGACTTTCCAGAGAGTCAGAAAAACAAGCTGTGTAAACTGTGTGTCAACTGCAGATTGTAAAAAATAATATCACCAGACCCTCACGAGCTTATCCTTGCAAAGATCAGCATTATTGTGACCAATCATGATATATCTATACCTCCCCGCCCAATGTGGTTTTTTGTGCTTAAAAACTGTCCTGTAACTGTCATTGGGGTTCGCTCCTTGCTTGAGGAGGACAGAACCCCGGCGCGCCGGTTCAATAAATCCTCTTGCTATTTGCATCGATCCTGTGTCTTGGTGGTCTTGGGCGACGGACTCCAGGGCGGAACCTTGCGGTTCAACAGGAGGAGGAGGCAGCAGAAGGCAGCCCCTGAGATGCTGGCCTGCTGCCTAGCTCTGGGATGTGAAATTCCTGTCAGAGGTCTGCTCTGTCAGCAAAGGTTCAGGAAGTGCCTGGAGTGTTGCTGATTCCATACTGGGAAACTTTGTTATCAAGCTGTGAGAAGGGGCCTTTGAAAGATTGGGGATCCAAGCCACTCAGTACAGAGAACAATTTGGGCAAAGCTTTTTCCTTTGTTGCACAATCATCCCACAAGAAAGTAATTATTTGAGGACTTTCCTTTGCATGGCCTCCAGGAACACACACTCCTGGTTCTCCTGCTAACCCACTGGTTACCCTCTGCCCTCTCAGTCTCCTTTGCTGGGTCTTTGTTACCTCCTTCTAGCTGTTGACTTAAATGCACAACATGAGACTTGTGAATTAAGTTTTATTTGGGGGCAAAATGAGGACTGCAGCTGGGGAGAACTCAAGTAGCTCTGAGAAACTACTCCAGAAAAGAAGCGGGGAAGGTCTGCGTATATACGAGATTTTGGGGAGGGGGGAGTATATGCAGTCAAGGGCTCATTTTTCCAGAAGGTTTCTTCCAGTCTCATGAAGCTTTTGCTAGTCACAAGGAGCAGTCATCACCATGGAGGATATTAGTGCTTTTCTAGATATGAGGAGATATAAGAACTGGGCTCATAACATTGGCTCCTGAAAATATCTAACCATCTGAAGACCTGTTCTCCCAGTTTTCCCCTGAGCACAGCATGTCTCATTTCTGCTCTGAACTCCTGAACTCCTTTCCTGGTTGTGGGGAGGTGAGGGGTGGGTGGGAGAGGAGTGGGGGCAGAGTTTGAAAATCAGCAGCTATAGCAGCACATGATTTAATCTTTATAGAGGTGGATGTGTGCTCACTTGCTCAGTCATGTCCACTTCTTTGTGACCCCATGGACTGTATAGCCCACCAGGCTCTTCTGTCCATGGAATTTTCTAGGCAAAAATACTGAAGCCAAGTTGCCATTTCCTACTCCAGGGGATCTCCTGACCAAGGGATAAAACCCTCATCTTTTGCATCTCCTACTTTGGCAGGTAGATTCTTTATCACTAGTGCCAGTTGGGAAATACCCAGAGATAGATAGCAAGTGCCAGTGACAAGCGCCAATTTGTAGCTGACACCACCCTTAAATGTTGGCATGACTCTGAGTTCACACAGTAACGTTCTCTTACCTTGTTTGATTTCCGTCATAGCCCTCATCACTACTTGAAATTATACTATTTATTTGTTTGCTAGTGTGTCACTTAACTCCTTCACCCAAAAGTAAGATCTGTGAAGTCAGAGCCACTGTCTTGCTCATGTGGAAGTCTAGGGCCTAGAGCAATGCTTGGTCCATAATAAGCACTCTCAGCATGCAATAAATAGTTATTGAATTAATCACTGACTGACTGAGTGAATGAATATACAAATTCAGATGGTGACACATAGCATTTCTCATTAAATCAGAGACTAGGAGAAAAGGGTTTTATCGAAGTCAAATTGAGAGTGATATTAGAGTTGAGATTATTCCAGGGTATTTTGATTCACTGAGATGTGGTCCTGTGTGCTGAAAATACCAAAGAAATGGATAGATTTTGTTTTTATTCGCTACAAGGGTTGGATTAGGTGAGCTTCTAATCCAACTTGGATGCATCCCGATTTGAATGTCATGTGAACCTGACTACAGACGTACCTCACATCGGGCTCAGCGGTGGCAGCGTGCAGTGGCAGACGGCCATTTTTATCTGGGATATTGTGCTTGGCACCATTTCTGAGTAGACTCACACAGCCTTCCAGCCATCCCTGGAAGAGCAAAAGCAATGTTATATAACACAATCCTGCATGACATAGTAACAGAGTCCAACAAACTTTCTCCAGTTTTCTTTCCCTCTCTTCTTTTGGTTTGGCTAAAAACATATTCTATTTGACCTGAAGTGGTTGGTTAAGGCCCATACCTCCCATTCAGACAGCAGAGGACAGAAGGTCTTGAAGTGTGGATTCTTGAGTTTTCTGGAGGATATTTTCCTGTCAGGGGCAGACGGATCCTAGAGTCTTCTGCCTCTGTCTCCCCAGTTCTAGGGCCACTCGCTGAGATTCATTCCCCTTTTATACTCAGTTTCCAGAGCCAAAAGTGGCAAGAGATGAGGATGATTAGTCAACTCTAGACCCTTTGGGGCTTAACTCCAAATCATGCTAATTTCAAAACTGGATACCATGGTCTGATTTTAAAACTGGGCTCCTATGTCATTATTTAATTAATTTATTTTTTTTGCTTCACTGGGTCTCTGTTGCTGCACAAGGCCTTCTCTAGTTGCAGCGAGTGGGGGCTACTCTCTAGTTACAGTGTGCAGGCTTCTCACTGAGGTGGCTTCTCTCGTTGTGGAGTGTGGGGTCCAGAGTGGGAGGGCTTCAGTAGCTATCGAGCTTGGACGCAGCAGTTGTGGTGCGTGGGCTTATTTGCCCATCAGCAAGTGGAATCTTCCCACACCACGGATTGAATCTGTGTCCCCTGATTTGGCAGGAGGATTCTTAACCACTGGACCACCACCGAAGTCCCTAAGTTTTTATGTCCCAAACTCCACTCTATGCCTCAGTTCACCTGTATCTGAAGTATGGCCCTTCATCCGCTTTTCCACGTTCTCTTTCTAGCAACCCCAAAGATAATATCTCTGTTACTCTAGTCAGTCTCTTTTCTGATCCCTAGAATTCTAAACTGAGCTCTACTCCAATGGCTGGGACCCTGCCAGCCACCCACTGCCCTTTCTGCTCTTGAATATGGATCTATTACCAGCACCCTCTTATGTGTTCCCAATTGTTGTTTTATCCACCTCTGAATTCCCCAAGACCTTCCTGTGAACTCTGTTGCCTACAAATTCACCAGAGTGAGGCCTGATATTGCCATATCTGACGCTTGACTCCTCCTTGGTTAGCACTTAAAATTGGGTCATTTCTCCACTGTCCCTCTGATTTCAAAGGGAAACTATAACTGCAGGCTAGTCCTTCCTTTCTGTTCGTTAATACTTTAAGTAACTGACCCAACCCCACTGATAACTGAGCTTGGCTCACATGTCAAGGAGAATACCTCCAACATTCATCCAGAATCACTTGGGTTTCCCACCTAATTATAAATAAACTTATAAGTAAATTCAGTTATGATTATGAATAAAATATAATAAAACTCTATTTCTTTCCCTGCTTTATTCCATTCTTGTATAGTTAAGCCTCAAGATTGCCCAGTAATGAGAAAGATTACTGAATATTTTCCCTTGCAATACTGGTAGTAATAAAAATGTTACTAAATGCATGGAAGAGAAAAAGATAATGATAAGACCTTTCAGTTCTGAAAAGTCTAGAAAAAACTTTCAACAAAAGCACAGTAACATTCATAGGTTCTAAGATTGAATACGGCTTTGTAGAGCTGACCAATAATATCTGAGTGTTAAGTAGAGGCAAATAGTTTTCAGTCTTTAGTCATAGTTTACTAAGATATTAAATCTGGTTTTAATTCCTAATGCCTAAGTCATCAAGTTCTCTGATTAAAAGGAAAAATATGAGCAGGAGACCAAAAGGAAAGCATGCTGGACAAATTTCAGAGTTGCCAAAGTTTTATAGCTTTTGCAAAACAAATCTTCTGATGGAGGAGGGTTTTAAACATTTTTATCATTTTGCAACATTTTATGGAACTATGTATGCAGTTTTCTTTTTTTCTTCCTCAGAAAAGAAATCAGAAAACTATTGACTACATCTGAATCTCATGGTCATTATTTAGAACCAAAAAACTATGTGTCGTACTACTATGTGCTGGGTGACTGAGTGTGGTTCTCCTTCAATTGTGACCAACTTAGGGTATAATTATTATTACATTTTACAAATGAGGAAAGAGGCGTGAAGAGGTGAAGAAATTTGCCTAGGACTACACCTCTATGGTAAGTTTATTTGTATATTGAGTTTGAATCTGTGACTGAGACAATTTCTGAATGTTCCCTTTGTCAAGTTTCTCTTTAATACTTTAATTCAAACATTGCTAGAGAGAGTGGCGGGCTTCCCAGTATAATCACTAAGACGCTATCTATTCTCACCTCCAGGGAAACTCAGAAGAGCCAGTGAGGGACCCTGCCTTGGGCTTCCAAACAGAGGTGGTGTCAACAGTAGAGGGCAATGCCATGCTGCCATTCAGGCATACTTTCCTATGCAAGCCCTTAGAATGCGTTCCCAGAAGAGCTGTATGCAACAGTGGCAACCCGCTAAGCTCACTGCTCACCGTGATCTAGAGAACTTCTTCCTGTCTCTTAAGTGGCTATCTAGCCCAAGAAATGTGAAATTTTGAATTTTAGAAGAAGTGTTCCTTGATTCCAGTGTATTCTGTTTGCTTGTTGTTTGTTGTTGTTTAGTTACTTAGTCACGTCTGACTCTTTTGCAACCCCATGGACTATAGCCCATCACCCATCAGGCTCCTCTGTCCATGGGATTCTTTAGGCATGAATACTGGAGTGGGTTGCCATTTGCTTCTCCAGGGGATTTTCCCTACCCATGGATCGATCCTGCATCTCCTGCATTGGCAGGCGAATTTTTTTTACCACTGAGCCACCAGGGAAGCTCCTAGAGACTTATTAGGAGATCCAAAATGACTTAAATCCATGCTACCAATTCTAAGTGATTATATAAATGTTGGAGATGATTAAGGCAAAATTTCTTCACTTCTATTTCTATTGACCAGCTGCACAAATCGAAGATCACTCTTCTGCAAGTAGGGGCCCCGTAACAACACATTTAGTCCTCCCCACTCCTTCACACCCGCCACAGATACAGTTGGTACCAGATAGGTTGCCAGGCAGAGACTCGTGCGGCCATAAGCGTCCTGCGTGTTTATATTGGCTCCCATCTTCAACAGCAGCTTCACCGTGTCCACTTGACGTCCAGAAACCGCATGCATTAAGGGTGTACATCCTGGAATGAGACATTTCAACAGCTTTTAAAAATGTTTGACTTGTGAAATTTATGAGTCGACTTTATTTGCCTATTCATTTATTATGCTCTTTGCAGATGAACTACCCTCAACACAAATTCAGCTGTTGAGTTGAAAAGAGATGATGATTGTTGCTGCATTTATATTGGGTTGGCCAAAACTTTTTTTTTTTTTTCCTATAAGCTGTCTCTAGTAGTGTTTACTTGTCTCTAACTTCATTCTAAACAATTTTGTTTGGTTGTACTGTGATAGCTGTCACATCAGCATGCATTTAAAAAAATGATCAAAATTGGTGAATTTTTGTAGCTATTTTAATATTGAAGATGGAAGAAAAAGTCAACATTTCCAGCATATCATGCTTTATTATTACAACAAAGATAAAAGCACAACGGAAACTCAAAAAAAGATTTGTGCAGTGTATGGGAAAGGTGCTGTGACTGATCAAACATGTCAAAGTATTTTGTGAAGTTTCATGCTGGAGATTTCTTGCTGGACGATGTTCCACAGTTGGGTAGACCAGTTGAAGCTGATAACGATCAAACCAAGACATTAACTGAGAACAATAAATGTTATACCACACAGAAGGTAGCTGATATATCAAAATTTCCAAATCAAGTATGGAAAATCATTTGCACCTGCTTGGTTATGCTAATCACTTTGATGTTTGGATTCCACATAAGTTAAGCAAAAAACACTTTTGACCATATTTCTGCATGTGATTCTCTACTTAAACGTAACAAAAACATTTTGTTTTTGAAACAAATTGTGATGGGTAATGACAAGTGGATTCTGTACAATAATGTGGGAACATAAAAGACTGTGGGACAAGTGAAATGAACCACCACCAACCACACCACAGGCCGGTCTTCATCCAAAGAAGGTGACATGTATATGGTGGGATAGGAAGGACGGCCTCTATTATGAGTTCCTGGAAAAACCAAACAATTAATTCCAACTATTGCTCCCAGGGCTTCCCTGGTGGCTCAGATGGTAAAGTGTCTGCCTGCAATGTGGGAGATCTGGTTTTGATCCCTGGGTCGGCAAGATCTCCTGGAGAAGGAAATGGCAACCCACTCCAGTACTCTTGCCTGGAAAATTCCATGGACTGAGGAGCCTGGTAGGCTACAGTCCATGGGGTTGCAAAGAGTCGGACACGACTGAGTGACTTGACTTTCACTTTCTATTGCTCTCAAATAGACTGACTGAAAACAGCACTAGATGAAAAGTGTCTAGAATTAATCAGCAGAAAATACATAAGAGAGTTTTTACTTAAAAACTGAAGGAACTTTTTAGCCAGCCCAATATAAATTATGTATTTTTAGACCCTGTTAAATCTTTTGTAATCTTGCTGTAATTGCTTGATTAAAACATTTTATGCAGATGATAAAGTTTGTTTATTACTACCTTGGGAATCAGCATAATTTGGGACACAACAGGCAGGGTTAAGCCTGAGTTGGTTTGAACAATGCAGAATCTGAAAGTATCTTTAGAAAGCAATGCCGACTAGGCAGACAGGTACAGCACACACTTATTGGAGGTGATTAGTGATACAAAATCACTGCAGATGGTGACTGCAGCCAAGAAATTAAAAGATGCTCGCCCCTTGGAGGAAAAGTTATGATCAACCTAGACAGCATATTAAAAAGCAGAGACATTATTTCTCCAACAAAGGTCCATCTAGTCAAAGACATGGTTTTTCCAGTGGTCATGTATGGATATGAGTTGAACTATAAAGAAAGCTGAGCACCGAAGATTTGATGCCTTTGAACTGTGGTGTTGGAGAAGACTCTTGAGCATCCCTTGGACTGAAAGGAGATCCAATCAGTCCATCCTAAAGGAGGTCAGTCCTGGGTGTTCATTGGAAGGACTGATGTTGAAGCTAAAACTCCAAAGCTTTGGCCACCTGATGCAAAGAACTGACTTATTTGAAAATACTCTGATTCTGGGAAAGATTGAGGGCAGGAGGAGAAGGAGATGACAGAAGATGAGATGGTTGGATGGCATCACCGACTCAATGGACATGAGTCTGAGTAAGCTCCGGGAGTTGGTGATGGACAGGGAAGCCTGGTGTGCTGCAGTCCATGGGGTCACAAAGAGTCAGACACAACTGAGCGACTGAACTGAATTCTCCCCTACTTCATTCTTCTTTTTCAAAATTGTTTTAACTCTCCTAGCTTCTTTGCTTTCTGTATAAATTTTAGATAATCTTGTCTATATCCACAAAAGATATCTTACTTGAGTTTGATAGAAATTGCATTAAACTTGTATATGAATTTGGGGAGTATTTCATGTTTACTATATTGAATCTTCTAATCCGTGAACATGATCTCTCCATTTATTTTAGATCTTTGATTTCTTTCATCAGCATTTTATAGTTTAGAGTATGTAAGTCTTGAATGTATTTTGTTTTATTCACACCTAAATATTTTTTATTGAGTGACTTTACTTGGTATTGTGGTGTTAATGTTTATGTCCATGTGTTCATTTCTAGTATATATCAATAGAAATAAATTTGGTTTTGTATACTGATTTTGTATCCTGGGACCTTGCTCAACTCATTAGTTTGAGTTTTTGATAAGTTTTTTAGTATTTTCTATGTAGACAATCAAGTTGTGCAAAAAAAGGAACAGTTTTCTTTTTCAATATGTATGCTTGTTTTTTTTTTCTTTTCTTGCTTTTTTTGCACTGGCTAGAAGTCCCAGGGTTATGTTGAATATGAGAAAGAATAAACTTTTTTGCTTTGTTGCCCATCTCAGGGGCAAAGCATTTAGTCTTTCACCAGTAAGTAAAAGGTTAGCTCTAGGGTTTTTTGTAGATACTATCTATCAGATTGAGGAAGATCCCCTCTATTCCTATCTTTCTGAGAGTTTTTAATAATGAATGTGTGCTAAATTTTGTCAAATGCTTTTTCTGCATCAATTGATATGATCATGTGGTTATCTGGTTAAAATGATACATTGCTTAATTTTTCAAGTTTCTTTTTTTAAGGTTTATTTGTTTTTGACTATGCTGGGTCTTCATTGCTGCATGGGCTTTTCTCCAGTTGTGGCAAGAGGGGGCTACTCTCTAGGTGGAGTGCGCTGCCTTCTCATCACAGTGGCTTCTCTTGTTGCTGCTCTAGAGCACAGGCTTACTAGCTGTGGTGCATGGGCTTAGTTCCATAGCATGTGGGATCTTCTTGGCCCAGGGATCGAACCCATGTCTCCTGCACTGGCAGGCAGATTCTTTACTACTGAGCCACCAGGAAAGCTTCAATTTTCAAGTGTTGAAAGGGACTTACATTCCTAGAACAAGCCACATCTGGTCATGGTATATAATTCTTTTTTATATATTATTGAATTCAGTTTGCTGGTTTTTAAAATTTTTATTTACTTTTTATTTTTTGGCTGTACCTCACGGCATGTAGAATCTTAGTTCCCCAATCAGGGATTGAGCTTGTGCCCCCTGCATTGGAAATGCGGAGTCTTAACTACTGGACCATCAGAGAAGTCCCTATTTGCTGATATTTTGCTAAGGATGTCTGTCTATATCTGTATTCATGTGGACTATTGGTCTATAGGTTTATTTTTTATATCATCTTTGTCATATGTTGATATCAGAGTAATAGTGGAAACAGTGTCAGACTTTATTTTTTTGGGCTCCAAAATCACTACAGATGGTGACTGCAGCCATGAAATTAAAAGACGCTTACTCCTTGGAAGAAAATTATGACCAACCTAGATAGCATATTCAAAAGTAGATACATTACTTTGCCAACAAAGGTCTGTCTAGTCAAGGCTATGGTTTTTCCTGTGGTCATGTATGGATGTGAGAGTTGGACTGTGAAGAAGGCTGAGTGCCAAAGAATTGATGCTTTTGAACTGTGGTGTTGGAGAAGACTCTTGAGAGTCCCTTGGACTGCAAGAGATCCAACCAATCCATTCTGAAGATCAGCCCTGGGATTTCTTTGGAAGGAATGATGCTAAAGCTGAAACTCCAGTACTTTGGCCACCTCATGCGAAGAGTTGACTCATTGGAAAAGACTCTGATGCTGGGAGGGATTGGGGGCAGGAGGAGAAGGGGACAACAGAGGATGAGATGGCTGGATGGCATCACTGACTCAATGGACTTGAGTTTGAGTGAACTCCGGGAGTTGGTGATGGGCAGGCAGGCCTGGTGTGCTGCGATTCATGGGGTCGCAAAGAGTCGGACACGACTGAGTGACTGAACTGAACTGAATATTAGTTTCATAATCGTAACTCAGAAAAGTTTCTTTCTCTTCTGGAAGAGATTATGTAGAGTTGGTATTAATTTTATTTAAAAGTTTCTCAAAGTCCTCAGTGAAATCATCTAGGCCTGATGATGTCTTTTTCTGAGAATTTTAAAAATATGAATTTAAGTTCCTTCATAGTTATAGAACTATTCAAATAATGTCCTATTGGGTGAACTGTGGTCATTTATCTTTTTTGAGGAATTGCTCCATTTCATCTAAATAGTCAAATTATGTGTGTAGAGCTGTTTGCTATATTTTCTTATTATCCTTTAAATGTCTGCAGGGTTATTCCTGACAGTGATAACTTGGATCTCTTTCATTTTCCTTTTTGTCCTTATTGGTAGAGGTTTATAAGCTTTATTGACCTTTTCAAAGAATTAGTTTCTTGCTTCATTGACTTTCTCTGCTGCTGCTGCTAAGTCACTTCAATCGTGTCCGACTCTGTAGCTTTCTTTATTTTCTCTCATTTCCAACTTCTAACCCCAAAGCAGATGTATAAGTAATTCTTCTTTAAAAAACAAATGAATGAAAAAACTACTATGGATAAATTAGGGAGCAACCACACACTTTACAAAACATTTTATTGTCGTGATAAGGGAATTCCAATCTCCTCTTAGGACAAGTCAACTGGTTAAAAATGATTAATTACTTCCCAGAAATACTAGGATAGAGAAACCAATGATAAATTCTTTGTTATAGTTCCATAGGTCCTTGAGGCTGCCACCTCTTCCTCTCCTTTTTGTTTCTCTTCTCTTCCTCTTTCTTCTTCTTAGTCTTCCTCTTCATTTTTTAACCCTTTTTTCTTTCAGTTGTTCAGATTGCTTCATTGCTATTTTTTCTATTTTCAATTTCATTGATCCTTTCCTCTGCTTCCTCATTCTGCTGCTGAGCTTAGCCGTTGAGTTTTTAATTGTAATTATTGTTCAGTTTTAAAAAAATTCCATTTGATTCTTCTTTATATCTGTTATTTCTTTGCTGAGCCTTTCTATCTTTTGTTTGTTTGTTTGTTTCAAGCATACTTGTAATTGCTTACTGAAGCATTTTTCCATGCTTACTTGAAAATCTTTGCCAGATAATTCTAACATCTGTCATCTCAATGTTGGCATCTATTGATTGTTTTTTTCCATTCAGTTTGAGGTCTTATTGATACTTGGTATGTCAAGTGATTTTCTTCGAAACTTGGACATTTGGAGTATTGCATTATGAGTTGCCTAAGGCTTGCTTAAATCCTCTATTTTAGCTGTTTTATTTCTGATACTGCTCCAAAGGGGAAATGAAGGGGGGACACCACCTCAGTACTGCCAGGTAAGATTAGAAGTCTAAGTCCCTTACTTAGCTTTCATTGACATCTAGGGGAGAAGACTCTTCATTACTGGGTGGTGGTGAGAGTCCTAATTCTGAAGAAGGAAACCCCTGACACTGCCTCAGTGGTGGCGACGTGGGAACTTCATTACCAGGTGAAGGTGGAGGTGCAGGCTCCCAGCTTGGTCTTTGCTAGAATGAATGGGGTGGAGGTTGTAGTTTGCTGTTGTTGTTGTTGTTTTGGTGGGAGTGTTTGGTGGAGTAGACTCATTATTGTCTAAAAGTTTTTTGTCTTGCTATGTGATCCCTTTCTTGGTTCTTTGACTAGAGAGCAGGCTTTTGTTGGGGGCTTTTTTGCTCTCTGTCCATTGACATTTCTACATTGTCAGCTTCTTCACTTCTAAGTCTTCGAAATTTGGGGCAAAAAGGAAGCCCAGGAAACTCACCACTATGTCATTCCTTGGGTCTCAAGGTCCTAGCTAGTCTGTCATTTTCTCTCTACCTTCCAGAGTGTTCTTATGTTTATGCTATATACAATATTCAGGATTTTTAGTTGTATTTAGCAGAAGGAATTTAAAAAAAGAGTCCTACTTCTGCCCCATCTTCCCAGAAGCAGAAGTCCTAGCTCTCTGGCTTTAATAACCACACTTTCCCTAACATCCACTGCTACCAAAAATAGCCTCTTCTTTTCATATACTTCTTCTAATGTCTACTTCGCCTATCCACTTTTGTCACTCAAACAAAGAAGTTGAAAACAAACTCAGACTGAACAGCTTTATGAGAAGAGGTGATATAAAAGAGTTTGAAGATTTGTGTTCATGATTCTCATTAAATGAAATACTGAGGGAACTGTACATGGTTACAAGCAGGATATTCCTTGACCCTTCAGTATCAAAGTAGCCTTTCAAATATCATTTTATTAACATCGCTCACCTCTGGAGGCCATTTCTGAAAGGACAGGTCAGGACATTCTGTAGGATCCAAAATGAATACATAGCTCACCTTCACTGTCACAGCATTCTAGGATGGAAGGGTCTTCCCGAATCACGGCAGTCAGAGCACTGACATCTCCGTTAGATGCTGCCTGATAAACCATGGTCAGGTCAACTTCTTCAGATGAATCACCTTCATGAATCAAACAGAGACAAACTTGGTATGTGGAGAGAATTCACTGAAAGAGTAACAACACCCAGAGGGTCACCCACACAAGTGATTCATAAAAATCTCTGGCGAATCTAAGCAGAAGGCTGAGTCATACTGATCACACACAACTTCACTACTTCTGAAAAAAGGTGGGCCCCGGTGGGCTGCTTTGTAATGTCATCATATATTGGGAAGGAGCTTGAGGGAGTAGATGTCCTCTGAGATTTAATGATTCTCTCCAAGCATTCAGACTACTTGAAACCAGCGAGAACAGATTGGAAAGTGGAGCATTTATCTTGGTTCTGGGTTTCCCTTTTTGATCTGAAATATGTTACTTTCCCTTTCAGTGACTCAGTTTACCCACCCTTGAAGGAGATAATGTGCTCCTTATTCTCTGTGCTCTAGATGGGCTCTCTACCCTTTCCTCTTGCTCTGAATCCTGTGGGCTAACATTACTGAGCACATCACCCAGGCCTCCTGGCCCTCAGTGTCCATGGGAGGCAATGGCAGGAGAGTGGTGAGGAGAAGAGGAGGAGAAAGAGATGGGGCATTTCCTCTTGCCTCCCCCTAGTACAGAGTCTGGCAGCAGCTGCTTCTCTTTCATCAGGAGGGTCCTTTCCCCAGAACCAGACCTCACTGGGCTCCCTGTGGTAACAAATATTGTCCTTTCAATCCTGCCTCAGCTCTGCATGCAGACCCTTCACAAAAGCCCTTCATTTGAACCATCTGGGGTTTCATGACATGGTGAATCCAGAAGAAACAGAGCTGTATCACACCAACATAGGGAACAAATGTACAGACACCAACGGGGAGAGGGGGTGGAGGATGAATGGGGAGATTGAGACTCATGTACACACTGTTGGTGCTCTGTATAAAATGGATAACTAATGAGATGAGAACCTACTGTAGAGCACAGGGAACTGTACTCAGTGCTCCGTGGTGACCTAAATGGGGAGGGCATCCACAAAAGAGGGGATATGTGTATACATACAGCTGATTCGCTTTGCCGTATAGAAGAAACTTACACAACATTGTAAAGCAACTGTATTCCAATAAAGATTTTTTAATGAACAGAAACAGAGCTCTATGCAACTCCTTTGAATTTGATGTGTGGTCAGTTGCCCAGTTGTGTCCAACTCTTTGTGGTCCCATGGACTGTAGCCCGCCAGGCTCCTCTCTCCAGGGAATTTTCCAGGCAAGAATACTGGAGGAGGTTGTCACTTTGTCCTCCAAAGGATCTTCCTGATTCAGGGACTGAAGCTCATCTCTTGCATCCCCTGAGCTAGCAGGCAGGTTCTTTACATGTGAGCCCAGTGAAGTCTGGTTCTGGGGAAAGGACCCTCCTGCTGAAAGAGAGGCAGCTGCTGCCAGACTCTGTACTAGGGGAAGGCAAGAGGAAATGCCCCATCTCTTTCTCCTCCTCTTCTTAGCCACTTGGATTATACCTTTTTGCATGTCTGAACCAACTAATAGTATTGCCAAAAGTGACAAGAGAACTGTGGGTCAGGTGACCTCAGGGGAGCAATGGAAGGGCTGGGGGAGAAGTTTTTTTTTTTTATGACGATACCTCTTGTGAAGTGCTGTGCCGAGGCCCCCTACTTAATATCTCCCACACGTGGTCATGGTTCAGGGAAAATATACATGTATAAGAAAAGTTCTTAGAATTGTGTTTTCCTACTAATGTGGATGTCGTGCTAGACACACTTTATAGTTCTAATGGATCTTTAGCTGGCAGTGGTCCTAACCCTTTGGCTTGGTTTCCTTGTCCCAGTACTTCTGGGAAGTCACTAACGACTTTTTAACCAGCTGACGTGTTCCAGGAGAAGCTTGTCACTGAAAATGATTCACTTGCAACAACAAACTGCCTTGTGAAGTGAGTAGCTGCTCCCTAATTTAACCATGGTAGGTTTGTTACTGTAGGAGCCTCTTTCAAAGCCAACCCACATGTACGTTTGACTGAAGCCTGGGAGTGAGTGGTAACGGATGTGAAAGGCAAGGGCCACTTCTCTGTAAGACTCTGGAGCTGCAACAGTGGGGTTCAATTCCTGGTTTGCCTAACCAGCTGTGTAAATTTGGGCCAGTTACACTCTCTGGGTCTTAGTTTCCTTGTCTTCAAGATGGAGATGATGATGATAATATCCATGTACTTCATAAAGTTGCTGTGAGGAATAAATGAGTTAATATTTAACCCTATATGCTTTTAGAACAGGGCATAGTGTGTTGTAAATGCTGTATATACTCGGCTACTACTACTGTTACCGCTTTTTCTTGAGAGTGTGCATGTTTCAAGAACATTTGGAATCTGGGGGATGTAGAGAAAAAGGTCTTTCTGATGATGGTTAGATGAAGGATGCATAGATGGCATAGAACATTCACTCTCAGAAGCCCTCCCAGGAGCACAGACATTGTGTGAAGATTGTTCATAATATCTCTGGACACAAGAAACAGGGCCAAGACTTAAGCATAAAGATGGGCCTGGTATCAGGTTGTATGACTTGATACCTAAGATGCTGGAGATGTCACTTCAAAAGGAAGGTCATGGTGGTGGGCTGAAGTACATGGTGTTTATAAACTTTTTATATCACATGTATAAATGTGATACATAAATGTGTACTCATCACTGAGTGCAATAAAATCTGTAAGGCACATTCATCACACTGTTACGTACACACAGCTGAGAGAAACAAGGAATGCACTGCCTGATAGAATAGAATTCCAGATGATTTACCGGAAGGATTCTAACAACATCGTATTTAATAGAGATAAACTAAAGGTAATATCTTTTAGTTCATAAAATATTCAGTTGAACTAACTGAATGGTGGTTGAACCTGTCTGGTGGCTCAGATGGTAAAGAATCTGCCTGCAATTTGGGAGACCCAGGTTCAATCCCTGGATCGGGAAGATCCGCTGGAGAAGGAAACAGCAACGCGCTTCAGTATTCTTGCCTGAAGAATCCCAAGGAAGGAGGAGCCTGGTGGGATACAGTCCACGGGGTTGCAAAGAGTCACACTACTGAGTGACTAACACTTTCACTTTGAGCCTGTAGTTTTTTTTTTTTTAATATTTATTTATTTGTTTATTTTTGGCTGCTCTGGGTCGTCTCTGCTGTGTGAGGGCTTTCTCTAGTTGCAGGGAGCAGGGGCTACTCTCTAGGTGTGTGCGCAGGCTTCTCATTGCAGTGGACTCTCTTGCAGAGCATGGGCTCTGGCCGTGCAGGTTTCAGTTGGTTGCTGCCTGGGGGCTCAGCTTTTGCAGCTTGTGGGTTCTAGAGTGCAGGTTCGGTAGCGGTGGCACATGGGCCCAGTTGTCCCAAAGCATGTGGTATCTTCCCAGACAAGGGAACAAATCCATCTTCCCTGTATTCCAAGGGGGATTCTTCACCAGCGGACTGCAAAGGAAGCCTGAACTTACAGTTTTTGTTCCTCAGCATCCCCTTACCCTGCTGGTGACCTTAACCTTATTATCCTCTATGGACTATCTCCTCTCCTCTTTCAGCCCATGGAGTTGACTAGTTCCTGCTCAGGGCTGGCACGTGGGACTAGAACTAAGCCAGTTAACACCAGCACTATCCTGGCCACAGAGATTGGTTCAGGGATGTGCCCCAATCAGAGCCCATGAGAGCCCGCGACAGTTTGGATATTTTGGGATTGCTGGGAGCAAGTTTTGTTCTACCACCCCTGAAGCCAGGAGTTATGGGGGACATCTCACGGGCAAAGGGCCTAAGAATGAAGACAAGAGAAGAAGAGCAGAGCTGGGCTAAGAGAAGAAAATAACTGAGACCTGGTGACATTGTTTAAATCCCTGAATCAAGCCATACCTTAAGCCAGCACCATTTTGGGAACATTTACATGAACCAATACATTTCTTGTTTTTGCTTAAGTTTTTTGCACAGATTTCATGTATTTGTTTTTCTTTTTAATCACTGAAAGAGTTTTAACTGACAAAAGGTTTTTAGTGGTGGCATATTAGAAAAGCACATAGACTTTAGTAGCTGGGCAGTTAACGCTATAGGAATTAACAACGCGGCAATCAACTAGTAGGTCTCTGGCTGTAGCAATAATAGTCTAGTAACAGAAGCATAGGAGATAAATAGGTGTTTTCCTTTTTTTCATTGTGCTGAGTCTTACTTGTAGCACTCAGAATCTTCGTTGCTGCATGCAGGATCTTTTCTGTGGTATGTGGGACCTAGTTCCGGGACCAGGGGTCAAACCCAGGCCCCCTGCATTGGGAGCACAGAGTCTTAACCACTGGACCACCAGGGAAGTCTTGGCTTTTTCTCTTCTTAACTAACTGGTCCTTGTCATGCCGAGGTCTATGGCCCATGGACTAAATGGGTTATAGGCAGGTAGCTGAAGGATATTCAGAGAGTGACCTGAGGATGACTGGAGTTTATGTAATAGGATGATCAGCAGGAGATGACTGTGAGATTCCTTTGTGAGGCCATGTTGGTTGCTTTCATTTATTTGAAGATTTTTTTTTAAGTAAAAAAATTGTGGTAAATGTTTATAACATAAAGTTTGCATTTTAACCATTTTTAAGTGCAGAGTTCAGCAGCATGATGTATATCACCACTATCCAACTCCACAATTCATCTTCTAAAACTCAAATTCTGTATCCATTAGACAAAAACTCCCCACTCCTTCCTCTCCGTCTCCTGGAAACCATTCCATTTTTTGTCTCTATGAATTTGATCACTCTAGATATCTCATTTAAGTGGAATCAACATTATCTGTCCTTTTGTTACTGGCTTATTTCACTTAACAGAATGTCCTGGAGATTCACTCACATTGTAGCATGTCTCAGAATTTCCTTCTTTTTAAAGGCTGAATAATCTGTTGTGCGTATGTAACACATTTTGTTTATTCATTCATCTATTGGTGGGCACTTGGGTTGTTTCCACCTTTCGGCTATTGTGAGTAATGCTGCTGCAAGCATTGGTATACAAATAATTTTTTCAGATTCTGCTTTCAATTCTTTCAAGTATATACTTAGAAGTGAAATTGCAGGATTACATGATAATTCTATTTTTTATTTTTTTAAGGAAACACTGTACTGTTTTCCAATGTGGCTCCTACAGTTTATATTCTTACCAACAGTGCTCAGAGGTTCCAATTTCCCTTGTCTTTACCAACACTTGTTATTTCCTGTTTTTTGGTTCTTGTGTTGGTTTGTTTTAATAATAGCTAGCCTGATGGGTGTGAAGTAATGTTTTGTGGTTTTGATTTGCATTTCCCTATGATTAGTGATGCTGAGCATCTTTTCTTTTCTTTTTTTTTCATGTTGTTTTGATGTTTGTATATCTTCTCTGGAGTAANACTTGTTATTTCCTGTTTTTTGGTTCTTGTGTTGGTTTGTTTTAATAATAGCTAGCCTGATGGGTGTGAAGTAATGTTTTGTGGTTTTGATTTGCATTTCCCTATGATTAGTGATGCTTAGCATCTTTTCTTTTCTTTTTTTTTCATGTTGTTTTGATGTTTGTATATCTTCTCTGGAGTAATATCTAAGTCCTTTGTCCATTTTTTTTTTCTGTTCAGTTGTAGAAATTCTTTTTTATGTTCTTGATATTAACCCTTTATCAGATATATAATTTGTATACATTTTCTCCTATTGTGTGGGTTGCCTTACCACTGTTGATAGTGTCTTGATATACAAAAGCATTTAACTTTAATGTAGTTCAAGTTGTCTTTCATTGTCTGTGCTTTTGTCATTACATCTGAGAAATTATTGCCAAATTCAATATCATTTTCCCTCTACATTTTCTTCTAAGAATTTTATAAGTTTAGGTCTCATGTTTAGGTCTTTGATCCATTTTAAGGTATTTGTTGTAGATGGTGTTAAGGTAAGGGTCTGACTTCATCATTTTGCACTTGTCTGTGCAGTTGTTTCTGAATTATTTGTTGAAAAGACAATTCTTCCCTCCATTGAATGGTCTCAGCACCCTTGTTGACCACTCAGTTGACTCCTAAGTTGATCACAGATGTATGAGATTATTTCTAGACTCAGCTCTATTCCACGGATCCGTATGTCTGTCTCCATGCCAGTACTATACTGTTTTGATTGTTGCAGCTTTACAGTATGGTTTGAAATCAGGCGGTGTGAGACCTCCAACTTTGCCCTTCTTTTGTAAGTTTTTTTTTTCCCTTTTGGTCATTTGGGGTCCTTGGAAATTCCACATGAATTTTAGGATGGATTTTTATATTTCTACAAAAACATCACCAAGATCTGGCTAGGGACTGCATCAAATCCATAAATCTCTGGTAGTAATGACATCTTAACAACATTGTCTTTTAATCCATGAAATACAAGACATGTTTCCATTTATTGGTGTCTAATTTCTTTCAACAGTGTTTTATAGTTTTCAATATGTAAGTCTTTTGCCTTCTTGATTTTTTCTCTAAGTGTTTTATTCTTCTTGATGCTACTATAAACAGAATTATTTTTCAAAGAGCTTTTAGGCAGAGAAGGTTATGGTTAAACTTTCCTGTGAAATTCCAACAGTTAGTAATAGCAATGGTGAGAATGACAGAAAGGTATTTTAATTGTCAAGAGCACTGTAAAAATGCCCTGGGTCACCTCAAGAGGTAGTAGTGAACTTCTGTTGTTAAAGATGTCTATCTTGGCTAGGGGTGTGTTTGAGAAGGAATTCAGACACAGAGAGAAGCACAAGGTCTGGGGAAGGGAAGATGTGTTAGGCAAAACAGAATGTATTTCAGGATTTCTTCTAGCACTGAGATACTATGTGTGTGTGCTCAGTCATGTCCAATTCTTATGACCTCACATACTATAGCCCACCAGGCTCCTCTGTCCATGGGATATTTTAAGCAAGAATACTGGAGTGGGTTGCCATTTCCTCTTCCAAGGGATCTTCCCGACCCAGATATTGAAACTATGCCTCCTGAATCTCCTGCTTGGCAGGTGGATTCTTTACCACTGGGTCATAAGATAATATACTAAATTACAAAATGATTAAGAAATAGGAAAGGAACGAACTTCCAAGGAAATTGTGTAGAAACAGTCAATTTAAATTGCAGTCAATGCAAATAATTATGCCTAAACCTGACATAGCACAAAGAATTTCTGTAGATATGAGGAAGGGTGATTTAGAAATAACAAGTATGAGAAGAACAACTGATGGTCCTGATGGAATCTAAAATAGAGGCAAGAAAAATTCTTTTCTATCAGAAGTCACAAAGCCATTTAAGATATGCAGAAGATCTACATAAACAAGCAATACATACATTCTTCCTTCTCTCCTTCCTTCTTTCTTTATCCTCTTGTTATCTACTATCTATTTTTTTGTCTGTTTATCTATCAATCAGCTATTTATCATCTGTTTATCTTTCTTTCCATTTAATTTTAGAGGAGGAGCATGGTTTGAATGGCTTTTGTCTCTCCAACTGTGTGAGAGTTAAACAGATAGACTAATATACGGATGCATAAAGAAAATTCTATAATTCACAGAGGGAAAGAGACTGAAATAGAGAAAATGGAAAATAAACATCAAAGAATAGAAAGAATGAAGTATGTGAACAGCTGTGGTTTAGTCGCTAAGTCATGTCCGACTCTTGTGACCCCATGGACTGTAGCCCACCAAGTTCCTCTGTCCATAGGATTTTCCAGGCAAGAATATTGGAGTAGCTGCCATTTCCTTCTCCACGGGGTCTTCCTGACCCAGGGACTGAACCCGGGTCTCCTGCACTGCAGGCAGATTCTTTATCAACTGAGCTACCATGAACAGATGTAGATTATATTTTTATAAAGAATTATCTGTATATATGTATATAAATGAAAAATATAAGACAAGAAGAATATGCATCAAAACTTCAATAGAGATAATTTCTTACATATTATTCAGTACTTTCTATATTTTGCCAATTCTCCACAATGAATTTATATATATTGTTGTTGTTGTTTAGTCGCTAAGTCATGTCTGATTCTGTTGAGATCGCATGGACTGTAGCCCTCCAGTCTCCTCTGTCTGTGGGATTTTTCAGGCAAGAAAAATCCATTGTATTGGGTTGCCATTTCCTTCTCCAGCGGATCTTCCTGAGCTGGGGATCAAACTCACATCTCTTGAATTGGCAGGCATTGGCAGGTTGATTATCCCTGGGTTGCCATTTCCTTCTCCAGCGGATCTTCCTGAGCTGGGGATCAAACCCACATCTCTTGAATTGGCAGGCATTGGCAGGTTGATTATCCCTAAGCCACCTGGGAAGCCCTTAGATATTTTTAATAATCATTGACATAAACCAAATTTTAATGATGAGAGAGTCTTACTAGGTTTACATCAATGTGTTACTACTAGAAGGGTAGACACAGCCTGAGTGATTGCCTGAGTGAGAAAACAAGTCCTTGATATTTGACAAAGTGCTAAGAAAGGAAAGACATGCATGTATTTTAAAAAATTCCAACCTTAATAAATACTCTAGTAAATTTTTTAAAAAACAGGAACATATTTTAAATTTTATTAATTTTTACTTAAAAATTAAAAGGGTTAATTTTTTTTAAAATCACCTATTTCCCTCATTTTTCATGGTTAAAAACCTCGTAACAGTTTTTTGCACATGTCATAAATTATCTAGCTAATTTCAAGGGCCCAGCTTTTTAATAGGATTGTAGACATATGACAGTCTGCTAGAAATGTTTTGGATTAGGGGGAAAAAACAAAAAATCAAAGCTTCTCAGATTTTACGCAAATGTGGGTTCTTTCACATAAAGGCTCTGTCCCTGGATTCTTGTGGACTTCCTTGGAAAAGTCCTTGATGGCATCAGTTACTGAACCTACTTTATTGGAATTACCCCGAGGTCAGCTTGGCATTTGTTCTGCTTAAATTGAGACTGTTTTGTGGAACAAGGTCAATGTAAAGAGAGATCAGATACTGCAGTTTTAAGTGTCCAGACCAGAGGGCGTTGGGAGGATTTCTTGGCTTCACTGTATTCTGAGGATCCTTGGATGGCTAAACCTAGCCTAGAGTCACCAGTGAAGCCAGGCTTCATTTTAGGCAACTATAGAGGCTTCTGCAGTTATTTCTTGGATTGTTTTTTTAGATTGCATCTGAAGAACTGAGAGTTACTCATTCATCCATTTACTTAACATCTACCCTAGGTTAGTGAAATTGCAGGTTCACAGGTTGTAGAGTCACTGCTCCTAAGGAAGCAGCAGGAAGACATGCTGCTCTAATGCGAAATGGAGTGTGTCATTTATGATTGAGATACACCAGGGATATTATGGCAGGACCGAGGAAAAATGATTTGAACGAATAGTTTCCTGGGCCTTCTCATAATCCAGACGGGTCTATTCTCCTGGAGGATTATCCTAGGTGCTTTGGGGACAGTTGAGACATGGTCTTTGGGGAGCTACCTGGAATGATCTGTCCATAAAGTGGTGAGGCCTTTCCACTTTTAGGGAAGATGTCAGGCCTTCACTGCACCCCAGTGGCTCCATGTGACAATATTGCCACCCACTGGTGATCAGAGTCTCTCTGGGCCTTGGCCTGGGCTCTGAGCCAGGATGGTGCCAGTTTTGCTGGATAGAATTAAAAGCCAGCTGGGAATACTCTGGCCATGTAGGAACAAGTTTAAAGTCACTGATACAGTTGCTGGCATTGAACTCAAATGAGTTTCATGTGACTCCTCTTACACATCATGTGATACACAGCATACAGATATGGAAGTGATATAGAAAAATAGTAAGAACCTAGCCTCCAGATTTTGAATCCTAGCACTGCCAGTTTCCTGCTGGCTGTACGATCTTGGGTGAGTTACTTAACTTCTTTATTCCCATTCTTCACTTGTCAAATGGGTAAGAACAGTATTTACTTCACAGGGTTGTTTTGGGGAGCTAAATGGGTTCATCCACATAAAGAACAATGCCTAGCACAAAGTATTCAAATTATGTCAATAATCATATGCTATCACTATTACTACTTTAAAAAGTAGGTATTTACTCATTTGACGGTGGTGGGTCTTTGTTGCTGTGCAGACTTTCCCTGGCTGCGGGGAGCAGGGGCTTTCTCTAGCTGTGGTGTGCGTGTTTCCCATTGCGGAGGCTTCCCTTGTTGCAGAGCACGGGCCCTGTAGTTGTGGTGCATAGGCTTAGTTGCCCTACAGCATGTGGGATCTTCCCAGACCAGGGATCGAACTCATGTCTCCCGCATTAGAAGGCAAATTCTTAATCACTGAGCCACCAGGGAAGCCCTCGCTATTGCTACTTTGATAGGGAGAAGAACCTCTGTCTTCTTTCCCCATCATGAGTCTTGCTCAGCAGACTGTAGAGATTTTGTCAGCTGAAACATTTTGCTATTTTGCCTGTTTTCTCCTTTAGTCCCTCAGGGTGTATTGGCTGAGGTTTTAAGAGTGTTTATATTATAAAGTGCCAGTCATATGGGAGTACAAAAAAAGAGTTTCTTTCTAACATTTTAAAGAGAAAAATAGCTCCAAGCTTTCTGCATGTACCAGCTGAGAAAAGATATTCAAAGCAACCTTCTTGCCGTGGGAGTGGAAAAGAAGGGATTTCATTCTGTGGGAAGGAAGTCTTGCAACAATATTACCTCAAGGGTAAATATCTGGCCACAATCAGACCTTTCTTCATAACCAAACTTGTGATGCAACACATGTTGTGAATCTCCAAATCACTGTTTCTCTGGGTGATTCCTCTGACCTGTGAATTCCATTCCACAGTTAGCATCTCTACTGGACATGGGGTGGGGGGTAGTGCTGGGAAATGGAATTTGCTGTTCTAAGAAGCATGTCTGTGTTGAACTTTAGTAATGATGAATATCTAGAAAGCATTTTCATAAAGGGAACTTTCATTTTAATAATGTGCTCAGTTGCTCCAATCGTGTCCAACTCTTTGCAACCTCATGGACTGTAGCCTACCAAGCTGCTCTGCCCATGGGGTTCTCCAGGCAAAAATATGGAGTGGGTTGCCATTTCCTTCTCCAAGGGAGTCTTCCCAACCCAACGACTGAACCTGGGTCTCTTATGTCTCTTGCACTGGCAGGCGAGATCTTTACCACTAGCACCACTTGGGAAGACCCCATTTTAATAATACTAGTTCTTAATAAGATCTCAATTTTTAATACATAGGACCTTTAGTATATGTGAGTTAGTGAGTTAAGTCGCTCAGTCATGTCCGACTCTTTGCGACCCCATGGACTGTAGCCTACCAGGCTCCTCTGTCCCTGGGGTTTTCCAGGCAATAGTACTGGAGTGGATTGCCATTTCCTTCTCCAGTGGATCTTCCCAACCCAGGGATTGAACCCGGGTCTCCCACATTGTAGACAGACGCTTTACCAATGTACAATGAATGAATTGATTGATTGGCATAGTTTTCATGTTCAATGGGCTTTATCACCCATTAGAGCCTTGTGTAAATCTTACTGATGTAAGCAATGTTGTGTCAAGAAGTTCTTTGTAAGTAGGCAAGTATAAGTCTTAAATGACTTTTATGAAGGATTGTGTTAGCCTAGCTGGTTTTTGGAAACTAAAAAGTAATCCACATGTTACTTTGACCACTGTTCCTTCAGTCTTCCTCACTTTCATCTGGATCAAACGTATGACACCACTCACCTCTCTTACTTTCAAGAAATGGGAGATGTTCATATAAGGAATTTGCCATTTTAACCTGGGACTCTGAAAGGTGAGGAATAGGTGAAGAAGCAGAGCTTGTTCAGTTTGGGGAAGAGAAGACTCAATTGGACAAGACAGCTGTTTTCAAACATTGGAAAAGCTAGACGAGAGTTTAGATTTGTTTTCTGCAGATCCAGTGAAAATCGACCGTCACTGAGTTGTGTCTGACTTTTTGTGACCCCATGGACTGTAGCCTGCCAGGTTCCTCTGTCCATGAACTTCTCTAGGCAAGAACACTGGTGGATAGCCATTCCCTTCTCCAAGGGATCTTCTTGACCCAGGGATCGAACCTGGGTCTCTGACATTGCAAGTGGATTCTTTAACAACTGAGACACCATGGAAGCCCAGAGGGCAGAGCTATGGTGGTAGAAATTGGCAAGATCAAGACTTTCAATGAGTAGAGCTGTTCATAATCGAAAAGGATTATCTTGTGCTCTGTGCGTTCCTTCTCACTACCCATGTCTAAGGAGGTTCTTATCAAGCATATTTTGGGATGCTCTTGAGGAGATGTCTGTATTGACTAGAAGGTTGACCTCTAAGGTTCCCTCTGTGATTGAGATTCTAGGTGTCTTTCTCACATCTGTGTAGAACCAAATAATGAATCACTTACTCTTGATGGCAATGACAATTGGGCTGAAAAGGATTTGGAGAAGTGGGTCTTCCTTGGGTCTTTAAGAGGCATCCTCCTAATGGCCCTCCCCTGTGGTCACTTGTAAAACTGCCCCAAGAGCCTTGATAGCCTGAAATATTTTAAGAAAACAAATGCAGTTCAGGTGGTTGGTCCAAGTGTTAGAGATTGAATCAATCTCTCTCTCTGCCGTCCTGGAGATTCCATGGCTCCTGAAGCCCCGATACAGTTCCCTTCTGTCATCTGGGCTTCTGGGGCTGTCTTCATTGTCTGGACTCTGCTTTCTCCCTCGTCATGATAATCTCATGGATTCCTTAATGTAGTTGAAATGGAATCAGGAATCACTCACTATATTGGGCTTGTTGCTTTATAAAAGGCACAGAATAAAACCCAAACTGGTGAATAATCATGCTTTGTGTGACCTCACTAGAATATTGTCAGTATGGCTTTCCTCTTATTGCAGAAAAAAATATCTTGAATGTTAGATAGTAGAAGTAGAGAGTGTTGGATACATTGAGTCTGTGTTTGTGGGTTCGTCACTCATTTGTGCCTGACGCTTTTTGAGTCCATGAACTCTAGCCTGCCAGGCTCCTCTGTCCATGGAATTCTCCAGACAAGAATACTGGAGTGGGTTGCCATGCCCTTCTCCAGTATTGTATATATTGATAAATTGATTTAATTAGCATATTCTTTTCCAATTGACAAGTTGAAGGGAAGTAGATATAGGAAATGAAGTCTCATCGTTTCCAGTCCTTGGAAATAGAATTAGGAAAGGAAGGAGTCTTCTGCTCCTTTAAACAATTGTGTAAAGCATATCACTAACATTTCAGGGAGAGTTGAAGTAAATAAGTAGCTTTCTTCAGCTCTCATATATTATGGGTATATGGTTACCTAAGGCTGATTCAAACTGTATCATCTAGCTGTGAGTATGTAACATTGTGAAGTCTAAAAAAAGTGACAATATGGCAAAGGAAACCAGAACAAAAACACAACCTATGGAAAGGGAGAAAATATTTGCAAATGATGAAACTGGCAAGGGTTTAATTTCCAAAATATATAAACAGTTCACACAACTCAACAACAACAAACCAAACAATCATAAAGGGACCAGATCAAGAGTAACATTAAAAGGATGTAATGACTGGCTTGTCAGGTCCCATATCAGACTGGAGGCAGGCCTAACAGCTGAAGAAGGGTTGATAACTTTTTAAGCTGCTGTATGGTGGCTTGTGTGTATTTCTGGAGAATGGTTATATAATCTCTATTGATCTAAGGATATAGAGATATATTAAGATTGAAACACCCAGTGACTAATAGTCCTTAGCATAAATCCAGAGTTACATTTTACAAAAAAAAAAAAAAAAGAGAGAGAGAGAGATCATGCTGATTTTTCATTTGATATCTTCTCTTTTTTAAACATTTAATGTGTGCTCAGTTGCTTGCTCAGAGGTGTCTGAGTGTTTGCAGCCCCATGGACTGTAACCCACCAGACTTCTCTGCCCATTGGAATTTTCCAGGCAAGAATGCTGGAGTGGGGTGCCATTTCCCATTTTAGGGGATCGTCCTGACTTAGGGATTGAACCTGTGTCTCTTGTGTTAACTGTGTTGGCTGGCAAATTTTTTTTTTTTACCACTAGTGCTACCTAGGAAGCCCAAACATTTAATTATTGGATCATAAATATTTTCCCATGCCATAATGTAAGACTTGAAAATGTTATTTGTAAAATGTGGCATAAAATTCCATTGATTGGACTTAACACTGTTGATTTAATCATTCTGTTAATATTGAACATTTAAATTCTTTCACTTTTGGAGGGAATTATTCTTTGGCTATTCCAAATAATACTATAACATTCTTGCACATATGTCTTTCTGTGAATCTTTGATTATTTGCTTTGGACACATTCCTAGAAGTGAACTTATGAAGCAATGAATTTTTGACTCTTTGTCAAATTGCCCTCCTGAAAGGTTGACCCAACTCACCCTCCCCAAGCAGGACCTGACAGCAAACATTTCACTTCATTCTTTTTTTACTATGTATTTTTTTAACTGCACCAGGTCTCCATTTCTGTATGTGTGCTTTATCTAGTTGGGGAGAATCCGGCTGCTCTCTAGTTGCGGCGTGCGGGCTCTTCATCACTGTGGCTTCTCTTTTGCAGGGCACAGGCTCTAGGGCGTGGGCCTCAGTGGTTGCTGCAAGTGGGTTCAGTAGTTTCAGCACTCGAGCTTAGTGGCCCGGCAATATGTGGGATCTTCCTGGACCAGGGATTGCAAGAATCTCTGCGTTGCAAGATTCTTAATCTCTGGACCACCAGGGAAGCCCTCGCCTCATTCTTAATGACACTGCATTACTGTTTTTTGGTTTTTTTTTTTCAATGCTGGTCTGAAAGAAGGAAATGAGTACATAATTTCCAAAGGTCATTTCTTTTATTGTTCCTGAGAAAGAAGTTTTTCATATATTTATGGCCATTGCATGAGTTACTCATAGGTGTCCTTTATATATTATTTCAAGGCATTTGTCTTTATCTGATTGATTTGAGAGAGCTCTGTTTTCAGTAAGGATATTAGCTCTTCATCTGTTATCTAGGCTGCAGTTACTTTTCCCTGTTTGCCACTTAAGTCCTGTTTGTTTTGTTGGTTTTTGAAAAATACATTTTCAAAACCTATGGATATTGCATTGATGATTCATTGTTTTTATGATTAGAAAGGTCATAACCCACGGAACCTTATACTTAAGTGTTAACATTCAGTCGTGTCTGACTCTTTGCGAATTTTCTAGGCCAGAATATTGGAGTTGGTAGCCTTTCCCTTCTCCAGGGAATCTCCCCAACCCAGGGATCAAGCCCAGGTATCCCACATTGCAGGCAGATTCTTTATCAGCTGAGCCCCAAGGGAAGCCCCAGAAAACTGGAGTGGGTAACATATCCCTTCTCCAGCAGATCTTCCCGACCCAGGAATCAAACCGGGCTCTCCTGCATTGCAGGCAGATTCCATACCAACTGAGCTATTAGGGAAACCCTCTGTTAACATTTAAGTGTGATTCATATGAAACTTATTTTTAATCCTCAAGTGTTTTTTTTTAAGTTTTAAAAAATTTATTTATTTTTAATATGGAACTTTTAAACTTTATTTTTGTGTGCCATAATTACACTTTTTCCCCAATATCAGATAATTCTCCTTTTCCTCACTTGTTTGTAAAGGCGTAATTACATATAGTTAACACATAGTTGACACCTTGGAGGAGGCGCCTCCTACAGCCCACTCATTGGAACTGAAGCCTGGAACGCAGTGATTCAAGAACCATTTCTCTGCAGTGGTGCATGCGTAATGTGGAAAAGTGGAAAAGTGCGCCTCACTCCCATTCCATAGAGTCTTGTCGTCTGCCTATAGTCAAGGTTCTTAGCTTGTTTTGTGTTTCCTGTACTGTTTTGAGTTCTAGAATTTTTCCTAGCCTATTTGAAGGAATTAAACTCAGAACAATCCTAAAGTTAGCGAAAACATTGATATAATCACTTCCATGGCACAACAACGTCCCCCAGCAACTATGAAAGCATCCACTGTTATTTGCCTGTCCCCAAGGGGTCTCTGTCACTGTCTGAATAGCAATCATAATGATGGTCAATGATTCAGTTCAGTTCAGTTCAGTCGCTCAGTCAATGTCCGACTTTCTGCGACCCCATGAATCGCAGCACACCAGGCCTCCCTGTCCATCACCAACTCCCAGAGTTCACTCAGACTCACGTCCATCGAGTCCGTGATGCCATCCAGCCATCTCATCCTCGGTCGTCCCCTTCTCCTCCTGCCCCCAATCCCTCCCAGCATCAGAGTCTTTTCCAATGAGTCAACTCTTCGCATGAGGTGGCCAAAGTACTGGAGTT